>QNUK01000678.1:307297-326346 GCA_013621035.1 Clarias magur
CTCACACTGTATTGTGGAATAACAGCAAGACACACAGTGGGTTTTTTAAATATCCTACCCAATTTCTACAGTATTTACGATTTAGTTCATTTATACTTTTTTGTGATGTGGAATCCTATAGAAATATTAATATATATATATATATATATATATATATATATATATATATATATATATAATAAAATTTAATATTGTGGGAAAAATTAAATTTTTACATTTTAAGTGTAGTTAATACTGTTTTAAAACAAACATACAGCAAGTTCCAGTATTATTATAATTATTATTATAAGATTACCTGGTCGATCTTCTGCCATTTTCAAGTAAAAGCACCAGAAAATATCAGTGGGAAACTGGAGAAAGAGAGAAAAAAAAGTGGGAGATTGAGTCTAAACTGTAACTTTTTTTTTAACAAACCTAAGCTAAAATTATTATTATGATTATGATTATGATTATTATTATTATTATTATTATTATTATTATTATAAAAATGTAAAGTAAAAAATCTACATTAAAGAAAAAAGGAGTAAATCTGTTCAGTCTTACATGTGTCTCTTGTGCGACTGCTTCAGCTCCCCGTCAGTCTGAGTGTCCAGAGCAGCAGTTTTATACTCCGGTGAGCAAACTTTCAGTTTCAGGTTTCATTCTGAGTCAGTCCGGGGGCTCGGGGAGGTTCTGCCATCTGTGTCGCTACAGATCTAATGACTTTTGAGACCCATTTAGTGACTTCTATTAAATAAAAAACCTGACTAGCGACAAATCGAGTGAGTTTCTGGTCAAAGTTTAGCTGCTGTACTTCCTCCAGAGCGGAGTCACCATGAGTGCCTGTGAACATGCAGACCCACTCCCCATGCCAGAAGTCCTCTCTCAGCTGCTACTCTGATCAGTCAGTGGGAGAGAGAAACATAAACGCCAAACTCGCATGAGACAAATTTAAGAAAATATATGCAACAGTGTTTTAGTGAAAGGACAGACAGCGTGTCATCTATCAAAAATGAATGTTGAGGGACAAGGACACGGCAAGAGCAGGGCTGCGAATTTTTACCAGAAACAATAAAATTCATCAGAACTGTATAAGGTAATATCAGTATATGTGTAAGAGTGAATTATTGGCCTGCCTTATGAAGACATTTAAAAGTTTACATTTTCATGCGGTTTGTTATGTCTTATCCGTACTGTACGTCGTGCACATTGTTGGCGGTAGAACCAGAACGGCGCTGGGGAACAGGATCTCTAGGGTCTCTATGCAGGATAGTTACATACATCGTTTAATCGCTTGTCTGACATTTTTTATCAAGCAACCATATCAATAAAAACAACACCCCCCCCCCCCTAAAAAAATAAACAAATCAATTATTTAGAAAAAGAAGAAAAAGAAGATAAAACTCGTGATTTAAAGACATAATTGGAGTGGGACGTAAATGAGCGGTGCATCCGCACGCCAGAGCTCCCACGACCATGTCACATCTGTGCCAACTCAGCCCTGGGGAATAAGATCTGGTTCGCCGGATTAGTGAGCCGGCTCCTTGACCCCCCTAGTGTGTCTACGTAGGTACTAGTTCTCTCTGTTAAACCTAATTAAGTTCACCTGTGTCTTCCTTGTGTGTCTCTATTTATTCCGGTCGAACCCGTAGCTCTTTGTCTGTTCTCCGTTGTGCACGTTGTCTCTGTCGGTTCTCACGCTGTCCACGAGCTACGTGTTGTCTCTTCTCTTCCTCCCCAGGACTGAGTCATCAGTCTCTCTGCAAACCCAGCCGGGGAGTAATCGGCAGTGCTACTGCATTGTCTTTTGTCTTTGTTTGTTTATTTTCTTCTTTTTGTTGGAAAACAATAATAAAGAACTCTCTTTTACAAAAACCCTGCATCTGTGTCCGCCCCCGTTACGGGAAGACATGACAGACCACCACAAATCCTCAGTGAGCTTCTTCGTTGTTTTAATTCACTGAACTGTATTTGACTATTTAAATATAAAATGTACATTTCCTATAATATCCGTAATGATTTCGAATGAACAGACTTGTCTTAAGAGAGCTCCTGAGCCACTTTATTCACATTTGGAATGGTGAACACATTTACAGAACCGCCTGTACTGGATTGACTGTGTGAACACAACGTAATCACATCTTCTTAAGGCCGTACGCCTAGAATGGAATGGAATTCAATATTGCTTAAACATTCCTGGTTACCGATAAATGATCAACATCTTTCAACAAAACTTGATTCCTAATTTTCTCACTTCCGTTTGAAGGACATTGTTACTAATATATATATATATATATATATATATATATATATATATAAACTCTTATGACATGTATATTGTCCTTCACCTTTCTCCTTTTATTTTCTTCACAAATTTAATCTGTCCGCTGGTTTGCTTATTCTGCCACATCTAGTCATGAACAGGCCTTTTGTGGCTCTTTGGGGACTGAGACAAAGTCGTCTCAGTGTTCACTGTAGACTCAGGAGCTGTTCTCTCTCATCTGACCACAGCAGCTGTTCCCCAGGTGATTCTGGGGCTCCATGTTTGTGAGCGCAGCATGACCAGGGCTTACACCTGTAGTGATGCAAGGTGTGGCCCTGTAGCTCATCAGAGCCAGAAGAGGATCTTTCTGTTGTGAAATGAAATGTTCTTCGCAATCCGCATGCCTCTCGCTGCTTGTTCATTTCCTTAAGCATGGTGTGGATGTGATGTGCAGAAAATCTAATTCACAGTGTGTGTGAGCGAGCAGTCTGGCATCAGCCGTCCCGACTGCGTGGTAGTAGTACCCTAAATGTGGAGTGCCCTAGTGAGAGAGAGAGGAACTGGACACGACCAAATTAGGGAGAAAATAATAATAAATAACTAAAAAGAATATCACTTTGGACCCCTCACACCCAAGCCACATTTTTTTATACCAGCACAGTCAGACACAAGAACAGATTTTCCCCCCAGGAAATTGACTTTTAAACGTTCTTCTCACTGTCTCACATGTTAAGATGTGCAATAGCTGCTATAGGACGCAATGGCACTGAGATTTATGTGACTTATTTGATAAAACCCCACATCCTACTCCATTTATGGAAGTTTCTGTCACCAAAACAAATTCCTTGTACGTGCAAACATACTTGGCAATAAAGCTCGTTCTGATTCCGATTGTATTGTCTGTGTTTTAAGCTTCTACAGCTGATGCTGAGGTTTTCATATAGTATTGTAAGAAATTCCCTTCGACTGATCCACGTGGGTACAGTGGTGGCTGGAGGGGAACTCTAACAGTTCTAATAACTGCAGACAAAATCAGTTGTGCTTATTTCAGATTATTACAGTTACATGCAGCATCCACAAGAGGGCGGAAGAGTGTTTACTCACGGTTCCTTTGGGCGAGCGTTCCCAAACGATTTGGAACACGTCCAAACCTGCGGTAAGACACTTTCTAGCCATTTTTGTTAAAATTGCTAGCAACAGAGGCAGAGAGGTGGTTTCAGTACGTATATATTCAATGTATTTAATAACATGATGATAATTAATTCTGTTTAATATGTAATGGGTGTGTGCGTTTAAGAAAACGTGATTACATTGTGTTCACACAGTCAGTCCAATACAAGGGGGTTCTGTTGTTGGAGTCACTGTTCCTAATGTGAATCAAGTGGCTCGAGAGCTCTGCTGAGATAAGCGTGTTCATTCAGAATCATTACATGATGTCAGAAGTGCTTGATGAGCACAAAGCCTTGAAAGTATGGCGAAGTTCAATCCTCTGGAGGGGTTTTTTTTTTTCCATTTGATCATCCAAATGAGAGAGCAACGTTGTCCGCACTTTTGTAGTGCTACCGAACTGGATAACGAAGATGAAGGTGAAGTTCAAATCAGTTCATTAATTATAATTAATTATCTATGCCATGGTGAAAAGGCTGAAACCTGTATTTGAACCCTTATGAATAAAAAGGACTTGGACAGCGTTGAGATGTCAGAGATACTTATTAGGCTTAAGAGACAGAATATTCTTGAGGGAACACTTTGTTGGGAGCTGGGAAAATGGTTGTGGTGTAGCAGTGATCCAAAAAGTGTCTGGTAGGTCATGTAATGTGCTGTTTGTGTTCAGGCAGTTGAGGTTTGCTCACATTATCTATAGTTATATAACATACTGTATACTGTACCTTTAACTAATGTAAATGTAGCCGAGTTTAGTGTTTTAGTATGTATGTATGTATGTATGCATATTAGTTTGTTTAGAGTTTAGTTTAGTGTTTAGTTGTTAGTGTTATTCTCATATTAGTATGAGCTCCATGTTAAAAAGTGGTTCTCGGTTATATCTGGAAATAATTGGGATTATACAGCAGATTTACTTTCAGGTTTAAGCTCAGTTGATCCTTTACTTCCCTGGAGAACTGTGATAAAATCCAAAGATGGTATTAAAAAAAATAACTTGTAATATTTGGTAAAATAATAACAACAACAACAACAACAACAACAATAATACTTAAAAGATAGATAGATGGATAGATAGATAAAAAATAAAAAAAATAAAAAAAATATATGAATAAAAATAATAAACAAAAATATTTTAACTTGTCTGGACAGATATCGTTTCCTGCCTCCATGTTTCTCTCATTACTGTACCTTTTGTTTGTGCAGAATAACAGAACACATTTCTGAGAGTAAAAACTCTCTTTATGTCTCTATAAAATCCCCTGATACACTAATGCACTTATCCCAGTGTCTCACTAGTGCTTGGACACCATCAAGGTCAAACGTTTACTCAGTACACCAGGGCCATGATCAGACTGCCTGATGATTATTGTCAGGAGTGACCCCTAGAGGGCGCCCTGCACCCAGAGTCTTCTGTTTGGCTGTGACTGGATTTTCCAGAGTGCACCTTGGTCAGGTGATGGGAGTGCTCACCTAAACCGAGGTGGTTAATTAGTTTCAGCATAAATAGGCATGTTTTGAGTTAAATTATTAATTAATTATGTTTTGTTACTGTATATGTGATTTATTTTATTATATTTTATAGCTAAACCATTGCCAAGAACATTATGCTAATAGGCTAGCAAATGATTGTGACCCATAGGAGTTACAGTATCCATACAACAGTCCAAGTGTGTAAATTCATATTTTCTTTAAAAAGAACTGATAAAAAAAGGGGGGGGGGGGCGGTTTGGCTAGACTAGATTAACTGTAGGATTAATTCATAATAATCTCATTGCTAAAATGTTATGTTTTCATTGAATAAAACTATACAAATACTTAAAGGTTCCTGTGGTATCATGAGGTGGAGTAATAAATAATCTTGGACGCCAGGTCTTCAGTTTAAAACTTTAATCAACTTCCAGAGCTGAAGCACATTACACAGAGCAGACACGTCTCTAGAACAACTGTTAAGAGGAGACTGTGTGAATCAGGCCTTCATGCTAGAACATCTGCTAGGAAACCACTGCTAAGGACAGGCAACAAGCAGAAGAGACGCGTTTGGGCTGAAGAACACAAGAAAGAAAACTCGCTGAATGAGAAGGGGTGTCCAAACTTTTGCTCTGTACTGCGCGCACACACACACACACACACACACACACACACACACACACACACACACACACACACACACACACACACACACACACACACACACACACACACACACACACACACACACCTTGTACCGGTCACTTCTTCTGCTCTAGTGAAAAACAACTGTCTCCACCTTGGTGTAAAATAATCACCTCACTGTAATTTGATTGTTCAGAATCTAAATAAATATGTATTTATTTATCTTTAAATGATTTGTTTCTTATTTTCCTTCTACCTGTCTCTGTCCCGGGCTGAATCTGATGTGTGATCACTGTACCAGAGCGAGTGCTAGGCTGACTGTCTCCACCTTCATTTGAAAAAAAAAAGAGAGGAGTTTTAACCTCACAAATGAGCAGACACAATCTTCTAAAAGGTAAAAAAAATTAAACAATAATGACTCCAAAAATATTTTGTCATAATGTAAACATTAGACTTTATGACTCATTTTTGTCCACGTCTGCACTATAGCTCCTGTCTCCCTTCATACCGATAGAAAAGAATTCTTTACTCATATAACGTTATAATAAATAATATTACTATCCTTTAGCGTTTAGTATTTTAAGTGATGATAGTATGGCGCTACTGTGCATCCAATATTCATTTGCAGTTCAAATGAAAAAACTTAAAAGATAAAACATTTACAGATGAAACTGACTGCACCTGAAGCCCTGAAGAAATCTGAAGTTGTGCAACATTTCGCTGCTTCTTCTTGAAATGATTCTTCTTTTCCTTTTTGCTCCACCTGGCCGCTTTGTCTCTGTTTAAATGCTGTGCCGCCCTGGGGAGATGCGGAGAGAACAACAACAACAACAACAACAACGATGCCAGTCAACACTGACAGAATCAGATTAATGAACAGATTAACATTATTATTTAATTAAATGCCAATTTTGGAAATCACCACATTAGTACACAGGGGGGGCAAGAATATAAAAATATATTAATTATTTAAAAAAATAAATAAATAAAATAAAAACGCGCTGGCTGGCCCTCAGTGCTCCCGATGGCCAGTCCGGGCCTGACCCTGACCTTGCTTGACCTCCTCTTATCCAGAGCAACTTACTCTTTGGTGACCTGCTAGAACGATCTTGATGAGTATAATATCAGCTCTGTGGCGTGTTTTCTGATAAAACAGAAGCTGAAGTGTAGGTACAGTAGCTGTCCGACTCAGGCCTTGAACCCAGGTCTCCGGTGTGATGGCTGAGGAGTTCACCACTGAGCCACAGAGCCGATGGGTTTGGACCCAACTGAAAAAACTCAAGGCAAAAGTCCCAGGTAAAGTAGATTTATTTAAAAAAGTAACAAAATACGGATCGGAAGATCGGCGGTTCGAGCCGCAGCTCCGCCAGGTTGCTGCTGTTGGGCCCCTGAGTAAGGCCCTTAACCCTGTCTGCTCCAGGGGCGCCGTAAAAATGGCTGACCCTGCGCTCTGACCCTGCGCTCTGACCCCGGCCTACACAAGAAGCTGGGATATGCGAAGAATAAAGAATTTCACTGTGCAGTAATGTATGTGTGTGTGTGACCAATAAAGGGTGACTTAACTTAATCCAAAGGTAATTTATCATTAACAAAGATTATTCCCAACTAGAGGAATTCATGAAAATAAACAAAACAATAAACTCTCACGAAAACAAAAAACCTCCACGAGGTGAGAAAACAGCCAGGAAATGAACAGCGAGGACAGAGGAACTTACTGTGACTCGCTACCGGAGGTTCAGCAGGGGACACGGAGCGGGGCCTGAAAAACCAAGTGAATAAGAGGCGAGAAAATGAACAGATTAAATACACTGGGAACAAGACACAGGTGATCTGAATAACTAATGAGGAAACACAAGGAAGAACTAAGGCTAGGGGGAACACACATGACCTCTAGAGGCCTGGAGACAAACTACAGGAGGAATACAATGTGGACAGGAGTAATGTGTAGATTATAATGAAAAGGCATAATGAAGGTTTGTGTACATTTCAGTGTGTGAGCCGAAAGTGAAAGCAGACAGAGAGGGAGAGAGAGAGAGAGAGAGAGACAGAGACAGAAAGACAGAGAGAGAGAGAGAGAGAGAGAGAGACAGAGAGAGACAAAGAGAGAGAGAGAGAGAGAGACAGACAGAGAGAGAGACAGAGAGAGAGAGAGAGACAGACAGAGAGAGAGACAGAGAGAGACAGAGAGAGAAACAGAGAGAGAGAGAGAGACAGAGACTTTTTTGACTTTTTACAATCCTTTATTTTACAAGTTTTGTTTTATAGTCTAGAAAAAGGATTGTGTTTATAAATAATTGATTTAAAATAGATAAATAAATAAATAGATAAACAAGACATTCATTACATTATAGTCCTTCTTTAAAAACACATAGTTATTGTGCTTTTTTCAGTTAAAATATGCGGCAAAGATGATTTCGTCATCTTCTACGGCGCACAAGGTCTCCTCACAGCACCATATGGTTTTAAACATGTTTATGTCTTTCATACTTTTGTAAAAATTAAAATCAATTAAAATTCTTGATTTAACAAGTCTGGAGAAGATCTTTTTGGGGTCGCAGTCTGTGCTTTGTGCCAGCTTATTTTTTCTGCTTATATAAATTGCCATCTTGGCTTGACCAATGGTAAAATTAATAAGCTGGCATTTGAACCTGTTTCTCCGGACGTATTTAAAACCAAGAATAAAAAACTGATGAGTAAAATCTACATTCAGTGGTAAAAAAATGTGTTTTAAAAGGTTAAACAAAGGTGACAACCTGGAGCAATGTATAAAAGCATGGAAAACAGTTTCTCTCTGTGAACAGAAGGGGCATTCCTGTGTGATTTCAGGATTTAAAATGGAGATAAAAGAGTTCACAGAGACAATTCCATGTAAAATCCTCCACTGGAGGTCAGCAGACTTTTTGGTTAATGGTGGTTTGTACAGTGCCCTCCATTCTGGTTTAAAATCATTATTAAAACCCAGTTCAGTGCGCCATGGGGTGTCTACCCTCCCGTTCAGTTTTTTCTTGTTTAAGACCTTTACACAAGCTTTGTATAAAACCTTACCAGACACTGTCTCAAAGTTCATGTCCTCCTCACCCTTGAGCTCCAGAAGGGGGCCGCCATGACCCTCTAGGTCCGGAGTTATCGTCAGCTGTGGAAAAGGTTCTTCTTCTGTAGGACTGGTCTCATTGCTTGCGTGTTCCATCAGCTGAACGCGTTCCTCCGACGTTAGGGCGGTTCTCCAGCGGTGTAGGAGCTGGTTGGCGACCCGTTGAGACCGAAGTCCCATCTGTGCTGCCAGGTTCTCTGCTCGAGACAGGTCTGGTCCGGTGATGTTCACCAGCTGCCGGAGTGTCACGATCCCTGCTTTTATCAGGGTCTTGGATAGTGCTGGGGTGGTTGGACTAGAGATGTCCAGCTGCCCTCCACAGACTAGGGGCTCCTCCAGCAGCCAGTGTAACGTTCTGCTTCCTTTGTTTTGTTTTTTAAAAAAGGTCCAGATTTTAAAAAGTCTTTGATAAAATACGGGTAATCCAGTAGTGTCCAGTGCTGTGGGGTCCATTAAAAACAGAGTTCTGTCCAGCCCAAGACCTCCCACCGTGCGTAGGAGTGTGTAGGCTACCGCTCTCCATCCTTCATCACTCGCTCCGGTGAGAAGTCTCTGGATGAACTGCAGACGGAAGGCTGCAGTTCTGCTGGCTAGCTGCACCAGGCCCTGTCCTCCTTCCTCTTTGGGCAGGTGAAGTAGACTTTGTGGTAGCCAGTGCAGTTTGTCCCAGAAGAAGTCTACCAGTAGGGCCTGTATGCTTGCTAGCAGGTTTGGTGGTGGGTCCATGCATGCCAGTTTGTGCCACAGGGACGATGCTGCTAGGTTGTTGATGACCAGCACTCGTCCTCTGTAGGACATTTTTGGGACCAGCCACTTCCATCTGCTTAGTCTGCCTTTTATGTTTTCAACAAGTTCCATCCCAGTTTTTGTTTAAAAACTCAGCACTGCCCAGGTAGACACCCAAGTATTTAAAACCAGTCTTTTTCCACATTAAACCCCCTGGTAGTGTGGGCTGGTCGCCTCCCCATTCTCCTACTAAAATGGCTTCACTTTTAGTCCAGTTGATTTTAGCAGATGATAAAACCTTAAAATCTTCTAAAACACCAGTTAAAAGATTCACATCTGCCTGTGTGTTGACCATTACAGCTAGATCATCGGCATAAGCTGAAAGACAGGTTAAAATATTAAAATGAGGTATATTAAAACCAGAAAGCTGCTCTCTTAGTTTGCATAAAAGAGGTTCGATCGCTAAAGAATATAGCATTCCTGACAGAGAGCAGCCTTGTCTAATACCTCTGTGTACTTTAAAAGGGACACATAAACCACCATTAACCTTCAGTACACTCTCAATGTCACTGTACAGTGTCTTTATCATTGTTATGAAATCTGGGTTGAACCCGAAGCTTTCCAGCACCTTCCACAAGTATTTGTGTTCAACCCGGTCGAAAGCTTTTTCCTGGTCCAACAAAATGAGACCGGTCTTTAAGCCTAGCAGTCTAGAGACATCCAAAATATCACGGATTAAGTGTATGTTATCAAAGATGACCTACCAGGCACGCAGTACGTCTGGTCGTGATGAATGACCTGCTCCAGTACCTTTGTCAGTCTTGAGGCTAATGCTTTTGAGAGTAGTTTGTAGTCAGTGCACAGCAGTGATACCGGGCGCCAGTTCCCCAGGTGCGTCAGGTCTCCCTTTTTTGGCAGTAAGGTCAGGACAGCCCTCCTGCAGCTCACCGGGAGCTTTCCTTCTTTCACGCTGTCCTGCAACACCTCTAGTACATCCTGTCCTATTACTGACCAAAACGCCTTGTAGAACTCTACAGGGAGACCGTCTATACCCGGCGCCCGCCCGTTCTTCAGGCCTTGGAGGGCCTTCTGAATCTCTGTCAGTGTCAGTTCTGCCGCCATGTCAGTGGCAGCTTCTTCTGACAGCTTGGGCAGGTTTTTCAAGAAGGTTTCCTCCATTGCATGTGCTTCTGACCACTCACTACTGTACAGCTTTGAGTAGAAGCCGTGTGTCTGCTTGCGAATCTCAGTGGGCTCTGATACGAGATCCCCTGACTCTGATCGCACAGCATGTATGATTCTTTTCTGTCCATTTTTTTGTTCCAGACCAAAAAAGAACTTAGAAGGAGCATCCATTTCTGTTGCGTGTTTGAAACGTGAGCGGACCAGCGCCCCCTGTGCTGCAGTGCCCAGTAGGTCGTTCATTAGGACTTTTTTGTTTTTCAGGGATTCAATGTTTCCTCTGTTTTCTGTGGTCTCTAAACACTGGAGTTCTGCTATTTCGGTCTCTAGCGCTCTCATTGATCTAACAATGTCTTTTGTGACATTGAGTGTGTACTGTTGACAAAAAACTTTTATTTGTGCTTTAGCTAGATCCCACCATTGCTGTAGAGAGCTAAAATCTGCTTTTTGTGATTTAAGATTGGTCCATAAAAAAGTAAAAGACTCAATAAAATTGGCATCTTCTAAAAGTAGGGTGTTAAAATGCCAGTAGGCTCTTAGGCTTAAGGTTTTTCCTACTGACAGCGCACTGCACCATACTATGATCAGAGATGCCTACTGGGACGATAAAACATTTAGTAAAATAAGACAGTTGATGTTTAAAACCATAAAATCGATCAAGTCTTGCCAGTGAGAGTGTGTTCTCTATGGAGTGGGCCCAGGTGTACTGTCTTTGTTTCTTGTGTAAGTCTCTCCATATGTCACTTAAGTCCTGGGCCTCCATCATCTCCCACATGCGTTTACGGGAGGCCATGTGAGGTTCTCTATGGTTTCTGTCCAGGTTGTCGGTTGTGCAGTTAAAATCCCCACCCAGAATTAAAATGTCAGCAGAGTTACAGTCGTTAATTACGCTGTTTAGTTTATCTAAAAACATCATCCTCTCTACTGCCTTGGTGGGAGTGTACACACAAATAAAAACAAAAACTTCATTTTCATAAAACGTTCTCACTTTTAAAAGCCTCCCATTTAAAAATTCTTCTACTGTATAAGAGTTTGGTATAAAATTGCGAGCAAAGAGCAGTGCGACTCCACCACTCAGTGGTGTATTGTGGCTCAGGATCGCGAGCCCATCCCACTCCTTTGACCAGTCCGCTGCGTTCTTGGAGTCGCTGTGTGTCTCTTGAAGTAGAGCCACATCAACATGATTCTGTTTTAAAAGTTCGTATAGTTTGGCTCTTTTTTCACATGTTCTTGCCCCATTAATATTTAAACTCGCAATATTTACTTCACTCATTAAAAAGTGTGTAGATAAAAAGACAGTCTTATATAAAAGAAAACATACCAGTGTCCAGCAAGGAGTAAAAATCCTTCTAGAATTCCTCTTCAGCGAGTTCCTTGTTTATTTTGGTAATCCATTTCTTTAGTCTGAAGATTTCAAGTTCAGCGAAAAGTTTTTGTTTCTTGTAATATTTGACGTCATGGACGAACTGCCTCTTGCTTGAGAAGTGGTCTTCTATTTTGATTTTTGACCCCCCTTTCGTCTTTTCTAAAAAAACATGTATGGATTCCTCGCTGTAGACGACTGGCATTCTTTCTTCCTCTGTGGTGAGGAGCAGCACAGAGTCTGAGATGTACCCATCACTGTCTGACTCCGGTTCGGGGTCTTTTTTGGGGAGTTTTTTTCCTCCTCCTTTCCGGTCTTTTTTCCTTTTTGGTGCCTTGAAGGAGGCCTCCTCTTCCATCTCTATGTCCGCCTCGTCCCCTTGTGACAGTGCGGCTGATGCTTCCATTTGACGGCTCCTCGCCCTTGTACCCATCGCTGAGAGCACAGGTAGCTCCAGCGCTGCACCCGAACCCTCTGTGACCTTATCAGCAGTGTTCGGCCTCTCCGGTGCCGGCTGGGTCACGTTGGGTTCCTCTCGGTCCGGTTTGGCCGAGCTCGTTGTTTCTGGTGTAACTCCAGTTGACTCTTGGACTGCGGGCTGGGCTTGGGGTTCGGTCTCCTCTGGCTCTGGGTCAGCAGCATTGCCGGGTCCCTCAGCAGACGGCCGAGCTGTAGTCGCAGGGGGAGCGGCCTCGCCCGGCACGGTCGCGTCGTGACCCGCTCGCTCAGAAGCACCAGGATCACTCTGTCTTTCGGGACAAGCACGGACCAGATGTCCCATTGCACCACATTTAAAACATTTTATATCAGTGTCTGAGGAGGCGAATATACTGTAGTCAAAGTTTTCAACCCTGAATTTAAAAACAGCATTTAGCTCTTCTACACCCTCTTTAAAGATCATAAAAACAACTCTCCTAAAAGACACCAGGTGTTTAATCAGTGGGGATTTACAGCCCAGGGGGATTTTCTTTATGGGGGAGTCTTCCATATCTGGACAGTTCTGCAGCGATGACACTATCAGGTATGAAGGGAGGGACATTGGACAGAACTATTTTCTTGGCTGGGGAGCTCAGGGGAGAAACCAGGATGTGCTCGTTATTAACAGTGATACCATTCTGTACAAGTTTAGCCGCTTTATCAATACTATTTACAAACGTGACAACAGCGCTGTTCATGCGGGAAGCAGAGACGATGTTCTCATGTCCCACCACATCACCAACCGCTAACACACACTCCTCTAAACTCGCCGCGCACACCACACGCACACCGTGCCGGCGAGTTAAACTTTCAAAACGCTGTGTGTTCTGAGCCGCCATGCTCCAGCAACACACGCACACACACACACACACACACACACTCAGTCGCGCGCACACACACGCACACACAGGCACACACAAGCACTCACACGAAAAAGATAGATTTAGCCAAAAAGGTGTTATAAATGGCGAAAAGGGCAAAAAGAAAATTGGCAAAACGCCAATCGCTCTCACGCGCTCTACACGCCACACTCGCTTCCCTGCCGCACCGCGCATGCGCAGAGAGACAGAGAGAGAGAGAGAGAGAGAGAGAGAGAGAGAGAGAGAGAGAGAGAGAGAGAGAGAGAGACAGAGAGAGAGAGAGGGAGAGAGAGAGAGGGAGAGAGACAGAGAGACAGAGGGAGAGAGAGAGAGAGGGAGAGGGAGAGAGAGAGAGAGACAGAGAGAGAGAGAGAGAGGGAGAGAGAGAGAGAGAGAGAGAGACAGAGAGAGAGAGAGAGAGAGAGAGAGAGAGAGAGAGAGAGAGAGAGAGAGAGAGAGAGAGACAGAGAGACAGAGAGAGAGAGAGAGAGACAAAGAGAGAGAGAGACAGAGAGAGAGAGACAGAGAGAGAGAGACAGAGAGAGAGAGACAGAGAGAGAGAGAGAGAGAGAGAGAGAGAGAGAGAGAGAGACACAGAGAGAGAGACAGAGAGAGACAAAGAGAGAGAGAGAGAGAGAGACAGAGAGAGAGACACACAGAGAGAGAGAGAGACAGAGAGAGACTTGACTTTTAGGTGTCTTTAATTTAGAAAACTTCATAACATTTCCATCTTATTTGAACATGTGAAAGAATTAAGTGAACTTAGATTTTTTAGATATTTAGATAAATAAGCAGCATACATACATACACACACACACACACACACACACACACACACACACACACACATACATACACACACAAATATAGATGCACATACATAAATACATATATACACCTACACACACATATATGTACACGTATATGTATACATACACATGCACACACACACACACCCACATACACACATGCACATCCATATAATAAAAGTTTTACATTTTCACATGAGTACTCTGAGTTAAAAAAGATGAAAAAGGATATATAGGATAAAACCATCAATAAATAAATAAATAGGCACAAGATAGAAACTATGATGGTTTGATTTCGTTATGGTACATGACATAAAAACACCCATAAGACCGGAAATGATTAATAAAAAAATAAAATAGGTCAATAAATAAGTAACTAAAAGGGGTAAAATAAGATGCCTTTGTAGCTCCATATACTGTGCATGTTCTCATAAAACTTCTGCTAAAAGGTTAAAATTAACAGACCGTTCTCTACACAGCATAAAATGTCCCCCTGTCCCCAAACTTTACAGAAGTCCTGCAGCCTATCCGTCATTGTTGCATATGTGAATTCGATTTTTAGTCTAGTTTTTACAAGAGTTTTAAACATGAGCTCTGGGTTCAGAGTGCCATCATTTTTAATTTAGTTTTTTCTTGTAAGCCATGTGGCCAGTTTTGCTTTGCCAATTAAAAAGTTAGTAATACAAATCCTTTCCTTGTCTGCAGCTGAGTATTTCGGGCCAAGAATGTACAGGCTTTCTGTTAGGATTTGATCGAAACTTGCTGTCCATCCTCTCAACGTGTTAAACATCGGCCTTAACCTTTCACACTTTAAAAAGAGGTGGTCTAAAGTTTCCTCCCTCCCACAGAAGGGGCATGTTGTGGCTACGGTGGAGTCGATATGTGCTACGTGTCTGTTTGGGGCCACGGCCCCGTGCACGATCCTCCACTGCAGATCAGCTGTGCGCTTCTCTACAGGGGGTTTGTACAGGGACCTCCAGCTACCTCGTGGGGAAGAGCCCGGTGCCAGCAGATCCGACCACCTCGACTCCTTCACCCCGGCCAGAGAGTTCTGATGGGACACCTTCACACTGACTGTGTACAGGGCACTCTTGGTGGCGTTTTTAAAGTCCGTCAGTTGAGGTATCTTGAAGGACAGTATTCCTCCGTCGGTTTCTGGTTGCTTTGCTGCTGCAAGGATGGAGAGAGAGGGGAAAGGGTGCCAGTCCCCCCCAGAGTCCCGTTCTAATGCCTCCTTAAACTCTGGAGGCAGCGCTAGAATCACCTCTCTCAATATTCCCTGCAGCAGTCGATGAGACTGGATTTTTGTCTCCTCCCTAAGTGTGGTTGGAGTTTTCCATGCTTTCCCAGTCCTCAAGTCCCCAAGCTTTGTAATTCCAGCTTTTTGAAGACGCTGTTGTAGGTTCCTTGATGTCAGGATTTTTGCTGGTATCAGTGGGTTACTGAACAAGGGCTCTTGGTTTACGCCGAGGCATGGTTGTTCTCCCGTTCTGCTGCTTCTCAGAAGTGAAGACCACACCTTTAAAACTGTCTGGTAAAACTTTGTTGTTTTTGATGTATTGATTTTATTTAAGTCCATTATGAATAAATGTCTGTCGTATTTTAAATCTTCGATTTTGTGAAGTAGAAGACATGCTATGTGAGTCCATGTTGCCTCATTTTCGTAAAGCAGCCTTTGTGCGGTCTGAAGACGGAAGGTTTTTATTCGGCTTGGTAGGTCGATCAGGCCCTGGCCTCCCTCCTGTATTGGCAGGTAGAGAACTGGTGCCCGTGTCCAGTGCTGCCCATTCCAGAAGAAGTCCACTATCCTTCTCTGAATCTCTCTGACTGTTGTTTCTGGTGGTTCCAGGGCTGTGAACTTATGCCACAGCATCGAGGCAACCAAATTGTTGGCGACCAGTACTCTCCCCCTGTAGGACAGTTGGGGCAGGACCCAGGTCCATTTTGACAACTTTGCACTTACCTTCTCCACCAAGCCCTGCCAGTTTTTCTGCAAGTATTCCTCGTCCCCTAGGTAGACTCCCAGGTATTTAATACCTGTTCTTCCCCATTGCATTTTTTCTGGAAGTTTGGGAACTTGCTTTCCTTCCCACTGACCTGCAATATAGCTTTCACATTTGCCCCAGTTAACACGTGCAGAGGATGCAGCCTGGTACATTCTTAGACTACTGGAGAGGGCATAAATGTCCTCCTGTTTAGTGATAAAAACCAGTATATCATCTGCGTAAGCTGATGCCACTACTTTGTTTGGAATGCCACACTCTGATAACCCACTCATGTTTCTCCTTACCTGATATAAAAATGGTTCAATCGCCAGGCTGTATAGTTGCCCTGACAGTGGGCACCCTTGTCTGATCCCTCGTTGTATTTTAAAGGGACAGCTAAGTCCTCCTCCAACTTTAAGCATGACACAAGCATCTGTGTATAAAAGTTTGATCCATGCTATAAACTTTGTTCCCATCCCAAAAGCATTTAATGTATTAAAAAGATAGGTGTGGTCCACTCTATCAAAGGCTTTTTCTTGGTCTATAGATAAAAACCCCATGTCATAAGAATTCATTTTACACAAGTCTATCATATCACGTACAGTAAAAATATTGTCCATTATTGTGCGTCCAGGTATGCAATAAGTTTGACTTGTGTGTATTATTTCGCTTATGTATTCTTTTAGTCTGTTTGATAAAACCTTCGATAATATTTTATAGTCAGTTCTTTAAAACGCCCAAGTCCCCCTTTTTTGGGAGCAAAGATAAAACCGCCCGTGTGCAGCTTGTAGGTAGTCTTCCATTGTTTATGGACCAGTTAAAAACCTCGTGCAAATCTGCTCCCAACGTTTCCCAAAACTGTTTATAAAATTCGGCTGGGATTCCATCAATGCCCGGTGCTCGTCCGGTGGATAGCTGCAGTACTGCAGTAGTTAGTTCCTGAAGTTGAATGTCCGTGTCTAAGGCCTCCTTTTGCTCCTCTGTTAGCTTTGGTAGTTCCTTTGTTATTTCCTCTCTGTGTTTTGGATCAGTAGGCTCCTCGTTGTATAGGTTCTTGTAATAGTCCACTGCGATGGCTCTCATTTCTTCACGAGATGTAGTTGTGCTTCCATCAGGACGTTCTAAGTACAGCATTTGGTTTTGTCGTCGGGTTTTCCGTTCCAGGTTAAAAAAGTAGGTGGTTGGGGCATCAATGTCTTTGATATTGGAGATCTGTGATTTTATAAGGGCCTGCTCGTGTAGATAAGAGCTTAGTGTCTTCTTTTTTGTTTCTAAGGAGTTCCTTTTTTCCTTTTCATTTTTCTCCAGTACTGCATTCTCTAGGGCTCGTATCTCCCTCTCTAATTCTTCAACTGCACCTTTTTTTATTGCGTTTGTGTGTGCTGTATATTGCTGGCAAAAAGTTTTAATTTGTGCTTTCCCCACCTCCCACCATGTGCCTAAGGATGCGAAGTCCCCTTTTCTTCTTCTCCATTCTTCCCAAAAGATAAAAAATTTAAAACAGAAATGTTGATCTTGAAGAAGTTTTAGGTTAAAACGCCAGTAAAATCGAGGTTTTGCTTTGTCAGACAATATAAAATCTATTGTGACCATGTGATGATCTGAAAACCCGCTGGGGTGAATGGAGCTCTTCAAGATTTTGTTTCTGTCCATTTCTGTGATGTAAAATCTGTCCAGTCTTGCAGCACTTATTCTTGTGTCAGTGGTTTTAATCCATGTGTATTGTTTTATTCCCTGGTTCTTTTCTCTCCAGGGATCTATGAGTCCACATGTTTTGATTATGTCACTTAGAACCTCAGCAGATTGAAAGTGTGGTTCTTCTGTGTTCCTATCTGCTGTAAAGTCTAGGGTGCAGTTCCAGTCTCCGCCCATGACTACAATGTGGTTACTACCATGTTGTGTGATTACGTCTCTTATTTTATAAAATGTGTTCACCCTCTCACTTCCTTTATTTGAGGCATAAATGTTCATAAATGAGAAATTAAGCCCTTCGATTTCAGCTTGTACTAGTAGAACACGGCCCTGTTCTACCTCAATGCTTTCAGTAACGTTTGCTTTTACTCTTTTTGAAATTAAGATTGCTACCCCTGCACTGAAATTTGTCCCGTGACTAAAGTAGATTGGGTCTTCCCACTTCATCCCCCATTCTATCACGTTTTCTTTGTCACTATGTGTTTCTTGTAGAAAAGCAACGTCTATATTTTTCTGTTTAATGAGTTCTATGACTACAGCCTGTCTTTTTCTGTCCCTGCCCCCGTTAATGTTTAAAGTACCTACTCTTAGCTTTTCCATGTAAAAGAGAGGTAAGAGGGAAAAAAAGCATGTGAAGACAGCTGTAGACAGAAAGGAAACACCCCTGTGATGTGACTTATTCATTTTTCAAGTTTTTTTCTAAGAGTCTTTCTTTTTTCTCTTTTCGTAGCTTTGTCGCCATTTTCGCCAGGCGAAACCTCTTTTTTTTTGCTCAATTGTGCTAAAGTGGTAGTTTTTTGCACTTTTTCTATTGAGACCAGAAATTTGTCTGTATCTGAGAAGTAGTCAGATACTTCTATAGAGTCTCGATATATTGTATCGAGAAAGTTATTGATTTCTTCTAGTGTGTACATTTCAGTGGTTATGCTGTTCTTCTTTCTCTTCTTTGCAGTAACATTGTTCTCTGCCTTTTCTTCTCCAGACTCATTGTCTTCATCGTCCTCATCGTCCATGTCTGTATCTGTTAGCTCCAAATCAGGTTCACCATCCATGCTAGCTTCTTCTGTGGCACTTCTGGGCTTCTCTTGAAACGTTTTTTCATTGTTTTTCTTACTGTCAGGCTTTTCCAGAGTTCTATCTGCATTTTCTTTAGTTGTGTTTATTTCAGTTTTTTTGACATTGCTATTATTTCTTTTTTTCCTTTTATTATCCGTATTACTTACTGCTGGACCCGTTTGTTCTATTTCCACACCATTGTTTTCTGTTGTTACATTCTTACTTTCCACCAGTGCGGCTCCACCTTCATTCCCCTCCATCACATCACTGCTCTGAGTTTCCATCTCAAC
>QNUK01000679.1:0-30000 GCA_013621035.1 Clarias magur
CAGAGGGCAGAGGGGTCTGGATCACTGGCAACTCAGGAGCGAACATGTATAGCTCGACAGAGAGACAGAGAGAGGGAAAGGAGAGAGGGAGAGAGAGAGAGCAGAAAAGGAGAGAACAGAAAATAAGGAGAGATGGCAGTTAGTTATGGTCACAGTCAACATGTATAAGGTGAATGTATATTAGTGCAAAGTGCAAGCAGGGACTCCGGCAGGACTAACTATAAAAGCATAACTAAAAGGGAGAGCCAGAAGGAAACACAAACATGAGGGCTCCCTGAGATGTAAAGCAACCAATCACCTCACCGTCAACAAACCTGAGTGAACAATGAGAGTGGGGAGGACAGCATCTAAACATACCAGTTCACCAGAATACTCTACGTCCATGAGTCCCCCAGATCTGTTCCTTTACCTAAGGTTAATTTATTTACCTTAATTAAATATTCAATATCAGATTAAATATCAGACTGTGTCTGAGTCCCGAACATTAATAGGAAGACTATTCCATAACTTTGGGGCTTTGTAAGAAAAAGCTCTGCCCCCTGCTGTAGTTTTAATAATACGTGGTACTGACAGGCAGCCTGCATCCTTTGATCGAAGTAGGCGTGGCGGATCGTAAGACACTAGCAGTTCACTCAAATACTGTGGCGCGAGACCATTTAGTGCTTTAAATGTCAAAAGTAGTATCTTAAAATCGATGCGAAATTTCACAGGGAGCCGATGCAGTGTAGATAAGATAGGGGTGATGTGCTCGTATCTTCTGGTTTTAGTGAGGACTCTCGCTGCTGCATTCTGCACCAACTGAAGCTGAAGACCTTGAGAGATTTATTCAGGAAAAAAGGACGGTTTTTATTTCACAGTGCAATCAGGAGAGTTATATCAGCTCATATTCTGCAGATTTTTTAAAAGCGACTTCATAAAGTAGATTTCTTTTCTCTTGGCACTCAAAACAGCAGGTATGGTACACAGTGGTAGCACTAACCCATGCATTAAATTGGAATTAAATTAAATTGCAGCATTTTCTTGCTTGTGGTTTTGGTGGTGAAGATTCAGCACAAAGGTTAGCACTTGAGGTTAGCACTTATCCGGAGTATTTGCACTGGCATTTAGTTTGATGTTACAGTTTGATTTGCTCTTTTGTATTCCATGCCGTCCCTCAAATTAAGATTACCCCCCACACAAAAAAAAAAAAAAACTAAAGGAATAATAACCAAAGCTTTCAGGGATGTTGATCTGAAGTAGTACATTCCAGTTTTTGGAATGTACTACTTATCACTTTTATAGCAGTTAGCATGGCACTAACCTTGGAGTCACAGAGAAATTTCCCAAATGATGATAGCTTTTGCATGCTTTCTCACTTTCTTTTGAGACTCATGCAACTGTTAACTTAGCTCTGGTAAACTTAGCTGCTCAAACAATCCTCTGTTTCTTTTTTCTTCCCAATTTTTCTCATCGGCCCAGTTTCAACATTAAAAACTTGAAATAAAAATAGTTGGTCAAATATAAGTGTGCAGTGTATAAGCTCTTTTGCTCTGTTAACCTTGAGCTGACTGATAAAATAATGTCTGCACAAAATCATATTTAATATACCCAACAATGTAAAAGGTATTGCAACATACAGGTATTGTCTTAAAACCAACACAAACCATTTCTGTTCTAGACATTGATTCTCCAAATAACCTGGTTACTAGAGACATAACCGAGACCACAGTGACTGTGATGTGGGAGAAGGTCCGTGCTGAGATTGATGGCTACATTCTGGCCTATAGCTCTGCTGAGGGCTCCAGCGAGGAGATCCATGTCGGAGCAGATGCCACTTCCTACCAGCTGACATCACTGAAACCTGGGGTTCTGTACACTATCTTCCTCTGGGCCTACAAGGGTTCTCGTATGAGCAAGAAGATCTCTTCGGAGGCTGAGACGGGTAACTTGTTCATTTCTTATTTTTCCTCATTTGTTTTCTATGTTTCTATGAAGCACTATATATTTATTTTACCTTCACACTCTTGAAAGGTAAAAGTCAAAAGGAATAGTGAGTGTGCTGTTGGTTTAGTCATGATTTTTACTTTTAAGGGTTTTCCCTTTGTAAAGATTTTTTGGATCAAATTTTTATGTTTATACTGTACTGCTGTTTTTATTGTGATACATTATTGTTAATTTACTCGAGTTCTGCGTTTAATATTTATGTCTTAATATTTAAGTTTTTTTATTTGAAGCCCTTCAGTCTACAGTATGTGCTGGTTACAATAACAGCTTGTGTGAAAGCTTTTGCATATACATAAGCTAAGCTCTATAACTGCTAAAAAAAAAGAAAAGAGACAACTATTTAGTGTTGAGTTGTATTACATTTCTGATTTTAAATAATAAATACTGGTAAACTGTTATTATTATTATTATTATTATTATTTATTTTTATTATTATTATTATTAGTAGTAGTAGTAGAAGTAGTATTAGTATTATTATACTGTTATTTATTATTTCATTTTGCATAATAGGCTACGTATATATTTTATAATACAATTCTTCTTGTGATTTCATTTTTGTTATGCTTTTAGTGGTAACCTTAGAGAATTCAGTAAGTTTGTCGCTGTTTATATACAGTATAAGTAATAAGTTAGAAGGGACCAGATGGTACTGATTCAATCAGTTCTAGGCCTTCCTGTGGGCTTTCTTCTATGTTTGGAAAGATGAGTGAATCAGACGTTGACTAGTCTCATAACTCATATGGTAGAATGCCTCATGGATCTGACACCAGGGAATAGAAACCCTTGAAGTGCAGAAGCTCTGGTGTTTTTCTTTCCTTTTGCTTCCACATGAGTTCACATAGCTTTTTTATGCAGTAGCACAAAGCCCTAAACTGCTCCACAGATTTATAGCATTTTGCAGATGCCCTTTTCCAGAGTGGGTTATTATAGGATGGCCTATAGTATGCTATACAATCTATGGTTTGGCAATATAACATAATTTTATTTGAGTTTTGTGCTAAGTAAAAAGGCAAAATTAATACAGTAATTCAACACAAGTAAAACAATAATAAATCCAGAAATATCAAAATAAAAGTAAATTTCTTTCTCACTCCTTGATGCTTTAAGTTACCTGGATTTGTAATGCTTGAATGATTCACAAGTTACAAGAAACAAACAAAAAACTATGGAAACAAAATATAAAAATGAAACAATTGCACAGTACTGTACTTTTCTTGCAAACTGCTTTGTTATATTTCTTATCTACAGATACATTATATACTGTAGTAAATCATTCTTATTAATTATTCCATAATGATAGTTAGAAAAAAAATATGCTTCATCACTACAATTTCCTAAACAAAACATCAAGTAAAAAATATATATACTGGCAGATTCTCCATTACATTTAACATGCTTTAAATGCTTTTTCAGAACTTGATGCACCTACTAATGTCTTGGTCAGAGAAGTGACTGAAGACTCAGCGAGAGTGTCATGGGACAGAGTCCAAGCAGAAATAGATGGCTACATACTGAGTTACAGTTCTGCTGATGGCTCCAGTGATGAGGTGCAGGTGGAAGCAGACAGCACCTCCTACCAGTTCAGTCATCTGAGACCAGGAGTTGCATATACAGTCTACATCTGGGCAATCAAAGGCTCTCGTTCCAGCAGGAAAGCTACAACAAAGACTGAAACAGGTTTATTAAGCATCTTACATAATTTTCTTTAAAGTTTGGTTCAGCAGATAAGATTCTGGTTCATACTTTTGATTCTGTGGGTCTCTGGAATATTCAGTCTTCAAATTAAATGTGGAAAGTTTGGAAAACCAAAAAAACTAATTGGAATTTTGCCCAGTTGAACAAAACAAAATTGCAGCCATTTATGTTCTTCTTTCTTCTGTCCAAAAACATCTTAAATTATAATTCATAATTCAATTAAAAGTCATATATTGATCGGTAAGTGAAATTATCTTAAATCTGCTCAAATACTTTAAAATGAAAGCAAACCATATTTTTAAGCATTATATTTTAAGCATTTCTCTTAATAAATAAATGCTTTAAAACTAGCTAAATGATCTTCCGATTTAACAGAAATGTATACTTAAACATATTTTTTAAAAATAGACTAATAATCATATATTCAGTTATATTAAGAAATTATTTGACAGGATTTTGAATATTTGGGATATGTGTTTTGTGTAAAAACATAATACAAATCATCGGATTATAGCAGGTTTTTATTTTCTTTCTGTTAGGCAAATCCCACCTCAGATGAATATATATTAACAATATTTATATATATTATTTTAGTAATTTAGTAATTTTATTTTATTACTCCAATATTTATTTATAAAACAAACAAAAACAAGAACAACAAAATCACTCTTATTATGTGTGGGCCACTACAATTAGATGATTTTTCACAAAAACACATTGAATTAAAAAAGTGGGTACTAACTTTTGAACATGACTGTACACTCATTAGTCACTATATTAGGTACACCTGTTCAGCTGCTCATTAATGCAAATACATAATTAACCAATTACTGTATATGGCAGCAGCTAAATGGATTTAGGTATATCAACATCAAGATGATCTTCTGATGTTCAAACTGAGCAGCAGAATGGGAAAGAAAGGTTATTTAAGTGACTTTAAACATAGCATGAAATTGCTGATCTGCTGGAATTTTCACGCACAACCATCTCTAGGGTTTACAGAGAATTGTTTGGAAAAGAGGAAAAATCCAATGCAATTCATGACCACAGATTTAGAGGTGCTGATCCTCATTCCCGTTATTTCACACTCGGCTGCAAACAGATCCAGTAAGCACTGCCTATCAAAAGCAGCAATGCAATCCTTAGCTCACCAAACTGAACCCACTCTCCTCCATGACTTAATATCCTGTTCATGAAAATCACAAACAGGATTGGTGACAGAGCACAGCTCTGGTGGAGGCCAACACCCACTGGAAAACAAGTTCAACTTACTGCTGAAAACCCAAACACAGCTCTTACTTTGCTCGTAAAGGGATTGGATGGCCCTGAGGAGTGATCCCCTCAACTCATACTCCCACAGTATTTTTCCTCAGAATATCCCCAATCTTATGCCTTCTCCAAATCAACAAAACACATGTAGATCGGATGGGCATCCTGGAGTCTGAGACAAGAAGCTGCATTTACAGTTTACGTCTGGTTCATCAAAGGCTCTTATTTTGGTAGAAAATCTAAAACAACAAAAAAAGAAAAATCGACAGCACACAAAGTTACAGTACAAGCCAAAAACTCAGTTTTCCCTGTCTTTATGTCAACACTGAAAATGGATTTTCTGAATATGTTCACCCTGAGAGTTTATGTAGGTCCGATTTTAGTGACCCAAAATGCAATTTGCTTGTGGACAAAGAAATATTTATTGGAAAACTTAATAACAAAATAAGTACATCTGTTTCCCAGGACAGAATTATAACCTTACTTAAATGACTTAAATTCATTCCTGGAAACAGAAAAAAGACAACCTGAATTATTAGGATTGACATACAGGTGTCCTGTCAGTCTCCTTTAAAGAAACATATTAGAAAAGCGTTTTCCTTGGTATTTTCAGAAATTGATGCTCCAAGGAATCTGAAAGCTTTTGATGTTATGAGGAATTCTGCAGCTATAACCTGGAAACCTCCTCAAGCTCAGATTGATGGCTACATTATTAGTTACAGACCTGAAGACGATAGTAGGCAGGTATGTGGATTGCTAGTCTATACATATCCCACATCTTCTGTCTTGAACATGATTTTGTTGCAGCCATAATGGTAAACAAAATGACATCCATATGCAATGCCCTATTTTTTCAGACTGTTGAGAAGAACTGTATGGCAGGACAAGACAGATTTAGCCTCTCGGGTCTGGCCACAGGGAAGAAGTATATTGTCACTTTGATTGCCTATAGAGGCTCAAAAAGGAGTAAAGTGGTGGAGACCATATTTGTCACTGGTAAAGTAACACTTTTAAAATACTTTTAATATTAGTAGTAAGTTGTAAAAATGTATTGAATAGGTGAATCAGTTCTATTATGTAATTAAACTGAACGAAATGAATTATTTTACTACTAAAGGATAACATCAACTTGTTATGTTTTAAAACACTCAAGTAGAAATAGAGTTTGGTGAATTAGAATAAAACATTCCTATTGTGGCTTACTTATATACTTACCTTTAAAAATATATTACACTCATTTTTAAAACATAATGCTTTTTTTTTGGTCTGTGGTCTGTGTGTGTGTTTGTTTGTGTGTGTGTGTGTGTGTTGGTCTTTGCTGTAGGAGTGGCCTATCCTTTCCCTATGGACTGCACACAGATCATGAGCAATGGTAACATGAAGAGTGGGGTTTACACTATCTATGTGGCCAATGACCAAAAGAAACCCATGCAAGTCTACTGTGACATGACTACAGATGGTGGTGGCTGGATTGTAAGTTAAAGTATTTTTGAATAGATACAAATACTTAATAGGACAGTTGAATTTCCTTATGATTCATACATTTTTGTACATTTTACACATTACTTCCCATTATGTACAGTATAATCAGTAATATATAACATGACAACAAATACAAATGTGTTTTATGGATGTTAACTTTGGGGCTCCCTTTTGTTCGCTCTCTGTATCTCTCTCCCATTTTTTAAACCAAGGTCTTTCAGAAACGCAACTCTGGCAAACTAAGTTTCATGAAGCGGTGGAGACAATACGTGGAAGGCTTTGGAGAACTAACTGATGAATTCTGGCTTGGTACTGAAATATAAAAAAAACTTAAAAAATACTCATAAATAAATATGAATAATATTATTGTTTGAAGCGACAGTATAACTCTGACAAATGCCATTTTTGGTCCACACATAAACTCATCTCTCCAAAATGGCTAAAGGTGAACTTGAAATTAATAGAGAAGCAAGATTGGTCACCTCCATGTTGGATACACTTGATTTAGCTTCTTTGGCACACACATTTTCTGCATTACATGTATAACATAAAAAAAAAAAATAATAAAATCAATACAATACTTTTATTGTATACAATACAATACTGTTTTGCCTATGTATTTTTGTGTTATGCTTGGTTAGAGGCAAGAAAAACAACAAAACTAAAATTATGCATTAACAACACAAATATGCCATTTTTTCTAGGTCTGGCAAACATCCATGCATTGACCAACACAAGCACAATGTATGAAGTGCGCTTCGATCTGGGCCTTGGAAGCGAGCATGCCTATGCTATCTATGATGACTTCAAAATAGGATCAGCCAAGCAGAAATTTAAACTCACTATTGGCAATTACAGAGGAAATGCAGGTTGGGCTGATCATCATAGCCAGAATACACATTCACACCATCATCTTCTTTTCTCTTGTGTAAATTACAGTATATACTGCTCTGCTTGCTAATAATATCTTTTTTTTTGCCGTACTGTAGGTGATGCCATGACCTACCACCAGGGCAGATCTTTCACTACTATAGACTCAGACAATGATATTGCTCTGGGTAATTGTGCTTTTACACACAGTGGTGCCTGGTGGTACAAAAATTGTCACTTAGCCAACTTAAATGGTAAATTTGAGGACAACAGACACAGCATGGTAAGCTTGAGCTGTATAACAGATTTTGGTGTAATCTCTATACTTCACTGACAGTGGGTGCTAGTAATCAGCTGCTCTGTATTTAAATATACATGTAGGTTGATGGCCAGCAGAGGGCAACATCAAAACCGTATGGTTACCAAAGGGATATGGGAGGGATAAATGGAGCTGTAATAATATGGAGAAGAAGTGGACAAATCTGGAACATGAGGGCCCTAATCACTAACCTTAATTGAAATAGATGTGTTTTTTTGAGCAGGATAATCCTCTAGATTACCCAGAACAGAAGTTGAGCATCCCTGATAGCAGGAAAAGCACCTCAGTGCCCTGAATCTATCCACTTATATAAACGCTGAAACAAGAAATTTCATTTGCATGCAGGCAAAAAGCGCTGTAAAATGGAGTTATAAAATCCATTCAAATTGCTTAAAATAAAAAAATAGCATAATGTATATGCAGATAAAACAACAGAAAATATAGTGGAATTGTCGTTGTGTGATTCACCTGGCATGACAATAGCAAAATAATTTTCTGCTGGCCCTTGATTGATGCTTTTAAAATGGGGTTATTATATAAGTTTTTTCCCCTAATTATAGAGCAATTTTAATTATAGACGTGAGGTTTAAATGAAAAATTATAGATAACGCATACACAATTAGTCATAACATTATGACCACCTGCCTAATATTGAGTAAGCCCCCTTTACTGTCAACAGAACAATAATGCATTGTGTGGTCTGACAGCAGTGTTGGAACCAGCATTAAGTTTTTCGGTAATTTGAGCCACAGTAGCTCTTCCATTGGATCAGACGGATCAGTGGTCCAGGCCCTGGGTCATGGGTGGCCAAGGCCTACTGATGTACATGGGGAGAGATGGCTGAAATTTCTAATTTAATTTTCATTTAATTTCTTTACCACTAGGGGGTAAACTGGGAGCCATGGAAGGGTCACCTCATGTCTCTGGACTCTACAGAAATTAAGATCCGCCCTGTGAACACAGCTAGCCGAAAGAAGAGGTCACTTAAGAAAAGAGCAGCTGCTTAATGATCTGAAGAGCAAACTGACTCAAAGTTGAAAGTGTAATTAATCAAAAATAGCATGTTATCTTACTCAAAAATATTATGGGTGACAACTGGTCTTAACAGGTTACACATATTGATATAGATATAATGACAGATATTATCATTACATCTATATATTTTAACTGTATAGCTTTATTATACTAAAATGCTGAAAAGTCAAATAAAAAAAAATCTTATTTTTTTGTTAGATTTTTCTGTTTTAACATTTATTGTTCTGTAATTTTTTTATTTTTTAAAAATACTTTTAAATACATTGCTTAAATGTTAGACATATGTACTGTATAATATGTATTCGACTTATAATGTTAACAGTTTGTTTCACTATAAACCATTGAAATAAACCATATTTGTGTTGTCATAACTATGAGAAACAATCATTCATCAATGACACTTTAGTGCCATTATTCACTTTAGTGCCATACACACACACCCACACCCACCCATACACACACACCCACACA
The DNA here is from genome assembly GCA_013621035.1 of Clarias magur. NCBI lineage: Eukaryota > Metazoa > Chordata > Actinopteri > Siluriformes > Clariidae > Clarias > Clarias magur. The sequence continues at coordinate 9,125 of QNUK01000679.1, forward strand.
CACCCACACCCACACACACCCACCCATACACACACACACACAAACACACATACACACACCCACCCATACACACACATACACACAAACACACATACACACACACACACACCACACACACCACACACACACACACACACACACACACACACACACACACACACACACACACACACACACACACACACACACACACACACACACTATGTGCAGTTTGGAAATGCCAATTTGCCTAATTTGCAAGTCTTTGGGTGGTGGGAGACCTGTTAAAATGTTAATAACTACTTTTCTGATCATATTGTCATGACTCTGATACTATCTTTGGCTGTATCATGCTCTTTTGTTTCAGTTGCTTATTTGCCTACGCTCATAGTCATGAACATGACCTGATTTTCCCCCTGTAAACCCTCTTAGAAATTTAAGGGACCATGGGTGTGAAATGGATGTTAAGTTACATAAAATTTCAAAATAAAAGTTCAAATGTTGTTGTTTTACAGTTGCAACATTTTGTATGGGTCATTCTTTCATTCAATGTTATTTCAATTTCAATTAAATTCAATTTATTTTTATTACACTTTAACACTTTTAACTTTTAATGTTCATTGTTGCAACAGCAGCTTTGTGGAAGCAAATGTTACCTTAATCACTTTATCTACGTCATTCTAACTTTCGAAAAACAAGAATGTACAATAAGAACGACGTACTGTACACTGTACAGACTTACGAAATACTTCCATCTCTGGAGCATGTTTGTACGTCAGATTTTTACGTAATTTCAACAAAGTAAGTCTCATACACCTTTGACACAAATATACAATGTAAAGCATAAAAACAAACACACATGTTCTGGATTATACTCTTGTGAGTCTGCGGCTCCAAATCATGAGGGGCATTTGGGGAAGGACGTAATTTTGTCTTAGAGCATCATTGGACTGTAAATTTAGTCTCATTAAGGATTTTCTGAAATTAGGATTATTCGCTATCAGGACATCTTTGCAGGACATCCATTTTCTATCATCATGCTCCCAGACTGATTCATCCATTGTTACAACTATTTTCTAATTGAAAATTGGAAATAAAATGCAGCACCACATCTAGCAGTATCAAAGTCATGACAATGTGGTTACAAAAGTCCTTATTACCATTACAACTGTCTTGGTGTGGTTTGGGTGAGTACTGAAACAATGACGGTTGCTTTTAGATTAGTTCCGGTTTTCTACAACAGTCCAAAGACTTGCACGTTGTGCTATCGAGTTTTAGATGCAAAGCAACTACCTTAAGCTCAATGCAAATAACACATATCATTTATTTGGTCCAAAATCTTTAATATCTGAGCATTTACACACGTGCATTGATGGGTTGTGGTAGAATTTGCAAAACAGCTGAGAACATTGATAATATCTTGGCTGCTCACCTACCTGTGAATCCCACATTGGTTCAGCACTCAGAACTCTTTCACTTCTGCAAAATGTTGCACCCTTTAGCCCTGTGCACAATTTTACCTAAATTAAACTACTGGTGAGTTTAGACAGGAAATGTTTGATTTTAAAGGGGAGCTGGTCTCTCTCTCTCTCTCTCTCTCTCTCTCTCTCTCTCTCTCTCTCTCTCTCTCTCTCTGTGTGTGTGTGTGTGTGTGTGTGTGTGTGTGTGTGTGTGTGTGTGTGTGTGTGTGTGTTGGCGGAGGTTAAAAATATCCTTTATTACATTTCCAGTGAAGTGCCTTGTGGTATTGAGCAACTGTCTTGTTATTGTATCAAAACTTTTTTCACTGATATAGTGTAAAGTGTCCGGCAAGAAAGTTGAAGCCCAGAGATTAAATATGTAGTTAAGTATATTATACCTAAATTTATCTTTAAACGTACTAAGTTAAACATAAACATATAAAATTAAACAGAAATGTAAACTATTTGAATATTTTAAACAATAAAATCAGAAAACAACAACAACCTAGAAGTCCTAAATAAAAAGTGAACAGATTCCTTTGCTTTACTTTTTTCAATATGAATTCAAAATATATTGTTCCCTTTGAGCTCCTGTATGCAGACACATACGCTAACCAATTATAACCCTTGTTTAAATAAGTAATAGTTTTCTGCAAAGAAATAAGACCTGGATGGCTCCTAGTTTAAGATCCAAATAAAGCCAAACCTTCCGAGCAACATTTTAGTGTATAAAGTTTGAATAGTTAAAAAATTTTAAGCATCAGGCCAATCTAACACTTCTCTCACGAGACTGGCATTGTGTTTTTCCACCCCTCCTGTAGTAGCTGGAGCCAGAGCTGAGGCTAAACAAGGAGTGCTTGTGTTAGTGGAAGGAACTGACTTGTGGTTGTTTTAGAGCTATTTTAATAGCCCACACTATTCCATCACACACTGTCTGTTGCTTAAAGAGCAAACAATCTCATGTTTGAAAAAGCTATCCGGAGTATCTGGAGGAACAGACGCTTAGTATCATCATATGTTCAGAATAAATATCAGGAGGTTTTGAGAAGGTTTACAGTATGTACAGGAGCATATTCAAGAAGAGTTATGCTAGAGAAAATCTTTAATTAGGGTACACAAAACACTGGACTGTAATAATTTATATACACTGACAGCATAGAGAAAGCCAATTAAACATGCTGCATAAGTGCTGTAGATCTATATTTAAACACACACACACACACACACACACACACACACACACACACACACACACACACACACACACACACACTTTTACAGGGTGGTAGTTTGCAGGAGTAAAGAAAAACACAGCAAATAAAGAAGCAGAGTGAAAAATCAACAAATGTGTAACGTTCATTCACCTCGACGCTTCCTGCTCTGCCTCTTTCTCACAGAGGAATTCTCATCACAACTTTCACATACCAGCGTGGATTTATCTTCTGATCCATCTGATGAGGAAGAGAGAAAAAAAAAATCAGCAAAACCAACAACAAAGTCTTGTTGCTTTACAGTAAAAGTGAACCAATTTAACTTTCAATCAACCATCTATGAATGATAAACAAACACAATATTTTAATGACATTTGGGCTTCTGGGCCATTTCAGTTCAAATGATTAGACACTGGAAGAAAAAAAAAGGAAGAAAAAACGGCAGCCGTGCACTCACCTGGGATATCGTCCCAGACCTCCTCTGAGTAACTCTCATCTGATGTAATAAAGAAAAAAGGCACAACTGAAGTTAAAACATCATTTCTACTACCTGAGTAGTAGTTGTGTAGATGTTTGTTGTTTATGCAGGGTGAAGTGTAACTGACCAAGAAATTCTTCGAAGGCAAATTCTTCAAGTGGAGTGGAGATGATGAGGTCCAACAGCAGCCGATCTGTTATTGATAAAAGCAAATAAACAATGAAAATAAATGTTCAAAATTTTCCATCGGCTAAAAGCTATAAAACACACACAGACATCAACAACACACACGTACAGTACATACAGTATATACTATTCTCACACATACTTACCAGGTATGGTTTCTACCTGATCCAAATTAATGACGTCTTCATGTTCTATGGGAAACAAAAAGGGTCAAAACTGGATTCAGAACCAGCACTGGAACAACAACAGGCTTTAATTTAAAATATGCTAAATTATATGGACTTCATTTTAGTCGTGAACTAAACAAATGTTGCCTAATTAAATTTTAAAAAATGACCCAACACTGGCTGGTGTGTTCCTTTGTTAATCTTGCCTATAGGGTTGTCATTGTTGTTTACATTACGTAATGCAGTAAATAATGTTAATGTAACAGTTCCCCATCAATATATTACTCAGTGATGTGAAGTTCTCATGAGCCATTCGTCACATCATGACAGGAAGCAAATGCACCCCATAACCATCCTAAGTACCTACTTAAAAAGTCAAGTACTACCTTGGAAAAACAAACAAACATAGTTTTATCTCCTCGCGCTCAGATAAACCATGTGTGTGAAACAAATGTGTGTAAACGCACGTGGTCTTTAAGGGGCTCTTTAGAATGTTAAAGGACACACTGTCCAATCAAGGACTCTCTTTAAGGAAGCAACGTTTTATTGATGTAATTTACATAGTAAACAGTATAATCAGTTGTTATAAAGCTGGTGGTGTATAAGATTTTTAAAAAAGCCTGTTTCAGAGCACGGCACCATGTTATACTGGAAACCATATAAAGGGGGAAGAAAAACGTAACCTTGACAAAATGCTGAGCCCCTTAACTATCCAAACCGCCCCTTAAACACCCAGTATACCTTCTACTTAATCAAAGAGTCAGCAATGTGTCCTTTAACTGCTAAACAATGCCTAAAAGGTCCAATATACTCCCTTAATATTTATGGGGTCCCTTTAAGGAAGCACTGTTACTCTATACTATTCAAATACCCCTTTTATAACGAAGGAAATCAAGTCAAGTTACGTTCATGTGGCTATTATTGTCATTTCGACCGAATACAGTTCACATCAGAGTAAAGTGAAACCACATTCCTGCAGGATGAATGTGCTACTGTACACACATGCAACATTTAAATTAATTTTTTTTTTAAACTAACTAGCTACCTAGGACACCTAATTAGCTGACTAGCTAAGACAAAACAAATCAACAAAACCACAAATAAACAAAACTATCTAAGAACTATAAAAAAGGACAAAAAAGACAGCAAAGGGCAGCATAAAGTGCACCTGCAAAATGTGCAGAAATAAGCAGGGAATCTGTTTCAGTCAATCTTCATTTTCCTAAACAGCTTAAAGATGTAATACATTCACTCCTTAATCAAGGATCCCTAGAAGGAAGTGATGTACCTATTAAGTAGACAAAGAACTACACAATAATCCCCACTAAGTTAAAAGGCACATAGTTGCCCTAAGAATCCCTTTAGTTGCCTTAAATAACTATACAAGTACCAGCTATGAATGTAATTTATCCCCTAATATTTAATAACATACCTTTAAGGCACCACCGAGCCCCTTACCGACAAAAAGAACTCCTTACAGTCATCACGAGCCCCTTAACGATCTGAGAAAATCCACAATGTGCCCATAAACTATTAAACAAACAAAAACACACAACTTCAAGAAGCAGCGAACCAACCAAATGTCCAAGAAAACTAAATAACTCGAAAAAACAGACCACTTAGGAAGCAAATATTATCCAGAAATGCTCCTTTATGAAGCGTTGAGCCCCTCCAGTAATGTGAGGCTTAAAGGTTTACACAGCATTCTGCCCCCAATTACTCAGAAACAACCCCATGATGAGGCAGTGCCACAAATGCATTCTGCAAAATACTAGTTTAGGAATGAATGTGAGATTTTATCATCCAAAAAAAAAAAAAAAAAAAAAAATCCCTTAAATGATCAGCTTAACTAGTCCAAGGCATGTTTACAGCAGCACCTGGTCACCTCCAAATCAGCCCAAAGTAAATGTTTGACAGTAAACTAGGGCGAGGAACACGTTCGGCTTTCAGCTGCATGAATAACCGTTAATAAGTGCACTGGTCAAAAAAGATCAAACATTTTGAAAATGAAAGCATGCGCATCACTGTATTACATCATCATCATCATCATCATCATCATCACAGTAAGCAGCTCCGGTCTGCTGTAATTAGATCATTATATCGGCTCCTCTCAACACAAAACACCTGCTTCGAACCTTAAAACGACTTTAATGCCGCGCGCAACTCGGACCCAGAGCGCGCGCACAGAGCGCAGCGCCGCGCGGGTCTCCGACAAACAAACCTGACGGCGGCTTTAGCGCAGTAATGAAGCGCGCGGCAAAGCTCGGACATCCGCACGAGACCCGAGCACAAGTTTATTCCAAACCGCGTGCAAAAAAAAAAACAAAAACAAAAACAAAAACTTCAATGCAAAAATAACAACAATAAACTAATAATTAAAATAATAAATAATAATAATAAATAATAATAAATATATATATTATATATATATATATATATATATTATATATATATATATATATAATAATATTATATGTATTGAATTGATATATAATATATATATATAATAATATATATATATTCCAAAATAAAAAAGAAAAGTTTTAAAACTTTTTAAAAAGTTATTAAACTTCTACTGAAACTTAGTTCACACGATGTCTGGAGCGACATTAGAAGGAATAAATGTGCGCAATCGGCAGCGAGGCGACTCTCCCCCGCGCCCTGCACGCGCCCCGCACGCGCCCTGAGCTCTGCTCCTCTCCAGCTCAATATTTAATATTAAAATGATGAATTATTACCTGGTTCAGCGCGAGGCTCCATGTTATACTCCAAAAACATACTTTCGTTTATTTCATGCCGACCTGCCGATTTGGCCTGGAGAGGAGAAGCTGCTTCTCTGTGCTCACTTGCTCTGAGCCGTGGCGCAGTCTGGTGCGCAGTTTGGGGCTGGTTTGGTTTTACTTTCACATTTAGGCGTCTGGTTTGGCGCTCAGCACGGGCGTCCGCGCGAGGCTTCCACCGTGCCGCGCTGAACAGCTTTCATTTAACTGACCCCAATTAGCTAATTAGCAATCACGAGCAGATTAGAGGGGAATGATAACGCAGACGCTCACTGATGGTGAGGTGGACATCTGTCTGCATCTGTCTGCACCTGTCTATCACTATATGATTCGTCTGTGTGTTTAGTCCAGACTGATTCCCAGTGAGGGTGAAACGCTACAGCGAGCTTGTCAGTCTTGTTTGAGGAAGAATCTAATATGGGTGTTATGGTGAAGAGTGCAAATACTTCTGCTCATATCGTGTTTATCTATCTTGCTTCCTGACTGCCTGTAGATTTATGCATGCACACACCTGATCACGTGATGAAGCACTCCCTTTACAGAGTGACTTTGCAATAATAATAATAATATAATAATAATAATAATAAAAACATGGGGAAATAATAATAAGAATTTTGCCCACACCACACTGTGTATTCCTGGCAGAGTCGGTCTGGCCTGGCACTCGCCACACATCAAATACACAAACACTGCCCCTGAAATTACACTTCCTGTTTGCTGTACCCAGGACAACGCCACAGAGATTCTGCCCGGAATGTGTGCTTGTTGTTTTTGCCCCCCCAGAGTGCCAGGCTCTGCTTAGGCGTGTACTGGTATAATGAGCACAATGATGCAAGTCATGCTAGAGAGCGAGGAGTAAATCTGAAACTACTGTATGAATTGAAAAGGCAAGACTAATAATAAACTGTCAGTTAAAAAAACCTGCCATGCAGGAAAGGGTGAGATCAGTGAAAGCGACTCCGCAGCCAGGAAAGCCAAATATGATGTTTTCCAGGCTGCTTTAGAAAAAATTAAAAAAATTCCTGTTACTTTTCCCATGAGAAATGTTTTATCTTCATGGCTGCCCGGAAATATAATGGTTTCCTCGAAGAAAGTTCACTCAACAGGCATGAATAATAATAATAATAATAATAATAATAATAATAATAATAATAATGCACAACACCTCTGGTTGAAAATAAGAAAAAGTTTAGAAGCCAATCATACCACGGATATCCGGCTCGCTGTCCGTGAGCACTGAGGAGAGGATTACTTTACTGGCATCCCATTTCTCCCAAACAGGAAGAGCGAGTCTCCTGGCCAGGTCGTCCACGTCCACATCGCTCAGGTTCTCAGAAAATAACCTCTGGTAGTATTGAGCCGAGAAGATCTCAGCCTCCAGAAGCTGACTCAGAAGCGAAGGAAGGAGGTTCGGGTTCACCTCCTGCAGAACCCTCCTCACCTCAGACAGAACCTCCTGGAAAGGCACCATGACTCCCAGCAAGATCACTGGAGCTCTTCATAGGACCTCCATGAAGCATCCAGGACCTTCCCTGAAGAACCAGACCGCCTGGCTGCAGGAACAGCTCGTAAACAACCAGCACCAAAACACGGATGATGGTCAACATGCAGCGCTCGGACAGTTTCATATGTGCTTTTCCCAAATCAGAGAACCACACCGAAGAGGACGCCTTTATCTCACTTCACTTTTTTTTTTTTTTTTTTTTTCAGAATAGAAATCGGATGTAAGGGAGAAGTGGGAAGTTTGAGTCCATTACAGATTACAGTGATGCAGTGGAGTACAAAATTCATCGGAACGCTGAAGTGCCGATCCAGGACTCATCACCGAGTCTGTTCAGTCACACACACACACACACACACACACACACACACACACACACACACACACACACTGACACATTTCATATCAATAAAGCTGTAAAGGTTCAAGAACAAAAACAACAATCACTAAAAAAACACCTACAACTATTATGAAGTTATTGTTCAATTGATGTTTTAACCCAGAATTGAAAAAATATAAAACAAGGATATGACACAAAGCCATTAATTCCAGATGCCAGGTTACAGATCTGTATTGACTTCGCCATTTCCAGGCAGCATTTGAAATGACTGGAAATCCCCATCAACCTTTGGTCCCATTCACACACATTAATAAGCTCTATTCAGGAACCTGACATTTATATCTTATAGTACACTCCTAGCGGATCTCTACAGCAAAGGGTTCTCCTTACAAGTCATGAAGAGCACTTAAAACAAAAACTTCTTCCCCCTGTAGGACTTGGGTGTATTAACTGGACACATGGTGGTGGCGCTAAAGAGCTAAAGGTTCAAACTGTTTTTGGTTCAGAAACAGTTCTAATGCAAATTCAGCCCTTTTTGGAAGCAAGATGGGTTTCCTAAGTGTTTCTACTGTATGTACACTCACCCTGTGAAGAATGAAGAACCCTTTAATGATGGAGGTTGGCACCTTCTGGGGCGCCTGCTTGAACCTTAAACATTGAGCACTACAGGGGTATTTGTGTGAGGTAACTCTTACAGAACTTATTTCAGGAGCCACTGAAGAACCTTTACTTATCACAGAGGAGCCTTGAAGAATCCAGGTCCCTAATACCATCCAAGACAGCTTCATGTAGAACTTCTGAACTCCTTAAAGAGCCCTCGTTTCGAAGAGTGTATGAAGTAACTGAATGGTACGATCTACAAACCGTAGGAAGCTTTTGGGAGCCAAGATTCAGATCTTTTTACGAGGGTGTTAGAATTCAACCATAACATCAACAACAACAAACAACAACAACAACAACAACAATAATAATAATACAATCAACATGTGCAATTCCAGAACGATCCTAATTTATTATTTTCTTAAATGCAGAAAGTACAAAAGGTCATTTTCCCTCGGAGTGTTCCCCAGTCCGTTTTAAATCCAGACAATAAAACATTTCAGCTTCTTATCTACATGGCTCGAGGTTTCATAGTTAGAAATTTCAGGCCTTTTTAAAAACTTCTGTTGCGGAGATTTAAAGGTCATCCGAGGGACGTTCAGCAGAGAAACAAATGAGCGCATCGGTGCGTTTCAGAAAGGCTTTATTAAACGCATCACTCTGCTATTCATGACTTTGCATTCCAGAATGTTCTGAACAGCAGGGGAAATCCGAGCTTATCCAGTAAACACATCTTTATAGGCGGTATTTTCATTTATGACATCATCATCATCATCATCATAAACATGGAGGTTTATTGTGCGATGAGAAATAACAGTAGCACTATACAAGATTAACACAGCAACACTGATGGTCAGTTATACACCTCTAAACCGGTGACGGGGTCACAGGCCCACCCAAGGCTCACCCGTGCCCACAGGGAAGCGCTGGCTGTAATCGAAAGGCACCAGAACACGCAGTGCAACACTGCACACTGGGCCCAGCAGCGAGTCCTGTGGGACGCACCATGCGCAGACATCATCCACTTCTAAAAAGGTGTCCACACGTACAGTAGGTGTAACGTTTGATTTCGTTATCCCTGACTCTTTTCATATATACAGTGTGCTAGCATGACCTTTGCTCCGGCCGTCTTTTAGTGCTTCACTGTGGCTTGACAGTAAATCAGGATGGGACGATGAAGGTGCAGATCAGGTGCGGATCAGACCTGCGTTTTTTATGCTGCGTTGAACACACCTGGCTCGACTTCCTCGTATGACTCAGAAAGAAACAAATAAACGCATCTCAACACGCAGACTCGTACTGGTTATTTATTTATTTATTTATTCAAGTTATTTACAGAGTTACACCTCCAAGAAGAGCAATTACAATTTTTGGATTTATTAATAAATGAGTTACAAAAGTGCTGACACTGGAGACTCCTCCCATAATTGTTGGAATAATTATAATAATGAATAAAAAAAAAAATAAAGACATGACGACACACTTTAATCTGATGATTAATAATTAAACAAGTCGCGGAGACTGAGCCGCTGCGGTGGAATCTGTACCCGAGCGATCCAATCGATCTTCTGACCAATCGGAACGGAGAATCTGACATGACCGATCGTGGTATAATTAAAAGCATGAAAAAAAACAAACAAACAAACAAAAAAAAAACAATAACAACAACAACGTCTGATCGGATCAGAAACGGAGAATCCCTTGATGATGAAGTTTTATCCATCCGTGACTCCTCACTTGTTTTCACAAAGAGGAAGATTTAACCCGTTTCTGTAGTTTGTAGAAACGCGGATGGTCTCGGAAACTTGTTACTGAACTCTTAAACATCGATACGAAAAACAGGATGTTAAGAGACTGCTGTCAGTTCTTGAGAAAATTAAAGAAACACTGAACTTCAGAATGATTTGAAATCCAAAATTGGATTTCAGTCGTGTTCTCAGACGTGAGGTTTAAAAAAATAAAATAAAAATAAAAAAAGAAGAAGACCGTAACAGCGACTGAAGCTCTAGTGAAAATGACCTGCGTTTAAATCGGGTCCAGGAATGAATTATGACTGTGACGGTGACGATCGTACCGCGGGCTGCTGTCCGGCGCTTTCGGCCATCGGGTTTCCGTCTGAGGACAAACTGGAGGCACAATAATCCTTTATACCTGAGGGGCAAAAAACAAAACAAACAAGCAACATACTTAGTTTGTGTAATGAAGGAGTTAATTTTTAATCTTTAGCTCGAACACTTCCTCACCGCACTCACTTCTGTTTTGTTTTTTTGTTTTTTCGGTCACTGTTTTGCCTGATGAGATTCATATCTGTATTTCCGTTTCAAACGTCTTGCACCGATACGTAAACCGCGAATATACCATAAAAACTGACCATATGTTCATGCTAGCTTACTAAAAATTAAAAGCCATGCTTGATGCTAACAAAAACAAAGCAGATGTGACCAGTGTGGTGCTTTTAATTTAAACAAACAAACAGACAAACAAACAAGGACTATTTTAAATACTAATGGTTTAAGCTGCAGAGAAACTGGAGTTTGTATGAAAGGGGGGAAAAACCAAAACAAAACTTTTTTTTTCTTTTTTTCTGAAGCGTCCATGCATTCCTTCAGTCTTTTTAAGTTGTGTTATTCTTGTTCTTTGGCACTTTTCTCAGAAAGGAAACCCTTCTGGTTAGCGGTCTCCTCTCGACCATAAAGGTGTGTAACTGTTAATGTGCGAGTTTTTTGATTTTTGATCTGTAAAAAAAAAAAAGAAAAAAAAAAAAGTAAGGAGTGTTTCCTTATCTCAGAAGAATCCCTAACAAACCCAAGAACCTTGAACTCGTCCTGCTGAGAAATCTATAGCGGCCGGCGAAAAGATTAGGCGCTTCCCTATAACAGGTTTTTATTCTTTTTATTGTTTATTGACGCAAAAGTAAAGAAACCGGTTTCTTGTTCACTCGCAATATGAACCGGAATTAAGATCGTCGTATTTAGTATTCACGGTGGAAACATCTGCGGGATGATCGGTGGAGACAGGAGGGTCTGAGATCACGCGTGAGGGTCTGAAAGGTATTATTTTTAATAAATTTGCAAAAAATATTTCACATAAACTTCTTTCACGTTGTCATTACGGTGTACTGTTCGTAGAAATTTGAGGACAAGAATGAATTGAATCCATTCTGGAATCAAGCTGTAGAGAAAATAACACTTTCTTTTTTCAGAAACACACAAGGAAACAATGAAAGGCTAATGTAATAATTAGCACGTTAGCATTTGGAACACGCCGATACGTCTGCTATCAATAGTGACGTTTTTCCATGTCATGTACTGACTCGAGTGGTGTTCAAAGGTTTGTCCTAATAGCCACATAGCTGCGTGTTTAATCACCTAGAAACAACAGTTGCGCCTAAAGGACGACCTTTAACCCGGAGTTGGTGATCTCTACACTCTGGCAGGAATCCGTCTGATTAAAATGCCTGTGTTCAACAGCCTGGATCAGGACTCGGAGTCAGAACTAGAGCTTCCCAAATAATTAACAGGTAATGTATTGTACAATATCTCATGATTTGTTCTCTGTTCCTCCTCTAAACACCTCGCGCATTAAACAAGGAAGAAACGATGCATCTGACCAAATCTAACAATTCATTTGTCACGTCGACTTGAAGGTCTCTCAGCTTCCCCTTGGTGATGATTATGGCCTCCAGCTGCAGCTTAATGAGGCACTTGTCTGAATTTGAACTGACCAAAGCACGGTTTAATGAGGAAGTCCAGAGAGCTCGTACAGACCTGAGAAAGATCGTAACGGGTTTACATTTTAACGTCACTTGGAACGTCTCCAACATCAGCTCAAACCATCGTGCAGAGCGAACCAAGTCGAAGTCACTTTTCCAAAACGAGCAAGAAGACCAAAACTATCCACGACAACGCAGGAACCAACACGGCACAGGCCTGACATGAACTGGAAGCTGCTGGAACACCAGTGTCACCGTCTCCAGTCTAACCAGTTTTACATCAACATGGACTGGAGTCTGAGAAAGGGGCCGCGCGCCGAAATCCACACCTTCAAGCTCGAGCTCAAGTCGGCAGCCGAGCCTCCTGGAGGAAGGTTTAGTTCAGAGGTGTGTGTGGAGGAGTAAAGGTGAGGCATTTAACCCCAAGAACACTGTAGCAGCTGGTGGTGGGAGCATCAGGTTCTGGGGACGATTTACATTCAACATAGTGGGGGGATAATGAAGGACGGGGAGAACCGTGGAACTCTTCAGCGGAACCTCAAATCATCGGATAGATCGCCGAAGAATCCTGCCGTGTTCCAACAGAAGGCTGACGTTAAACACACATCAAAGCTGGATGTGGAATTAATAAAGCAGGATAACTTTAAGCTTTTGGAGTCTTAACTCAGTATTTGATCCACATGCTTAGAGGTTGGGCTGGGACTCGGGCTGGGACTCGGGCTGGGACTCGGGCTGGGACTCGGGCTGGGACTCGGGCTGGGACTCGGGCTGGGACTCGGGCTGGGACTCGGGCTGGGACTCGGGCTGGGACTCGGGCTGGGACTCTGAAAACTAAAAATAAAGTAAACCTTGAAGTGCTTTGAAGTTTCCATCATTGGATTGATGCTTGGTTACTAACTCAGAGCCATCAGTCAAACACTGTTTGATCTTTTTCTTGTTTATTTATTTTGTATTTTAATTAATTTTTTGTTTAATGGGAGACCCGAGGGGGGGGTTGGGGGTTGGGGGGGTAGGCATTAGTCCAAGTACTGAAGAGTACACACTATATTGGCAAAAGTATTCGCCCCTCTGCCTTCACATTCACATGCGTATGAACTTGAGCAACATCCAATTCTGCGAGCCGGGTCTGCTCGTCCAACTGGAAGAATGGACAAAGATTCCCATGAATACACTCCTAAACCCTGAGGAAAGCCTTCACAGAAGACTTGGAGCGGTTATCGCTGCAAAGGGGGCGGGGCCAACATAAACCCTATGGAGTAAGAATCGGATGTTCCTATGTTCATATGCATGTTCATATGCATGTTAAAAAAAATAAATAAATAAATAAAAAAGAGCGAGGCAATATATTGTTTTCTTCTCATTGGCACATTATGACCAATTTGGGAACGTCAATTAACCTCAACTGCATGCCTTTGGACTTTGGGAGGAACCTGCAGACGGACGCACACAGACCCACACAGACCAAAAAAGAAGAAGGTTGAAATACTTTTAAAAAGTTTTATTTTCAAAACCCATAAACAAAATGATGAAATCAGTCCCTCCCCGAGCCTCTGCACACGGTTGGGTAACTTCAGTCTGAGATTCAGGAACAATGACACAGAAGAAAAGGGAGGAGAAAAATGAAGCACTGGAGGAACTCTTTAACCTTTAAAAGGCAAAACATAAAAGTCTAATCGATCAGATTTTAGGCTTGAGAAGATTCTACCTGCTGGCGTGTGTTTCACTTTAGGATCTTCCTGCCAGTCACGTGGTTTGCCAGCACACGCTGCTGCTGCGAGTGTAGACCTGAGGATCAGGTTACAGTGGAGGCTGGAAAGGACGGTGTTTTCCACTTTCAGGGGCGTTTACAAGAGTTATTTCAACAGCGCTGCTACAAGACGCATCGCAGTTATTACACCAAAAACAGGGGCTTTTATTGAGGAAAGCCCACGTGTGATAACCGCCGAGACTTACTACACACTGCTTTATAAATAGCCCCCGCAGAAGCAGGATTAAATACGTGTAATATTACTCAGCGGCTCGGCCTTCAAACAAAACGGATGTATCGGAGGCATCACATGGCTGGTAATTTCCCCTAAAATCGAGGTCATACGAGCGCAAAATCAATCCTGGCATTAACCTTCTGATCCGCATGATACACTACAATCAGTGTGTCTTTACCCGAGCGTTGGTCTGGTGGAGAATCTGAATAAATCAACACCAAGCGCGAATTACCACTAAATGATAAGAAATGAGAGAAGAAGAAGAAGAAGAAGAAGAAGAAAAAAAATGTTATCACGCTACTTAAAGACGTTTATTTTTTATCACAATACGTTTGACAGTTATTTTTACAACCCATAACCTTTAGAAATCTCTCACCTTTAATAAACGGTACAGCAGTTTAGATATCAAGACCTTCCACCTACAGTAAGTGGCGACATGTTTGTATTGTTGGTAAAATCCCAAAGAAAAAGCAGCCCAAAATTTCAGCTCCTCATTCTAATTCAATTCTATTCTATTCTATTCTATTCAATACTATTTATATAGCGCTTTTAACAACTGACATGGTCGCGAAGCAGCTTTACACAATCAAAAGAAGTAAGTTTGTATTCTGAATGTTTATTTTTGTTTTTTTTAGCACAATCTATTTACTACACATAATAAAACTGTAACGTTGGCGTGTCTGTACACTGTCTGGCGGGGATTTTTAGGAATTTTTGTTTGTCTGTTTGTTTGTGCAGCATCACGTGAAAACAGACTATTTTAACAAAAATGGGGTTTTCACAGGTGTATTTGGGGTTTCGTTTCATCGCAATCGGCCCACAGGAACAGATGATGCGCTAATTGAAATTGAAATGCAAACCACCTTTATATCATATAGAAAAATCGACTTTAAAAAAAAAAATCAGTTGTTCATCTCAAAGTTCAACGGACGACGCTGTACAATTTTTTACGAGTGCACGACAGAAATCTACTTAATAAACGCGATCTCACACCTTCATTGCGCGCACTTCAGGTAACGTGTTAAAAATTGTTTAGTTCATTCTAATATTCAACAGATGGCGCTGTTTTTTATTTTTTATTTTATTTTATTAAACGTACTTAAGAGTCTGCAATTAAACTCCACAAGTAACAACAAATCTGCGGGAAACATCCATTATCTCACATGAAAATCTAAATCACAATGTGGACCTGCGCAATTACCCGATTTCAAAAGGATGGAATTACCTACATGGAATATATATACGGTACGCCCACTTTATTCAAATACTTTTGTAAAGAGAAACAGTTTTACGCACTACAAGGACGCTGATTTGCATTTGGAATGACGTGCATCTGGTGAAGCACATCTCGTCTCTAAACAATCTGGTCTGAGACTTCGATTTATCAAAAGCAAAAGCAGAACTGCTGTGTTCAGGGTTGCGTGAATGGCGTTTGCTCGACACCAGGGACGGGAAAATTTAAAGCCGCCAGGGCGATAGATATATAAACAACTTCTTTGCGCAGGTAGACAACCTCGTCTTCTGTGTCGACACTGAAGGATCGTGACCCAGAACAGTGGCGTTTCTTTAGTGACTCGCCAGTGTTGAGCCTCAGACTGTTTTGCTGCACAATGGCATTGTTCACCCTTCAATACCTGGTGGCTCTGCTGCGCACATGAAAGAATCCTACGAGAATAAGGAGAAAGTACATCCAGTACAGCAAGTACAGGTGGAATATCTGCGGAGGCGGGGCTTCATTACTGGAGTTGCAGCTCGACTATACAGAGCCCTGTGTGTGAATGGAACGGAGTTGCATCAGATCTGTCCACTCTGCAAGACGTTCGTTCCAGGACACGACAATGTGGCGCGTGAACCAGGAAAATATGTTTTTGCCTAATTTTGTGAAACCAATGAAGAAGGAAGGTGCAGGTTTTCATTACTCAAGGCTGTGCGAGAATAACTGAAGCCGAGATCAAAGAGGGATCTTCGGTTGGTCGTCGGATCAGACACATAATCAATAAGAGTCACTTCGAAGGTCTGTCGGTTGGGCCGGAACGGACAGACAAGTTCCTCGTCCATCACAAAGCTCCAAACTACACCCAGCTGGTAGACATTCTTCTGAAAGCTTACCAAATAATGAAATGCAACATGTCCCTCAAGACTCATTTGCTCCGCTCACACTTGGAGTTCTTCCCTTAAAATCTGAAATGTGACGCAAGCAGACATTGAATACGGGTGAAAAATCAGGAGCTAAACACTCTTTTTTTTTTTTTTTTGATTTTTTCCCGATTTTCTCCCTAATTTAGTCGTGTCCAATTCCTCCCCGTCACTAGGGGGCTCCACATTAAGACTACTACCACTCAGCCGGGAGGGCCGAAGACTATCACGTGTTTCCTCCGAACCACGTGACGCCAGCCGACCGCATCTTTTCGAACTGCTCGCTCGCGCACCGTTGGGGGCGGAGTCACACACTCGGAGGACGGCGCTATCCGCCCCCTCCGCTGCGCGAGCTCACAGACGCCGTGATTAATGTGGTGTAGCACTATGTACCTCTCATCCCTCCCCTCTGAGAGAGCTCGGCCAATCCGCTCCCTCTAGACATCCGGCTGCGAGAGGTTACAGCACCACCCGGGATTCGAACTCGCGATCTCCGGATGATAGTGCGAGCGCTTTAAGCACTCGTGCAGCCCTAGTGTAGGGAGATCACGTGGTGCAGCTCTGCTCATGGGCACAGTTTAGTGGTAAACAAAAATGAATAAATAAAATCAGAGAAATAGCAGTGATGATGCCAAAGAGCAAAACTGGAGGAGATGTCAACCTCCTTCTCCTCGGTCAATCACATCGACACCAGCTGCAGCTGTGTGTGAGCTCATGCGTGTACCAGAGGGCGGGTCATGTGTTCCTCTGCGTCTGTTACACCCTGCTCACTGCAAATCTAGACCAGCTTCAGTTTAGTTCAGCTCTAGCATTAGTTCATGTTAGCCTACAGGTTTTAGCTCTTCCGCTAAAGGACAATGAGTCCATTATAATCCGAGACAACATTCGGATTGTATACACGTGCACAGGAGTGAGGTCAGACTGACAACTGGGTTTGGGCGGATGTGGGAAATAAGTCAGCGTGCATTATTACTATCAAAAGGCCGAGTATGATCACATTATTTTTAGAAGGGCTGAGAGACTGTGAGAGAACAGGAACCAGAACAAAACCCCTGCGGGCCGCTCGCCACGCGATCTAGAGGTAGACGGCGCTTCGCTGCTTTTCTATAAAACTCAAAACCTGAGCCGTGACTCTTGATGGGGAACTGAAACGCTTCGTGTTTTCGGCTCGGCCTCGCTCCAGTCACTGATCCAGAAGCAGCCTGATTTTAGTTTTCTGTCTGATTCAACATGACGGGTCACTGAGTTAGCAAACCAACAACCACGTCATTTAGACTCCCCCAACCCCCCCAAATGGAAACTTGATGTTTTCTAAGCTTTAAAAATACTCTGGAATAAAGTTAAGTGTTGAGCAGGTTTTTTTTTTTCTTCTTCTTTTTCTTCCAAAGGCCAAGAGAAGCTTCACCTGGACGTCCGTACCATTTTAATAAAAACACCTCGCGTAGTGGTTTGTGCGGCTGGTGTCCGTCACGTCTCTCACATTTTTCACTCAGCAAAACGGTGCAGGCCAGTCAAGTCGTTCCACACCAAACTCACTCATCCATGACCCCTGGGTGACCCTGACCTCAGCTCACTCCCGAATGGCATCACTCAGAAAACACACAACAGCCTGGTCATGTAGGACGTCATGCTGCTTCATGTTGTTAAAGATGATTAGAATTTAGAAAGTGTCTTTAAGGTTGAAAATAAAGAAAACTATTTGAACTGCATGTTTTTGTATATTTACTATGTTGTGTCTTTTATTAAATGCTAATAAATATATTTGAGGGGAAAAAAAAGATATTAAGATAAAGCAGTATTTGCTGAAATTGTGTTTTCCCCAACTTTGAGCGCGTGTAAGTAGAATTTACTGTATAAAATATCCACTCGAGAATTTTTTACACGAGCTGCCGCTATTGTTCTCGAATCTCGTTCTGAAATCGAATTCTGTTGTTCCTCTTCCTCATCCTTCGAAAAAATCAGGAAGCACATTTTTAAAAAATGATCAGAATGATCAGAATCCCGACAGGAAGCGATAAACACCGAAACCCATCGGTGCTCTCAGGGTGCATGTGGGCGGGTTTCTCAACATTGAAACCCCGCCCTCTTTTTCAGGTTGCGTATCCTTGTATGAACCTCGCTGAGCGACACCGTGAAATCAGGAAGTGTGTGATTGTGAGAGTGTGCATCGTCTTACTCTGCACGACTGCACGATAGACTGCAGCAGCTGGAGAATCTGGCACTTCGTTCAGGAACGACTTTCCCTCGTCACAGCTTCGGCCTTCAAACAGCAAAAAAAAAAAAAAAAAAGGAGAATTACAATTTAAAATAATGCGGAACCTGGGTTAAAAATAAGAGAACTAAAACCGATGGAAAAGTGCTGGCTACAGGAGATAAATTCTTAGTAAAACGACAACTCGATGTGACAACACTTATGTAGGCCGTTTACTTAGAATAAGTTTTATTTAAATTTCAGGAAAGGTTCAGTTAAAATAAGACGGGAGGATGGTGAGGAAAATACTGAGGAAGTACGGCACGATTTAGTTTAACTGGTTTAAGTCTCAGAGAGAGAGAGAGAGAGAGAGAGAGAGAAAAGAGAGGGAGAAAGAGGGAGAGGGAGAGAAGAGAGAGAAGAGAGAGGGAGAGGGAAAGAGAGAGAAGAGAGAAGAGAGAGGGAGAGGCGGAGAGAGAGAGAAGAGAGAGGGAGAGAGAGAGAGGGGGAGACAGAGAGAGAGAGAGAAGAGAGAAGAGAGAGGGAGAGGCGGAGAGAGAGAGAAGAGAGAGGGAGAGAGAGAGAGAGAGAGAGAGAGAGAAGAGAGAGGGAGAGAGAGGAAGAGAAGAGAGAGAGAGAGGGAGAGAGAGAAGAGAGAGGGAGAGAAGAGAGAAGAGAGAGGGAGAGAGAGGGAGAGGGAGAGAGAGAGAGAGAGAAGTTCAGAAGTTCAGAAGAGAGAGAGAGAGAGAGAGAGAGAGAAGAGAGAGGGAGAGGGAAAAGAGAGAGAAGAGAGAGGGAGAGGGAGAGAGAGAGAAGAGAGAAGAGAGAGGGAAAAGAGAGGGAGAGAGAGGGAGAGGGAGAGAGAGGGAGAGAAGAGAGAGAAGAGAGAGGGAGAGGGAAAGAGAGAGAAGAGAGAAGAGAGAGGGAGAGAGAGAGAGGGGGAGACAGAGAGAGAGAGAGAAGAGAGAAGAGAGAGGGAGAGGCGGAGAGAGAGAGAAGAGAGAGAGAAGAGAGAGGGAGAGAGAGAGAGCGAGAGAGAGCGAGAAGAGAGAGGGAGAGAGAGGGAGAGGGAGAGAAGAGAGAGAAGAGAGAGGGAGAGGGAAAGAGAGAGAAGAGAGAAGAGAGAGGGAGAGAGAGAGAGGGGGAGACAGAGAGAGAGAGAGAAGAGAGAAGAGAGAGGGAGAGGCGGAGAGAGAGAGAAGAGAGAGAGAAGAGAGAGGGAGAGAGAGAGAGGGGGAGACAGAGAGAGAGAGAGAAGAGAGAAGAGAGAGGGAGAGGCGGAGAGAGAGAGAAGAGAGAGAGAAGAGAGAGGGAGAGAGAGGGAGAGGGAGAGAAGAGAGAGAAGAGAGAGGGAGAGGGAAAGAGAGAGAGAGGGGGGGAGAGGCGGAGAGAGAGAGAAGAGAGAGGGAGAGAGAGAGAGAAGAGAGAGGGAGAGGCGGAGAGGGAGAGAAGAGAGAGGGAGAGAGAGAGAGAGAGGGGGAGAGAGAGAGAGAGAAGAGAGAAGAGAGAGGGAGAGAGAGGGAGAGAGAGAGAGCGAGAGAGAGCGAGAAGAGAGAGGGAGAGAGAGGGAGAGAGAGAGAAGAGAGAGAAGAGAGAGGGAGAGGGAAAGAGAGAGAGAGAGGGGGAGAGAGAGAGAGAGAAGAGAGAAGAGAGAGGGAGAGGCGGAGAGGGAGAGAGAGAGAGAGAGAAGAGAGAGACTTTTTGACTTTTAACGTTCCTTTATTTTACACAAATATTTGTATCCACACTTTTTTTCTTTCTTTCTTTTTTTTTTCCAAAGACAAAAGATCTGTCAATAAGATAAAAAATAGATAAGGTTGCGTGAAATAATACAAATAAAATAAATAAATAAATAAGTTGATCAATTTAAAAAACTAATTAAATTATTTATTCATCTGTTTAAAAATGGAGAAAGTGACTAGTTTTTTTGTAAGTGGAAGAGGAAAAAATAAATAAGTAAATAGGTAGATAAAAGTCAAAAACAATAATAATAATGCAAGCTTAGCAATGAGACTTTGAAATGAATTCAGTAAAACAGATCAATGAGAAAAGTTCAAACTAAAAAGTCGAGTGTGTTCGGTGCTGGACTGGTGTACTAAAAGTAATACAGTGAGAGAGGGAGAGAGAGGGAGAGGAGGGGGGGGGGAGGGGGG
>QNUK01000679.1:40000-102500 GCA_013621035.1 Clarias magur
TTTTTTTTTTTTTTTGGCGTACACGCGCGCTGCCACCAGGATGGGGTTTTTCATGCTGAAAAGGAACCGTGACGCCCACATCGGCGCAGGTGACGGACGCAGATTGTGTTCCGGTGCCATTTTCAGCTTTTTTTTGGAGGAAGTGAAACCGTCACACTAAATACTGTAAAAAAAAAAAATTAAAAAAAAAAATAGAAACAAAACCCTGAGCTGAGCTGTGTGAGATATTAACTCAATCACTTGGCAGATTAAATGGAAAGGAAATCTCTTTCCGTGCGGGTCCACAGGGGGGCGCTGCGCGGGGGTTCAGCGGTCAAACCCCGAGCGCGGGCACGCTGGAGCGCTTCCTCTTTATCCGGCAGGTGTCTGTGCCGCGACACGAGCCGCAGGGACCTTCAGGAAACCATTCGACACCCCGGCGGTCACATGACGCGAAGGTCACGGTGTCGGGCGGATCAGACCCGACGCGGTGTCACCGCGGTAACATCTGTCAACATCTCCTGGTGGTTAGGAGAGCTTCAGTCTGAACTCAGAACAACCCTGGGACACTGATGTCCAGAGACACAGCGTGAGACAGTGTGGACGGAGGAGGAAAGGGAAGGAAAGCGTAGGATTAATAAATATGAGAGAGAGAAAAAAGAAGAGAAAGAGGACAGACAAGAAATAAAGTGAAGATCAAGTTTACAGTGATGACAGAAAGAAAGAAGAGGAAATGAAAGATGATGAAGAGGAAGAGAAAGAGGAAGAAGAAAAATAGAAAGAAAAAAACAAAAGAAAGCGTTTCTCTCCTCTTGTCTCCGCTTTAACCCTCCTCTCCTCCTCCCACTCCTTTGATCTCATTTGCTCTCATCCTTTTTCTCTCTACGCCTTCATTTCTTTCGTTCCCACCATTTCTCCTGTCTCCTTTAACTCCCCGTCCTCTCTCTCTCTCTCTCTCTCTCTCTCGTCTCCTCCACTTGTGGTTCAACCCACCATTTTTCTTCGGTCCTCTCCAGATCACCGCATCATCAGGGCTGCTGAGCAGGAACCCGATGGACATGACGGCCAGGTTGTCTTCTACATACTGAAAACACACACACACACACACACACACACGCGCGCACACACACACACGGTGTGACATTAACTTCCTAACGGTTCTTTTTAACCCTGTATTTTAAACATTAACAAATCTGAGATCCTCACCACAGGAGACCAGCCAGAGCCACTCTGATGAACCTGCACACACACACACACACACACACACACACACAGTTGGATCACAAACCATGTCCATGGGAAATCAATCCACATCAAGCCTTTATATAAATAAAGTTATCTCAGAGTGTGAGAGTTATTAAAGCTCGGTGTGGTTCATGAGGAACACGAACACGGGCCACATCAGGAAAGAGGAACTCTGTCTATAAGCCATGAAACCACGACCTTAAAGCAGAAACGGGGGAAAAACACAATCACCAGAACAAAATTTGCATTTCTAAACGCACACACACAGATTCAAATTTCTAATTAAATAATTAAAATACTGTAAAAAAATGACTACACACATGCAAAGAAAAAAAAAGAAAAAGAAAAAGTGTTATTATTATTAGAACAGATTGAGGTGTTGATGAGAAGACGCACGGCGCTCCAGACGCACGGTTTGAGCAACGCGCGGAGCAGGATGTGGAACGGAAACTTCTGGAGAAAAGCTGTGACGGACGGAGGAGGCCGGAGGAGGAACAGATGCGACAGACAATTTTTACTGTTTGATTAAAAAAAAAAAAAATTTTTTTAAACAGAAGCCAGCGATTATTCCCGTCATGGGCGGGTCGGCGCGCTCGCTCGCTCCGTCTGTTTCTGAGCTGCGACTCGAACGTACGCGACACCTCGGGTTAGACCTGTACGCTCCAGCATCATTTATTCTTCACCTGTACCGATACACTAAGATAACGTACACTCTGGGTATTTTCCTTTAATGCAGCTATAAACACTCTGAGAGTCTGAGGGACGCGACGCCGGAGACCTTCTGTCTCTTACTGTTACACCGCAGAAAACGTCACCTTTTCTTTATTAAAGATCCCATAACGTATCACGAGTGTGAGGACAGGACAGGTGAAGGTCTGATGGAGCGAGATCAGAGACGATACTGAGGACACGAACACCTCGACGGCGTGTGAGGACGCGCGTTTAGTCTCCGGCTCTTCGATAAGCGTCTCGCTGTAACGAGCTCTGTCGATGGTTAAACCTTTCTCCTGATGATGCTCCAATACTTCTGGCTCTCTGAACGCTGATGAATTTTCCAATTTTCCAGCTGACCGTCGACTTTTCTCGCTCTGTGACTGAGGACGTTTCCGTCCCGCACTCTGCCATTTACTCTTCGGCTCGTAGTGATGAACCCGTGTCTCGTCTCCAGCAATACAGGAGACGAACACTGATAAGACGGACGGTCGAATAGAACCCGAGGACGGCTCATTACTGACTCGTGCGACAGTTCCGACAGATACAGTTACGGTCATAAGTTACAAGCACGATGCTGAAGGTTTTTTTTTTTTGTTTGTTTGGTTGTTTATTTCGACATCATATGTTTGTCATGTGTGTTTTTCCCGTTTGTCCCACGCTGATGCCGGATTGGTCAGGAGGAGGGGGGGGACGCTCTGCTGTTCCTCCTGGACTAGGCCAACACCAGTCTGGTTTTCGTCTGAATCAGGAGGTTCGTCTGTCTGTCTGCGCCCCCGTCTCGCCCCCCCATCTCGCCCTCGTCTCACCCCNTGTGTGTGTGTGTGTGTGTGTGTGTGTGTGTGTGTGTGTGTGTGTGTGTGTGTGTGTGTGTGTGTGTGTGTGTGAGAGAGAGAGAGAGATGTGTGTGTGAGAGAGATGTGTGTGTGTGTGTGTGTGTGTGTGTGAGAGAGAGAGATGTGTGTGTGTGTGTGTGTGTGTGTGTGTGAGAGAGAGAGAGAGAGAGAGAGACAGAGAGAGGTTCTCCGAGTTTTGAACCAAAGAGTTCAAAATCCGATCTACAACGACGAGGCTTTTAAAGCAAGAAAAAGAAAAGTTGAAACCAGGAAAAGGGCGGTGGTAGTTCGGTGGTTACGCCGCTGTACGGCCGATTGGAGGGTCACAAGTTCAAACCTCAGCTGTCCCTCCGCCATTTAAGCGGACGTCTAAACCAGCCCACGGTCCTGTACGTCTGTGAGGTGAAGCGTGTCTGAGAAATCCCTTTAACCTACAGATTTAGACTCGGACGACCGAAACCGTAGTGATGTGTTTGATCAGAAAACCACAGCGGGGTATTTACTTCTTGCACGTCAGTGTGCATCACTGGGGGAAGTGGTAGCTTAGTGTGTTAAGGTCAGGTCAGGTCAGGTCAGGTCAGGTCAGGTCAGGCCGGCGATTTAAGCCTCAGATAGCCTCAACTGGGCCCTTGATAAAGGGCACCTTTACACTCTGCCTGCTGCAGGGGGCGCTGTAACAACTGTCTAACCATCGGAGATATGCATCACTCTGCAGTAATGTATACATAACAAATAACAGCTTAAACTTAACCCTGGCATCTGTTTAAAACAGTGAACCTGGTCATTGCTCCCCCTGCTGGAGACTCGTAGACATGAACTAAAGTTTGTTTTTGTTTTTGTCTTTTCAAAAAAAGATGCCCGTACGTACAGTAGATTTAATTCTAATCTATTTTACTATTAAGAATGGAAACTATGAAAGAGAATATTAGAAAAAAAAGTATATAATATTTTCTTGTATACAAAAGTTTTCTTTTATTATTTAAAAGGACTGAACTGATAATACAGTGATTAAAAATAATTCACAGCTCATATCCGCCCTCTAGTGGAGCTTCTGCGCATTACCTCAGCATAGTTTAAATCAGGAAATGAATATACTCTACAAAAATGCAGAAATATTAGTAACAATAATAATAAAAAAAAACATTCAGACTTTATTTTTAGGCTGTAATTAAATCTATATCACCATTATATCTGCACGGTGACATAACTGACATGGAATATCAATAATTTTATCTTTCTAGTGCATTTATATACCTAAAAGTCATATACGTATTAAATTACAGCGTTTTTGCTGATAACACCAAAACGCTGCACACTGATATCCAATCACGATACACGATCAGCACGGCACGCATTCTTCACCCACACATTCTGAGGATGTTTATAAGGTTGACATGAGTTTGAGAGAAAGTGTGTGTTTAAAGTGGCTGGAAAAATGGCACAAGTGGAGCGGAATGTTTGCGGACAAGTTGGTGTGTATGATATGGTGTGTGTGGGTGTTAGGGCAAGAAGCAGGACGCGGGAAATGAGAATAAAACACTACATGTCGAACAGGATGTTTCTGATCATGTGTAATTTCCCTGCATCACTGAGTGGAGACAGAACACACACACACACACACTCTCACACATACACACATGCTCACTCAGAAATGACATCATGGTAAAGGACATCGTTTAACACACATACACTAGAGCGCTTGTATTTATTTTATCCTATGGATCGTGACATCAGATCCTTTGACTGGCAAGATTTGTCCCTACTTATGTTTTTGGAGACAGTAGGGTTAAAGCTCATGCCCGGACACCCAAGACACCTATGAAGCTTCCACAGTGTGGACCATGTGCCATGTTTGTAGAAACCCACCTCTGTGGATTCATCCGCAGCAAGAGCGTGAGCCAAGTGTGCACTGAACGTGCTTTTCCCCACACCGCCTTTACCGGACAAAACAACGATCTTATGCTTCACGCTCGACATCTTCAGCCTGATCTCCTCCACGGCTGCACAAAACAAGAAGAAACAGTAGAAGAGCACATCAAAAATGCGTTTGTCAAAAACAATGACATTGCAGATTGTCACAAGAGTGGAAGATCTGACGGAGGTGTTCAAGACATTAACACTTAAATATGTAGAAAATCTCTGAAAACTGATGATCGATGCAGACGAGGAACTGAAACTGTACCAGGATCTGGAGCTTTGGGAGCACCGGAGGAGCACACCGCCTGGTTCGGACATCCTTGACACGCTGAAGATTTGCCAGCTTCCTCGCTGCCGGTGCCTGGACAATCTGTAATAATAATAATAATAATAATAATAAGAAGAAGAAGAAGAAGAAGAATAAAAATAGGAATAATAAACACTATTTAAACTCGATATCTTCTTTCTATCCATCTTTCCAGAAAATTTGAGCTAAATATACTTAATAACATTTAAATGGATTTAATAACATAATTATTAATAATCACAATAACAATTATTTTTGCTTATTATATTTTGCTATTCCGGAAGTTCAGTTCCAGTGTCAAGTTCAAAAAAACACAACAGCTTTTAACTGTGCGCGATGACTCTCCGGCCGCATCCCAAATCGCTCATTATTACCCAAACAGTGCACTTGATTCCCTGTACAACGCGTTACTTCGCACCCTACGTAGCGCTCTTATACAGCGAGTATGGAGCAAATCGGGACACAGCCTCCCTAACAGACCAGCGACAACACAAGAGAGTCCGGGATTAAACTCCTGACAGCCGTTTCATAATTGTATGTTTTATAAATACCGAAAAGTCAGTTGAATGCGTACTAATTTCAGTGCAAAGAAACTTACATAATACTTTAAATACTTTATTCTATATAACTCACGCTGAGGAGCGTCGCTTGGAATAGCAGCCATAATGACAGCAAACTTCCGGGTACAGAGTGCGCAGAATAAAGCGCTCCGGGCGGAAACTTTTTTTTTTTGTTGCTACTAGTAAAAGATTCCGCTTCAGAGTTACATTAGATAGATTCTTTATTGTTCCCGAAGGAAATTCTCACTCACCCTTTACATCGCTTTATCCTGTATTCTGGGTTGCCTGGAGCCTATACCAGGAGACTTATATATATATATACAGTGGAACCTTGGATTACGAGCATAATTCTTTCCGGAAGCGGACTCATATTCCAAAATACTCGTAAACCAAATTTGATTTTGCCATAAGAAATAATGAAAACTCAAATTATTCGTTCCACAGCCCAAAACAATAAATACATAAAAATAATTAATACAACATATAAAGTAAAAATAAAACAAATTAACCTGCACTTAACATTTAACAAGTAAAAATAAATCCAGACAGTTAAGTGTTTCCTTTTGTGCCCGCAGGCGCCGTGTATTTGTATGTGTGTGTGTGTGTGTGTGTGTGTGTATTTGTGTGTGTGTGTGTGTGTGGAATTAGCCCCTCGCCTCGTTTTAAACAGTAAAACTCCTTCTCCCTCCCACACCTCGCTTTTTAACTTTCACAACTAACATACACAATGCAAACACTGTTTTAACGGGAAGAAAAGAAATCTCTCTAATGATACTCGCGTGAACAGACTAACGGAATCACTGCTGTAAAGTAAAAAAACAAAAAAAAACAAATGAACCAGCACCTGACCTTTGAAAAGAATCGCGACAGAGTTGAGTTTTCTGTGTAAATAAAGCGCCGGGGAGATCTGTGTGTGTGTGTGTGTGTGTGTGTGTGTGTGTGTGTCGGTGTCAAATTACACGCGCACACGCACACACAAAGTAAGTGTGTGTGTGTAAAAAGTGTGTGTGTCGCTGTGTGTGGGGCACAGTGTCAAATTATGTGCGCACACACAGAAGAGAGAGGGAGATGTTGATTATAAGAGACGAGCACTAAGACGCAGCAGGGGACTCTTATTTTGACACAGGGGACGCAGCAGGGGAGACGATTACCCATAATTCCTGCAGCGCAAGAGAGAGAAAAATCATTGGCTCAGTTGTGATCACTTGCCGCTCGGTGTCAAAATAAGAGTTGTAAAACTAATACTTGCTCGGTTTCCGATTAAAAATCTTTGCTCGGTTTGCGGAACACTCGTAAACCACGTTACTCGTGATCCGAGGTTCCACTGTATATATATATATATATATATATATATATTGTCAGGAGTTTACCCTGCCTGTGTGATAATATATATATATATATATATATATATATATATATATATATATATATATATATATATATATATATATATATATATATATATATATATTATCAGGCACAAGGCAGGGTAAACCCTGGACAAGGGGCCAATCCATCATAGGGCACACATACACACTACAGGCAATTTGGGAACGCTCATTATCCTCACCTACAAGTCTTTGGGAGGAAACCCACCAAGCATGGGGAGAACATGCAAATACACTGGGAATCAAGCCTGGCTGGGAATTGAACCCGGACCCTGGAGGATTAGGAGGTACAAGGATATGCATGGATAAAGGTTATTAAATGTAGTACATTTTCTCTCATTTTACTTCTGAAATGCAGCAGAGTAAATGATTCTTGCAAAAAATGCGACAATGGCTTAATAACCAAACAAACTGATAAATAATAAAACATTTCAATAATAATTAACTCAGTTAGTGTTTAAAGTTATGTTCAGCTTCCAAAGAGGAAACAATTACAGTTTCTTTCCAGTTTTATTATGTGTTATAGCCCATGTGATGATAGAAACCATATGCAGTACTTATTGTGCTTTTGACAAATGACACTTGTATTATTATTATTATTATTTTTATTATTATTATTATTATTATTATTAAGAAATGAAATTTAGCACAATTCTGGACACCAAGCTGTGCGCTGTATATTAAAACCAAGACCCCATGCGGCAAACTTTACTGCAGCTTAAGTAAGAAATCAGGACAAAATCAGCATGTTATTAATATTAATCAAAGAAGAGACATCAAAGTGAAGCAGTTCATCATTCCCTGAGGTCTCGCCCTGACCAGTAATCAGCACTTGGAGATCAGAGCAGGATAAGAACAATGATAAGATCTTTCCAGAGGGGACAAAACAAATCGTAAAAAAATATCAGAAACTGTTTAGAGGTAGTCCTGCTGTCTTATTAAAGCTCTAAAGTAAAAAAAAAAAAAAAAAAACCTGCATCTCTGATACATTTTTCTTTTTTCCCCAAAGAATGTTGACACCAAAACAAATGTTTTTAAAAATTGCCTTTTACAAATGAATATTTTCAGGATTTTTGAGAAATATTCCTGGATCTTAGCCCGCATATGTGCAAAAATACAAAAAGTACAAAAATAAGTTTTGAAGTATTTTGACTTAAACTTATAGCATCTGCATCTTTCTTTTATTTAATGTTCGCGACCGTTCCTCCTTTATCTTTGCATTGCTTGCTGCGCCGCTGTGAGAGGACGTTTTACTGCTCTCAGGCGCCTCAGATAAACCAGCAGCCGCTTTCTGCCTCCCTCAGGTAAGAGCAGGAGGTCGGAAGGTCACCTTATTGATGACGGGCAGCCACAGCAGCTGGACTTCAGTCTGGGTTTTTTTTTGTATGAAACGTATGAGCACCAGGCAAGGGAAAATATTCCTGGCATTTAACCTTTAGCTTTAAAAAGGATTCAGGGATCTACAGCAACTAAAACCAGCGCTGGAGAGATGCAGCGTGCATTTGTGTCCTGCAGGGGGCGACACGTGTGTGGGTCATGGACCCAAGTGTGCGAGGTAAAGAACTGAGTGCTTGAGGTGAGAAATTACTGTAAGCGTGTGAGGTGAAAACAAGGCGTTTGAGATAAGGGGTGAGGTGAGGAACAAAGTGTGTGAGGTAGGACCCTGAGATTGTGAGGTCAGGAGCAGAGTGTGTAAAGGGAAGAAGAAAGTGTGTGAGGGAAGGAACCGATTGTTTGAGGTAAGGCCGTGGAAGTGTGAGATTAAGAACTTGTGAGTGTGTGAGCGCAGGAACTGAGTGTGTGAAGTGAGGAACCGATTGTTTGAGGTAAGGACCTAAGGGTGTGAAGTGAGGACTGAGAATGTGTGTTCGGTGAGAAACCGAGTGTGTGAAGTGAGAAACAAGGTGTGTGTGCAGAGAAACTGTGTGTGTGAGGTAAGGAACAGTGAATGTGAGCGTGGTGTGTGAGATCAAAAATGAGGGTTTGAGGTAAAGGACCTGAGTGTGTGAGGTGAGAAACAGAGTGTGTGAAATAAGAGAAATAAGAGCAAACACACACACACACACACACACACACACACACACCTATGTATCAGTGTTACTTTATATAGCCAAGGGTGTGGGATGAATGTCACTAGGTTGTGAACTTAACCCGTTTTTGGTTTGACGATAGACCTTGTCCTGGTTTAACCGCCTGCCACAGTGAAGAGGAGTGGTGTGTTTGTGTTTGTGTGTGTGTGTGTGTGTGTGTGTGTATGTGTACTGTATGTGAGTGGGTGTGTTTCCTTTTGTGTACCAAGTGAAGGGAGTGTGTGTTTGCATTTTATGGCTATTGTGCGGCCACAGATTCCACTGCTGAGGTATGTATAATGGAGAACAGATGTATTATGGGGGGCGGGGCTACGTGTCCCCGTGAGAATGAAAGTGGCTTGGGCGGGATGCGCATGAATGTGAAGTATTGAGAGAATGGAATGTGTTGTGTTCAATGCACATCTAGTAGACACTGTCGTGTCACAGACGACTCTGTTTGGTTTACACACTCCCAAACGTCCCCGTTCGCTCCCACTGTCAGGGTTTTATAAACATGAAAATAGAAGGAACCGCAAAAATGCTGATGAGCCGCTGCGACTGTATTGTCTGTTTGTGGGGGAGAAATAATTCCACCTCAAACAGGTCCATCAAACATCTAGTGTTCGTCCAACTCGGCACAACAGACGTCTGATGATATTGTATAATCGTTCAAAAATATTACTCAAACGACGGGACGGAGTGTGTGAGGTGAGGAACCGAGTATGGGAGGTGACCAACCAGGTGAGGAACCAAAGTTGTTTAAGGTATGGAACCGAGTGTGTAAGGTGAGTTAATTAGGGTGTAAATTGATAACCCTTGTGTGTATGATAAATACCTGAATGTGGGAGGTGAGGAGATACACTGGACAGGGTGCCAATCCATCACAGGGCGCACACAAACTATGGCCAATTTGGGAACGCCAATTAACCTAACCTACATGTCTTTGGACTGTGGGAGGAAACCCACCAAGCACAGGGAGAACATGCAAACTCCATGCACACAGAGACAGGAATCGAACCCACACCCTGGAGGTGCAAGGCGACAACACGAACCACTACACCACCATGCCGCCTTGTGAAGAGATATATACAGTAGGTATATAAAAGAATCACATTTTCTTGTTTGACAGCCTGAAATCAACACAAAGATTTTGTTTAACTCGGCTGTATTCACCCAGTGCAACTTCTAACATTCGAGTGAAAAATATAATACCAACATATCAGAAAAAGGGTACCAATAGGCCTACAGCAACTCTGAAGCAGTTGCAAGAATTTATGACAAAGAGCAGTCATTGTGTACAACAATATCACAAATTCTCCACAAATGTGGCTTGGGAAGGATGAGAAGAAGGTTTAC
This sequence comes from Clarias magur, assembly GCA_013621035.1. Taxonomy (NCBI): domain Eukaryota; kingdom Metazoa; phylum Chordata; class Actinopteri; order Siluriformes; family Clariidae; genus Clarias; species Clarias magur. Next base: position 50,369 of record QNUK01000679.1, read on the forward strand.
TTTGTAACATGATAATGACGCAAAGCACACAGCAAAACTGTGCTTGCATGGTCCTAGTCAGAGCCCAGACTTGAATGACTTGAAGATTGCAGTCCAGAAATGGTCCCCATCAAGATTAACTCAAGTTGAGCAGTTCTGAGAAGAAGAGTTGCAAAGTCTAGATGTGCAAAGCATTGTGTGCCATTAAGAAGGTAGTGGGAGCAGTTAAGGTGGTGGACTACTGAATGGAAGGTTGCAGGTTCAAACCCTACCACCAAGTTGGTGCTGATGGGTTCTTGAACAAGGTGGTGATTTTATAGCAGTTGGTTGACGCCCTTATCCAGAGTGACTAACATTTTTATCTTATTATACATCTGAGCAGTTGAGAAATACTAAAGGGAGTATAAGTGGCGGTGGGGCGGCGGGGGGTTGGGGGGGATGGACCTTGGGACCTTCTGATCATCAGTCCAATGACTGTAACCCCTGAGCCACCCCTGCCCCTATTTTAAAGAGAATTGATTCTTTTTTATACCCACTGATGGGTGTGAGAGGTGAATTAAAATTCCTAGGGTGCCGGTATATTAGCATGTTAGAGATTAGCATGCTGATTCTCCCAATTTGAAGTGGTTTAAGATCGATTATTATTATATATGGCTATAGTGGCTGGTTTTAAGGGGAGCTGCATGACTTTGGCCTGCACTAACTTGGAAACGAGTGTCTCATTCATGTGCAAAGTTCCAGTGAAAAAAACTAACAAAGATTAGCAGAATTACCGAACAGGTATATCGACTTTGCTAATTGAGCTTGGGTTTTAAATAGCGATCGGGATGATAGGGCGTTCTTCTGCTTAAAATGAAAGTCACATCTCAGAGAAGAAGAAAAAAACAGGCTTCTGAGGGAACGATTATGCTGGAAATTGAACTTGGAATGACATTTAGTGTAATTAAAAACAGATAAAAAGTGGGATGTGTCATTCAGAACATGGATTGAAGGATAATATTGTAACAGAAATTATAGAAAGTTGAACAGAACAAATGTAGAACTGAACCAAAGTAGACAGTTGATACAGAGAATATAATTGACTGGAAGAATCTCCTAACAGTCTGCCATGTGTTTGTGCTGCTTCAGCTTCATTTGCATAGATGAGCGATAATAATTCAGTGTCAGAGGTTCTCACCCTCGTCCTAGACGTGAGGTGGGCGTGGCTTTGGAGAAAATTCATAATGAAGGAACATCAAAACTCCGACTAAAACATAAAGCCTACAAATGCTGCCACGCTAAAGGACAGGAATGTCCAGTTTGGAAAAGAAGCATGGGACTTTCCTGGCTTACTCAAATTCTGCACTACTTGAATAAACAGCTGGAGATGATAGTGATCTGCTCCAGATGTGAATCATACCATCATAAAATTCACTTTGGAGACACTACGTGGTCTGGACACGTTAATGGACGGTCTATAGTTTAGCCAAAATAATATTCCTCGATAAGAGATAACTCAGTGGAAAAGACACGCGCCTTGCTGTCCAAAACATTTACTTAGCTAGGTTGTGAGAGCTAAGAAATCGTCATGATTGCTTTTGTTTTTCTTCAGAAACAACACTCGGGTGTTTATACTAGCCACTCGTCTTTCAAGGTGACATTCAGTTTTTTTTTTCCATGGCCACACCCTGTGGGTGTGGTTCTCCCTCCAGGGTACAAAACAGTGAGACTGAACTGTACACAGTGAGTAAGGTTCCTCCATCCGGGTTCTCAAATGAACGCACTATGAGTCAGAGAATATGACCAAAGTAATGAGTCAGACAAACAAACCAGTAACAGTCCGAAGCCAAAGTAGAAAGTATTCCAGTTCCTGATCTATCTATCCATCTGTTCCACCCATACTTCCACCCACCTATTTATCCATCTGTTCTTTCATTGAATTGAATCTTCTTGCCTTTTCTATCTATTTATCTATTTCCATCCAACCATTCAACCACCTTGTTGCTAGATATCCGTTCTTGCTCCATTCTCCTATTCTCCAGTATCATCTATTCATCTTCTTGTCACTTCCATCCATCTACTGTCTGTACCAAATAATGTACATCCCCCCAAGTAAATTCTCCATCATCCATCTATCCATCCATCCATCCATCTTATTGCCAATCTATAGATTTATATTTACAATTTCTATTCATCAACTAAACTGAATCTCTATATTTTCAATTCATAATTCCGGCCACCCACAAACTCATCCATCCATCCATCCAGTTGCCAGTTCCTCGTGGTTTGGTACACTCAGAAAAATAAAACATCAATCACCATAAAGATTTTGAACTTGTCTGTCTTGGCAATCCATCCATCCATCCATCCATCCATCCATCCATCCATCCATCCATCCATCTTCCCTTTCACCATTCATCATTTTCGTCCTTTCAGTTGCTAGTTTAATTCATCCACCCTTACAAACAAGTACAAAAATTGAAATGTCAAAGAACAAAATAGTGTTTAACAACAACAACAACAACAAAAAACTTAAATAACACAAACTAAGACAATCACAGTAGTTAAGACAAACGACTTTATCTGTCCTGCAGAAAGGGTCAGATAACAGATAACACATCACAGAAGTCCGATATGCTGCGAAGTGGAAACAGTGCAAAATAAGAGAAGTGGGTTTGTTATTTTTAGTACACTTTGCATAAGATAAGTTTTAGTTCAGAAACAGGAAATGCATTTCCTGTCGATATGGGGGCAGAGACTGGCATTAGGACAGGACACGCTGGGTGTGACACTGACAGCACGGGGCATGGCCACTCGGGGGACTGGCGGCTCTCGAGGCAGGACAGCAGCTGTATAAACACACACACACACTGCCGCGTCACTTCCAGAGAAAGAAAACACAGCAATGACACACAGAAAAAGAGGCAAAGACAGCAGAAGAACAAAACGAATACATCATGCTTTGATTTTCTAGAACAGCAGCTTTAACACAATTACTGCTCTCATTATAATACACCGTTGTTTCTATAGTTACGGCTCGTTTACAGGAACAATAGACGCTACATTGTTAAGAAACAGTTGCACGCGTGTAAAGACATTTAGAAGGTCTTTATGTAAGATGTAAGGAAGGAGTCTCCAGTGTCAGTGCCCTCTGAGGTGGTTCAGACCGGCAGTGTGTTTTCGACCGCACGCATCGCCGTGGTCGTGTACACCGCCGGATGTGGGTTCTGCAGGATAACCGCTAGTTTGTTGTTGGTTTAGAAGGTGGAGCTCGGCAGGTGTTAAAACAGCAGGATATGGACACCAGTGGACTTTGTTCAGCATCCTGAACTGTGCACTTATTTGTTTTTTCACTCTCCAGTCTGTGATTCCGCTCTTTTTAAAGCCACAGGAGAAGAGATGTGTAAACCAAATATCGCCCCATGCGTGTAGGGAACATGAAGCGCAGCGTGTGTGTTAAGTCGTCCGGACGGCAGACTGGAGCTCATGCGGTTTTACTGGCTGCGTTTTACGATAATCCCAGGTTTTAATTACTGCTTCAGCAGATCTCTTCATTTATTCAGTTTATTACAGCGATATGAAGTTCTGTTTATGAAATAATATGTATGTACACATATCATGTGAACACGCTAGACTCTTATTATATCCCTTTAAAATTTCTTTGTGTTCAAATAAATAAATATTAAAATCAATAAAATAAAACAATCACCAGAAAAACTACAACGATATGTTTTGTCTTTGTACTGTAAAAATACTAGATAAAGTAAAATAATATTTAAAAAAAAAATCATCATCATCATCATCATCATCATCATCACAATGGCTTTTTGAGGCCAAATTTGTCATTATGAAATAAAAGTGTTGTTATAAAATAAATGGATTATGAAATAACTGTAGGCGGCACAGTGGCGTCGTGGCCCTTTAGCACTGCGGGTTGAGGGTTCGATTCCCTCGGGGGTGTGTGTGTGTGTGTGTGTGTGTGTGTGTGTGTGTGTGTGTGTGTGTGTGTGTAGAGTTTGCCTGGTCCTGCCTTGCTTGATGGGTTTCCTCCTGGTACTCGAGTTTCCTCCCACAAAAACCTAAAGACACGCTGATTTGACTAAATGGCGTTTCCAAATTACCCGTAGAGTGTGAGTGTGTTGTGATCGCGCCCTACGATGGACGTGACCTCGAGCCCCGAGTCCCCTGTGATAGTCCTCCGGGCCTATTTTATAATATTTGAGAATCGTTTATTCACTGAGTCATTTATACATTTAATGCGTTTATTTATTCATTACGATTTTAATAAAAAATATTGCTTATATAATATTATATAAGCCCCACCCCTTTTGATGAAAAGAGGCGATTAGCTTGCTGTAAGGACATAACGAGGGGGAAAAAACAAATAATTAACGCGTCTTTGTCCAGGTTTGTGACACAATGGTCTTCTGAAGGTTCTTTTTGTTGTTGTTTGTTTTCAGTCGTCCGATGGCGAACAAGGCTCTGTGTTGAATTATTTCCTGCATGGTGACTTTATGTTAAAGAGACTAGAGCGTGTTACTGTAAGAGGAGTGAAGAGCCGAGACACGCCTTAACACAACACCTCCGCCACCAGCAGCACCAGCAGCACCAGCGTTTCTTCATCAGGCGACTTTAAGCAAATAGCACAAAGCGGAAATGCAAACCCTATTTAAATTTTGGCTGTAAAAAAATAAACAAAGAAACGCTGTCATGAGTGGAATAAAACAGGAACATCGCAGAATGCTTTAATCCAGCCCGCCTTGTTTGCTTTAACGTTCGCGTGGTCGTTATGGTGAGTTAAATTAGCAGTATAAACTCGGCATGATGACTCCGCCCACTCCTAAAGCCCCACCCTTTGGCTGCAGAATCTCACAATCCTGCTGTATGATTTGTTTTAAATTCATGCCGTGGTTTTATGGAGCTCCGACATAATTGGTTATAAGGTTCCTAGTTAATAATGACTCGACATGTATGAGCGTAAGATACAGAAAACACACGCTTTGAGCCGACGCACACTTCTTGTTCTGAGACTTCATGACTCACTCTGATGACATCATCATCATCAAACCGCTATTACTAGACTTCCTGAACATTCTGTGTCACCGTTTCGGCTGGAAATCCCTTTTTCTGAGACGTCAACATTGGTGGGTAATTAAAAAAAAAAAAAAATGTTCACACTCAGTAAAAGGGAGGGAAAAAAAAAACAGTTTGACCCCTATCTGACCTTTAGGGTTAACGTGCCCCTGCTATAGCGTGTCACCTGCTGCAGTCATGTAACCTTTGACCTCTAAGCATGCTATTTCTACATTCTATCCTATTTAAGAGGAAGTGATCTGATCATTTGCTGTCCGTTTAAATAAGGATCCTCAGGGATCACTTCATCATTTTTCTTCATGTTTAACTTCCTGTTTCCTTTTTACATCTTCAACTGGACCCTGCAAAACCTTGTTTATTTAATGAAACCTTTAAACAACTAGACAATGGCTTTACCATACAACAGAGTGATTCTCGACGATTCCAAGTAGAACCTGTTTAAGAAGCAAAGAACCCATAATTGTCCCAAGAAGGAACTAATGAGAAGAACTCTGAGTATGTGAGATTCCTTCAGCTGTAGAACATTAAACAGACTTTTCCTATATTTAAGAGAGCTCCAAGTAGCACTACACTTCTGGGAGGCGTAGAACCCATGAAGAACCAATGGGGAAAAAAAGTGCATCAGTTACCAGAAGTTATAATATATACTGTATGTTCTTTGAAACGGGTTCTTTGATGGTTCTTTAAGGATTTCTTGCATAAACAGGGGTTAATAGTTTGCCGCCTGAACACACTTACATAGAACCCCAAATACACCCTCATCCAAAGAGGCAACAAAAAAGCATGTAGGGTGTCTAAGTTTCCACTGGTTCTGTAAGGATGCGTTGGATACAGAATGGTTCCTAGATGTGTGAAGGTTTTTGTCACACTTAGATAAAAGTAGTTCTTCTAAGATTTACAACATAATTAAGGGTTCTTGGCTTCCAGCTCTAACTGTTCTTCACGAGTTAAACTGTTCTTCACGGGGCATACGTGCGTGATGTGCAGCTGCACCACCGCCGGAGCCGCTGTAACAGAAAATGAATCAACATCTTCTGACCAACCTGAATCTGAATGCAGAATCTCAGCAGCTCTGGAATAACGTTTTCTGCTTTTCATGATGAACGGCTGAAGACGAGGTGAGTCACAGATCACGCTTTGTTTTGCATTAGACAAAAATGCGCTGAGAGCAGAAGCCATCTAGTCAGGAAATAAAACTATGTGCATAATTTCCTTCTTGTCTCAGCGCAGATTAAAGCCAACTGAGGCAGGAATTAAAGGCTTAGATTAAATTCTATATAAACATGGATTCATATGCAATTTTCTTTTTGATCTTAAACATGTGACTTGATTAGAATTTAACTATATAGCATTAAATGTTAATGATTAATTAAACATAGCATTCATTCATTACGTAGAGTTTAAATACAGTTAAATGACACAAATGAAGACTGTGCTTCTCAGTCCAAGTCTCTGCGTCTCTCAGTATAAATGAGGAGGTGTGGCCTCTGTGCTTCATTAGGAGTAGAGGAGGTGTGGCCTCTGCTTTATTAGGAGTAAAGGAGGTGTGGCCTCTGTGCTTCATTAGGAGTAGAGGAGGTGTGGCCTCTGCTTTATTAGGAGTAAAGGAGGTGTGGCCTCTGTGCTTCATTAGGAGTTAAGGAGGTGTGGCCTCTGTGCTTGATTAGGAGTAGAGGAGGTGTGGCCTCTGTGCTTCATTAGGAGTAGAGGAGGTGTGGCCTCTGTGCTTCATTAGGAGTTAAGGAGGTGTGGCCTCTGTGCTTGATTAGGAGTAGAGGAGGTGTGGCCTCTGTGCTTCATTAATGGAAAAGGAGGTGTGGCCTCTGTGCTTGATTAGGAGTAAAGGAGGTGTGGCCTCTGCTTTATTAGGAGTAAAGGAGGTGTGGCCTCTGTGCTTCATTAGGAGTTAAGGAGGTGTGGCCTCTGTGCTTGATTAGGAGTAGAGGAGGTGTGGCCTCTGTGCTTCATTAGGAGTAAAGTAGGTGTGGCCTCTGTGCTTGATTAGGAATAAAAGTGGTGTGACCTCTTTGCTACATTGGGAGAAATGGAGGCGTGGCTTCTGTGCTTTATTAGGGGAAAAGGAGGTGTGGCCTCTGCATTATTAGAAGTAAAGGAGGGGTGGCCTCTGTGCTTCATTAGGAGTAAAGGAGGTGTGGCCTCTGTGCTTCATTAGGAATAAAGGTGGTGTGACCTCTTTGCTACATTGGGAGAAATGGAGGCGTGGCTTCTGTGCTTTATTCGGAGTAAAGGAGGTGTGGCCTCTGTGCTTCATTAGGAGTAAAGGAGGTGTGGCCTCTGTGCTTCATTAGGAGTAAAGGAGGTGTGGCCTCTGTGCTTCATTAGGAGTAAAGGAGGTGTGGCCTCTGTGCTTCATTAGGAGTAAAGGAGGTGTGGCTTCTGTGCTTCATTAGGAGTAAAGGAGGTGTGGCTTCTGTGCTTCATTAGGAGTAAAGGTGGTGTGACCTCTTTGCTACATTGGGAGAAATGGAGGCGTGACTTCTGTGCTTTATTCGGAGTAAAGGAGGTGTGGCCTCTGTGCTTCATTAGGAGTAAAGGAGATGTGGCCTCTGTGCTTCATTAGGAGTAAAGGAGGTGTGGCCTCTGTGCTTCATTAGGAGTAAAGGAGGTGTGGCCTCTGTGCTTCATTAGGAGTAAAGGAGGTGTGGCCTCTGTGCTTCATTAGGAGTAAAGGAGGTGTGGCCTCTGCTTTATTAGAAGTAAAGGAGGTGTGGCCTCTGTGCTTCATTAGGAGTAAAGGAGGTGTGGCCTCTGTGCTTCATTAGGAGTAAAGGAGGTGTGGCTTCTGTGCTTCATTAGGAGTAAAGGAGGTGTGGCTTCTGTGCTTCATTAGGAGTAAAGGAGGTGTGGCCTCTGTGCTTTATTAGAAGTAAAGGAGGTGTGGCCTCTGTGCTTTATTAGAAGTAAAGGAGGTGTGGCCTCTGTGCTTCATTAGGAGTAAAGGAGGTGTGGCTTCTGTGCTTCATTAGGAGTAAAGGAGGTGTGGCCTCTGTGCTTTATTAGAAGTAAAGGAAGTGTGGCCTCTGTGCTTCATTAGAAGTAAAGGAGGTGTGACCTCTGTGCTTCATTAGAAGTAAAGGAGGTGTGGCCTCTGTGCTTCATTAGGAGTAAAGGAGGTGTGGCCTCTGTGCTTCATTAGGAGTAAAGGAGGTGTGGCCTCTGTGCTTCATTAGGAGTAAAGGAGGTGAGGCCTCTGTGCTTCATTAGGAGTAAAGGAGGTGTGGCCTCTGCTTTATTAGAAGTAAAGGAGGTGTGGCCTCTGTGCTTCATTAGGAGGAAAGGAGGTGTGGCCTCTGTGCTTCATTAGGAGGAAAGGAGGTGTGGCCTCTGTGCTTCATTAGGAGGAAAGGAGGTGTGGCCTCTGTGCTTCATTAGGAGGAAAGGAGGTGTGGCCTCTGTGCTTCATTAGGAGTAACGGAGGTGTGGCCTCTGTGCTTTATTAGCAGTTAAGGAGGTGTGGCCTCTGCTCTTCAATACGAGTGAAGGGGGTGTGGCCTCTGTGCTTCTCTGTCAGGGTTCAGGGTGTGGTCTCGGTGAGTTCATACTGAAGACGCAGAAACTCTGCCTGTTTTTAATGTCTTAAAATGTGGGAAACATTCAGACTTGTGACTTGTGCTGACATTCCTGCATGTTTTTTTCAGGCTCATTAGAGAAAAAGTTGGAGAACGGCACTGTTGTGGAAACCTCTCGCTCTCTCTCAGTGAACTCAGGGAGCCAAAACGGATAAGATCTGATTATCTCTCTGACTTTAGACATTATTCCCACAGTATTCACATACACACACACACACACACACACACACACACACACACACACACACACACAAACACACACACACACACACACACACACACACACACACACACACACACACACTGCAATAAATTCACACAGCGCCCCTTTAGACGTGACGGCGGGACGTGTTCACGGGAACTACACACGGGAACGTTCTCGCTGTGTAGCACAGAGTTTTGGAACGCTGCTGTGGATTTTCAACAATTTCCGCAGTGAGTAAATCTACTGGCCCGGGCTTCCTGTCGCCCCAGTCAGGAACAGGAAAAGGCCTTACCCGCCTTCATCCTTTAGTGTGAAAAAACACACCAGCAGCAGAAACATCCGAGACAGCTGCAGAACGAGGGAATGGCTTTTTCAGCTCCTAAACACATGAATGGATTGATTTTACAGTACAGCCTACATGTTTTACCTCCAGCCTTGATGGTGTGTTTTGCTTTTCTTTAAACTAAGAATGCTTTTCCTGAACTTACAGACTGGATTTAGGCAAAATTTGATACCGTTCCCCACAAAAAGCACATGATTTGTAAGAAACTATAACATGTGTTACTTACATTTTAGAACAAGGGACGTCTCTTTTTCCTTGCTTCCCTGTTTGAGATGGATTAATAAATTATCCTCCAAAATTCAAGCAGCGTAGATACAGTACGTGCCGGCAGCACAGCACAAGTCAGTGATGATTAATGGGGAGGCTTCAGACTTCAAACTGTGCATTTGGGTTTTTTCGGATACTGTATGTCAGGTAGAACAAAAGTTATCATTACTTTCATAATGTGTAAATTTGACCACCACTGGAATACGGGAATGACATCACAAAAATGTAGAACTCTCAAAATGAGTACATTGGTATTATTTTTTTTGGTGCTTTTATTTATTTATTTTTCTGTGCTTTTCCATTTCCCATGATTTATTTTTCTCAGTCACGTTTGTATAGTTGGTTGAAATGAAATAAAATGAAGTTCATCATATTGACCAGAGGGGAAAGAATATGTCATTGCACATATATACTGCACAATCCTGATATCCCGATATATATGTTCATTAAAAAACAGCAAAACAAATAATAGCTTTTTTTTTTTTTTGTGTGTGTTCTGAGCTTTAAGGGCTTCGGGCTCATTGCATGATTAGTGAGTTATTTATTCCTCTTAGAACCCATTTGGATTTGTTGTACATTGAAGGGTTAACGGTTCCTCCAGCTAAAGGGCCTTTAAAGGTTTGAATAGGACCTTTAAATGAGTTTACAAGAGGAACAACAAAGGATTATTTTTCTCAAAAACAGTTTTAAAAGTTTTTGGAATAACTTGTTACCGCTATTTCCGGGCAACTCATTTTTAAAGATTTCTTAGTCCTCATATACATAGTTGACTGTATTATTGACCTTTTGGCTTCATGTGACATAACTGTTAGCACCGTTGCCTCGCACCTCCAGGGCCTGGTTTCGATTCGCGCTTCGGCTCTGTGTGCATGGAGTTTGCCTGTTCTCTCTGTGCTTGGTGGGTTTCCTCCGGCTACACCGGTGTCTCCCACAGTCTAAAGACATGCGGATGAGGCGAACTGGCATTCCCAGTTTGTATGTGTGTGTATGTGTGTGTATGTGCGGTGGATGGATTGGCACCCTGTCCGGCGTGTACTCTGCCTCCCTAAGTCTCTGCCCGCCCCCCCTGTAACCCTGTAAACAGGATAAAGGCGTATAGATTAGATATTAGAGAAGGGGAATTCCCCTTTTCACTGCGTTCCTGTTTGAAATAAATGAATAAATAAATCCTTCTTGTTTCTTTGTAATGACTGTGTTTCTTTCTTTTATTAATGTCATGATGGAAAACTTTCTAGATGACATCTGACCTAATGTTTTTTTTTTTTTTCTTCTCAATTTCAAAACATCTCTCTCACTTTCTCTCTCTTTATTTCTCTCCTCCCCTATTGCAGCTCCACCCTGAGTAAAAGTGTGTGTGTGTGTGTGTGTGTGTGTGTTCGTTTTTTCTTTTCTTCCCCCCCTTTTTTTTTTGGACAGAGGAGGAGCGCGCGCTTTTCCCGCCCCGTAGTGCGCTACTCCAGCCCAACCTGCGGCGCGCGCGTCCCGCCTTTAGTTTTTGCGCCTTTTTTTTTTTTTTTACTTTCTAAAACTTTCGCCGTCGGACGCCGTGTGTCTCTGTCCTTCTCATCTCCTTCTCATCTCCTGTGGGATTTTTCTACTAGGGTAAGTGTATGATAATGAGTTTTACGCCAAACAAAAGAGAGAGAGAGAGAGAGAGAACATATTTTCGTCCCTCTGTGTGTGTGTGTGTGTGTGTGTGTGTATCCATCCATGTGTGTGTGTGTGTGTGTGTGTGTGATGTTTGGGTTGTTAATCGTACTGTATTTTCCCCCTAAACTGCCTCCGGACTCTGTGAAGGGGCGTTGTTCCTTACTAGCGCTTCCTATGCTAATGCCCGGAATTATGCAAATACGACCGCGCTAATTAACACACATCCGTTAATTGTCCTCCGTGAACGAGATTTTATTTTGTTTAAACCGCAGAATATCCTGTTATTATTATTTTTTTTCCATATATTTTTTAAGTCGGAACTTTCAGAAGTAAAGAACTTTTGGAAAGAACAATGAGAAGAAAATGAATGAAATATTGATTTTAATAATAATAACAACAATAATGATAATAATAAACAAACTCTACTTTTTATTAAGTGAAAAAGTTAAACGCGTATATACAAAAATGTCGCCCCCTGGTGGCAGCGGCGCTGCTTTACCGACGCAGATGATGATGATGATGATGATGATGATGATAACAATAATGCATTGTGGCATGATGCTGCTCTTGTTTGTATATTTGCAAGTGCACTTTATGTTGTCTTTTTCTATCTTTTTGGCGTGTAGCAACTTGGTCCTGGAGGAATGTTGTTTCCTATCATTGTGTACTGACCTGTGTATGATTTGAAATGACAATAAAAGCTGACTTGACTTGAATAATAATAATAATAATAATAATAATAATAATAATAGGCGGCACGGTGGCGTAGTGGTTAGTACCTCAAGGGTCCGAGTCAAAGAGTTGATGCAGATTAGACTAACTGGTGTTCCCAAATTTCCCATAGTGTGTGAATGAGCGGGAGAGTTTGTGTGTGTGAGCGTGTGTGTGTGTGTGTGTGTGTGTGTATGTGTGCGTTCCCTGCAATGGATGGATAGGTACCCTGTCCAGGGTGTACCCCACCCCGTGGCCCGAAGTTTTCCTGGGATAGGCTCCGGGCCCCCCCCCCCTCCCCCTCCCCCCAGCGAGGATAGAGACGATGAGACAATAATAATAATAATAATGAAGTTTCTCTATTTGGTCGCATCAAAGACCTGCAAGGAATTTTCTAAAGAAACAGCACAAGTTATTTTAAACTTTTTTAAAGCATTGTGCACTTGGGCAGATGTTACTTCTGAAATGCATTAAGGTTGTTTTGTTGTGCTCTGGTCCTGAAATTCCATGTCTTGGATTAAAACAAAACCAGGAAAGCATTTGTGTGTTAATCCTGCACAGGCCCCTTTATAAAGAAATCGCACTGAGGAGAACGCTTCTGTAATATGAATCGTATGTACATAAGCGTCTGTGTCTTAGATTTTAAAAACTGTTTTAAACTTGGACATTTTTTGTGTCTTGTTGCTTGTTGGAATAAAGGTGCAGATGGTTATCGCTCTGTGTGTGTTGTGGATTTGCATGTAAGAACTTTTGCATATCAGGCATCAGATCCCACAAATCCATCCGTGTCAGCGTGTGTACGTGTCAGCGTGTGTACGTGTGTGTGTGTGTGTGTGTGTGTGTGTGTGTGTGTGTGTGTGTAATTGGGCGTGCAAGGCTTCAGAGCCTTCAGCACATTCCATAGTGGGTATGTGTTGGTGTGTCATTTCTGTGTGTGTGTGTGTGTGTGTGTGTGTGTGTGTGTGTGTGTTTTCCTGAGTCCCAGAGTCTGTGTGTATCTGGGGGTTGGTTGGATTTCCGGACTGTAACACAAACACAACGAGCCGCGCGGCTACGATGAGGGCGCCGTGATCCCACCCAGGCTGCTCGAGAGAGAGAGAGAGAGAGAGAGAGAGAGAGAGAGAGAGAGAGAGAAAACGGGAAGTTCAGTCGAGTGTAAACGCCCGCAGCACGAGGCGAGGTGTTTATTATTGTGTTGCGACGCAGTGTGTCCTGCTGTGTTCACACCCTGGAGCTAACAACTGATCTCTAACTCAGAAGTTCAAGTCCATGTTCAAACCATCTCATAAGAATTTGTAATTTATCTATACATTTTTTTTTACAACATCCCATATTTTGCGTGGAACGAGTCAAGGCGTAGAGCGAAACCGAAGCATCGTACAATATTTGGACGCGATTAATACGTCGCCATGGTTACCATAGCGTACCTCCCAGTGTCCGCTATGACAACCACTGATAACGATTTCAATAGATACACCAGACAGTCCACTGATTGGTCGTCTCTCCCGACCAATCAGAGATAAAACACGCAGCTGAAAATGTGACATCATACTTCTACTACCAATATTTATAATGTAAACAATGCTTGCATCATTAATAATTAAGTTGTGTAATCATTTATCAGGATTTAGTAACATAGTTGTTTTTAAATGATACACATTCAAATGTTTTGTAATTACTTTTAATCTTCTGGAAAATATTTAAATATACATTAAAAAAATTAAATAAAATAATCGTTCGTGAAAGAGAACCCATTTTTGAAACCTTAGACTCCTCGGTTCTTTGCAAGATCCCTTTTGTTCTAACAGTGCAATCATTACATTTTATTTTATTAAGGGTTCTCATTAGCATGCTAATAAGGTTCTACGTGGAAAACTTTGCGGTAAGGGAACGGTCAGGTGCTGCACATGACCAGGATTTTAAACGTTTGACAGCATCAGAAGTTTTTCTCCTCCTCAGAGGTGCGAGGAACAAATGAGCTCTTCTCAGCTTTAGCCAGTTTATCATGTTTTTATTGATTAAAAAAAAAAAAAGTTTTCCGTCCTGAGATCTTCTCTGGGAACCTGAGCTTGCTTTTGGCTGGAGCTGGAGCGCTAACGTGGACGAGGCTGGTGTCCCGCGGACTCGGTCGTGCCACATGAGGGACTTGCTGAAAATGCGTTTTTTTTTCTTCTTCTTCTTCTTCTTCTTCTTCTTCTTCTTCCCTGCAATCCTTTGAATTCCGTGTCATCACTTTTTCGCTTCAGAGAGACAGAAATGTGATGACCTGTCGTTCTCCTGCTCGGATCTGCGGAAACATTTGCATTGCAAAAGAGCGTTACCGTTGCAGATTCCAGCGTCATTAGCGCCGCAGCACCGTTGCAAAATGGAGGATGAAAATCTGAGGCGTCTGCTCCTGTCGCATTCGTCGCAAAAAAAACAAAACAAAACAAAAAAACAAACAACCAACAAAACAAATGACGACTCGAGGGAAGGACGTCATTCTTTTTTGTTCCTGGGGAAAAAGCTTTCCACTCTGAGAAGCCTCGCCAAAATGGCTTTAATATCACTATATTTTCATCTGTTAACAGTTTTTATGTCGGGTGTGGCGTCTGGGTTTCTTGGAGGGTGACAAGAAATTACTCGGGTGTGGTATCATATGTGATGAATTAAACACACACACACAAAATGACCAGGAGTAAAATTCCTGACGGTTCTGGCTACAATGATGTCCTCTGTTCCTGCCTGAAGTGCACGAGAGGGGAAAAAACGGAAACGTCTTTCGAGAGGGCGGGCGTCTCCCAGACGTAAAAACAGACGTCCACTTAAGCAGGATTGAAGGATTTGCTTTTTCTCTCTCTCTCTCACACACACACACACACACACACAGAAAATTAGATGCGGCTGGCGTGTCGGAGCAGCTTTGTTTATACACGAGGAGACTCAGCATACTCGGAGTGTTATGTTTGCGCTCATGTGACAGAAATAAGTGGCGTTTTAAAGACGAGCGCCTGGCACGCCGAGTCACAATCTGTTATTTGCATGAAGAGACTAAACAAACGTTCGGCGCAGGGAGCCGTCGCTCCGCGCGGAGATGCCGCGCTGCTTCTTCCCTCTGATCCCACACACGGGACGCGAAATTCTCGAATTCAAAAACGACCCCTCGCACGCACGTTAGCGTAATCCGCCGCAGATGGAAAAGCCGAATGGAATCCGACAGTGACGTCCGCGTGAAGCAGCGGGAGTCAGACAAGGTTTCTGTCTCTCTCTCTGTCTGTCTGTTTCTCTCTCTGTCTGTCTGTCTGTCTGTCTGTCTGTCTCTCTGTCTCTCTGTCTGTCTCTCTGTCTCTCTGTCTGTCTGTCTGTCTGTCTGTCTCTCTCTCTGTCTGTCTGTCTGTCTCTCTCTCTGTCTGTCTCTCTGTCTGTCTGTCTGTCTCCCTCTCTGTCTGTCTGTCTGTCTCTCTGTCTGTCTCCCTAAAGATCAAAGTTTCTGGACGGGATCCAAAAAGCGTGTGAATGAAGGTTCCTCAGTCCCGTGTGCTCTCCAGGGAACGCTACACAGAAAGAAAGAAAAAAAAACGTGGATTTTGTGCAAAAACTAAAGAAGAAAAAGTCGACCCGATCCGTACAGTACCTTTAACTCTGTAGTGAAGCTGCAGGCCTGAAATCCAGTGACGCAGATCACAACACTTCAAACTAATTCATTAGGCAGAAAAGTTGATCTAATTAGATTTGAGATTTAGATGCTTAACGTCATCCCTAAAGAGGCAGGAATTTGAACAGATGCATGCTTTTAAATAAAATAAAAATCACAGATTTAAAAATCACATAACCGCATTATAATCAGCTGGAAATCGGGCAGGATCAGGACGTGGGCTAGTTTGAAAATTTGCACTAGTTTAAAACTGATCTGGTGGGAAAACTGTGACGGCTATAAAATCATAAGTTGAACAAAATTTGGTGTGTTTAGAAAATTAGATTTGGATCGTTTTAAAAACGAGTCTAGTTTAAAACCTGAATCATTTGGGCCTGCTGAAAAGCTCTAAAGCAGCACAACGACTCCTCATTAACCGTGGTTTTTTGAATTAGACCAATTCTTTTCAACTATCTGAACTTTTCAAGTCCAGTTTTTCAACTAACGCCAAATTCACATTAGCCCAATGATTCAAGTTTTAAACTTCAGATTTTCCAGCGCTCCCAGTTTTCACTCCAGATCAGTTTGAAACTAGTGCAAATTTTCTAACTAGCCCACTTTCCAACAACCCCATGTCCTCATCTAACAATTTACCAACATCCCCACTTTTCTCTAACCCAGTTTTTGAACTGCCCCCAGTAGCCACTTTCTGAGCTTCCCAGTTTGGCAGTAAAACCAAAACTTTGTATTCGGGTCATCTGTATGATCTTAACGTCGCTGTGAATTGCATTGCAGAATCCTGTGAGTTTACTCGGAACGTCACTGGCTCCCATAACAGCGACTGACTTGCTGCCTGGATGTTCATTTTTATTGGAATAATTCATAAAATTTTCTTTGGAGTGTAAAAAAAAACAAAAACAAAAAAAGGGTCTCGAGTTAGACGTGTAAAAGAACATCTGAAAACGAGCCTTTGCTCCGTAACTCTGGGTGTTTCTCCTCATGTTTCTCGCCGAGATTTTCTCCCTGGTGTAAGTTCGGGCGGGGTGAGGGTTACGACGAGGTTACAGTCCCCGAAGCAGAACTCGCTTTGTCTCTGTGCATTAAAACCTCAATGCTGGCCGCCTGCCAACTCTGACTTTTGTGTTTTCTCCAGGAGTAGGGCCGATCGGCGTTCAGAATACGACGCCCCGAGGAACGGAGACGGTTAACGAGGTCAGAGGCAGATCCGAGTCTCAGCTTTTACAGATTGGCTAATCAACAGCGGTTGAGGTTTTGAGCCATAAAAAGTGAGGCTTATAAACGTCTGCGGGCGTCGCTCGGGGCTTGTGAAAAGACGCTTTGTGCTGAACTGCGCTCTGGGACGGAGCCTGGGTTTGGTAAACAAAAAGGTAATTGGGGAAGGTAATTGTCCTTTATCCTAAGTTGAATTTTTTTAGCCCTAGGGAAGTTAAGACTATGATTACAGGCAACAGCGAGTACACTTGTTCACAGAAACTTCCAGAAAGTCCTGCTTTTCCAACAAGAGTAATTTGAGCCCCTGGCATAACTTTAGCGCAAGAAATGGCCGACGCCTTCATGAGTAAGGGACACAACTTGACATTGTCCTCTATGAGAAGACCTCTGCAGCTTCATCCACTGCAGCTCGTGAAACCGCTCGCGTCTCATGCGTTTCCTTCCTTCCTCGGGCTACGAGTTGGAAACTGCGGAATAAAGCCACTGGCGCGGAATACCTCAGGGCTGAACGTCAAGACCGCAGCTGCTGTAGGGCTCAGCGCTAAAACATTTACTGCGCGGATTTCCTCTTTAGGGAAATTCTTTATCCACCGCGACACGTCTGGGTTATCTGAACTCCAAGCCCAAAAATAGGTCATGGCATCCTTTACAGGACTTTTTCAGATGTCCTGCAACCAAACGTCCAACTTGTAGACGAACCCCAAAGTCGGAAACGGCTGGGATTTGGTTTAATCCGTCACGAGCTGTAGGACTCTAAGGTACCCCAGCCACTGGGGAAGGAAGGAGTCTCCAGTGTCAGAGCTACGTAACAGTCATATGGTAAAGCTGTAACTTGGGCAAAGTCTTAAGTAATAATAAAGGGAATAAAACACTTTATTTCATCACTGATAACTTTTCTATAAGAGTCTGACACACAGTGGTTTCACACAGTCTAACCTAAATATGAGATCATATTTACCGATTAGCGATGTCGTTACCATTTCCGTCAGCACCACGGAGCACCTTGAGCGCCGTCTGCGAGCCGAGCCGAGCCGCACAGGGATCTCCGACATTTCTTCCATGACTCTAAGCGCGGAGCAGCCTCCTGCGGCTTTTGTTTAATCCCCCAGATGAAACGCCCGAAAGCCGAGTCAGCGATTTCCATTGAGCGGGACGAGGGGAAAGACTGGGGCAGATTCGTCTCCAGCGTATTCCGCTTCTGCGGAAAGACGAGACTACAGATTGCGTAATCCTCGAAAGCTGCAGACTAATCCCGGGAGCGCTTCCAAGATCCACGCCGTGTTTCATGCCAGCGCTCGCAGCCACAATGTGGAGGAATTTCTGCCTTTCTTTTTCTATTCTCTTTTCATCCTTCAGCAGCTGTGATGCAGATTTTTACAATGACCCAGGCGTTGGTTTTCAAGGTGTACAGGTGCACGTTCATCTGAAATATCTCAAGCATCCATTTATTTAGAGAAGATAAACATTCATATACATCTTTCTTTCTTTCTTCATCAAAAATGCTCTCAGCCCAGCCCAGTTACACACACACACTCCTTTTAAACCTGACTTTTTCACCCCTCACTTTCTTTCATTCCTTTTTCCTTTGGTTGTACTTTCGTATTTTTTCTTCTTGAAGTTCTCGTATTAAGTTCCTCCTCTTCCTCCTCTTCTACTTCTTTGGGATTCTCCCTCTGTTATTTCCTGCCATCATCATCTTTTATTCTTCCCAATTTTTCTTTCTTCTTCTTCGTGCTTTCTTTCCTTTTAAACTGAATGTTCCACATGTTTCGTTTTGTCATCTCTTTCTTTCTTTCTTTCTTTTTCTTTTCTTCTTTCTTACGTATGTCAACTTCTTATATTCCTATGTTTAGTTTAAATTAGAGGTAAGATTCTCGAGATCGCAACACTAGCTCTTTAGTTGCTCTTTAGGCTTCGACCTCACAACCTTTTCCTGACTAGACCTGAATCTTACGTTAGACACTAGCGTCAGAGACTCCATGCTTTTTTTCAGGTGTTTTTGGTCCTATGTGAAAGTTTGAGGTGATGATTAACTTTTTATTTTTATTTTTTTTACTTTTATTACCAGGCATTTCCTTCTGAAGGTTGTTAGCATTGCCACTTGGGACCGTTGGGAAGAAACCAACACTGGCTCATAGGTGTGACTTCTGTAGGCAGTCGTCCAGACGTCAATTATCACAATCTGAGAGGTTTTACATTGTTGTTTCAGACTAATCTGAGGCAGCGTCAGGAGACACACGGCGCTCCTGGATTAGTCTCGTATCATATAGCACAATAAAAAAACGATTAAAGACTGGCCAGGCGTCTCTTTCTGAGAGAAGAAAGTAGTTTTTCATGCATAAGACGAATGCGAACCCTACGCACCGACTCTAAACCCTCTCTTCAGATCTTGTGTCCTGTAGATTTTTGGATCAAAGCTCCAACCAAAACAAAACTGTCTTCTTTGATCCGATGTCCACTGCAGCTCCGAGCCACGCACTGATTCGTCTGCACATTCGTTCATGTCTTTTTCCCCCACCCCTTTGTTTGCGTTTCTTTCCCTCCGTTTTCCCCAGCCCCGCCCCGCCCCTCAAAGCCCTCCTCCTACGTCTCGAGTAAATCCCCAGAAGGCAGCAGCTGCGTAAATTTTAGACCATGTGCAGAACAAGTCCGTACCCAACCTCCCACTCTGCCCTTCTCCGAAAATGTACTCCAGCTTGCTCGGGGTGGGGAAGGGGGGCGGGGGGTGAAGGGGTGGGGTGGGGGGTTTGGTGTAGAGTCTCTCACATTCTCCTGGTGCACGTGTCTGATGGTGTCCTCGGTGCAGACGAACGAGACTCGGCGCTCAGACTGCAGGGTCATGACCGTCGTGCTTCCGATTACAAGTCCGTTAATTAGCAGGTTGTTTAATCCTTCGATCAGAATGTGGTGTTAAACTGTCCAGCAATCTTCTATCAAAAGTCGATCGTAACATGATTTATCGCAATATCAATATTATATCACAGTATCGCTCAACCCTAGTGGACAAATCCCAACGTAATTAGCTACGAATGCGCCGGAGTTCTCGCCCAATCCGGTGTTAAGCCGGAAGACGGAAATAATGATGTCTCGAAAGCAGCGACTTGTAACTTACGTCAAACATGTGTGCATTAATACAGTCCAGGTCCAGGAGTCTCTGAGAGGGACGCCTCTATGCAGCCGCAGTCTTTATTCCCTTCTCATGACGTCGCGGCGTTTGGTTTCGGCTATGAGCTGTGGGATTCTCTCGTGGTTTGGGTCAGGGTCACCTTCACGGTTTGTTTGATGTTGTGTTGCATGAAGACTTTTGGTACAGATGATAGACAGTATGTTTCTTTTCTTTTTTAAATCAGAAGGTGTTTTTTTCTTTCCATGGTTCAAAGATGAGTTAAGAGGTCCGTGGTGAGTCTCTCTAATGATTCTCCAGTGCAACACGAATGAGTTCCTGGTTCACGCCTGAGATTCACATCTCTCCCAGCGCGTCTGGAAGAACTCGCGTTTGTTCAAATCGAAACCAGAATGCGTTCTGTAGCAGCCTAGTTATCCAACTTAACTGCTTTTAGGCCACAAGAAAAGTTTCTGGATTGCCTTAAACTGACAACCGGACATAAAAGACAGCTGCTGCCACTCTATAAAAATGTTCTTGCGGGGAAATAAATTACTCTTAAAAGGTGGCAGAAGAAGCAGAGTGTGTGCGTGAGTGGTTTGAGAATGACCCGGCAGGCAGTTGGAGATGTTTAGAGGAAAGAAGAAGAAAAAAACATTTTGGGGAGGGTTTTATTAAAAGAATAACACACTTGAGGCCGACCCACTCGTTCACTCGCTCACTTTTATAACATACACGGCTGTAGGAGGCGTTGAGCAGCAGCCAGGGTACCAACACACACTCGCACACTACGGGCCGTCTGGAAACGCCAGTCTTGGACTGTGCGAGAAAACCCTTCTCGGTGGGTTTCCTCTGTATTCTGCGGGTTTCTCGAACAGTCCAAAGGGTCAGCTGTCCCAGGGACGGGAATCAAACCCTCCGCCCTGCAGGCGCGAGGCCACCGTGTCCACCACCACAGCACCACAACGAGGGCAACCGGTATACGAAATGCTGATATCACAGACATTTATCAACGAGTATCGCTTGGAATGAACAAGAAAAAGATGTTTCTACGCTGTTTTTTGTTACACATGAGAGACAAGATGGTTCCTGTTCTCATGCGTATTGCAGCAGAAACCCCTTCACCAAAAACATCACTTTCTGTTTCCGAGGATCTTTCCTTACAGACTTGATGAATGTCTTGGCTTGAGGTTTGAATCCTGAAAGCGGGTTTGGTTGAGGGATTTCTAGCAGTCTTAAACGCTAATTATAAATACTGTACCGGTCTGTATCATGAGTGCGAACGTCAGGCGTGACCGTGACCTCGGCTACTTTCACAGCTGAGACGTGACACGGCGCTGTTCTTCAACACTCTCAACGATACGAAGAGGAGAAAGACCGAACAGAGCTGGAGTTTGAGACTTTGAGTTTGAGACTCATTTAAAAAAAATGTAATCTAGTTAATCACCGTCATAGTTTGTGATAAATCACAATTAATCACAATACTCAGATTTACGTGTATATTAGATTTATAATATCTTAAACATTACGGTTTAACCAATGTTACATTAAAATCTCTCGAGTGTTAAACCCCTTGCAGCAGTACTCATATTACGAGTACTCATTCCACACACACACACGCAGGAAACGGAAACACTTATCTGTCGGGATTTATTTGTACTTTTAAGGTAAAGTGCAGATTAATTTGTTTTATTTTCATTTTATAGATTGTATTAATTATTTTTATGTATTTATTTTTGGGGGGCTGTGGAACGAATCATTTGAGTTTTCATTATTTCTTATGGGAAATGATGATTTGGTTTACGAGTGTTTTGGAACACGCGCCCACTTCCGGTCCAATAGTGGTGACCTGGTCCATAATCTCCTCTTCAACCTGGCTAGCACAATTAGCTTGCACATGCGTCTGCATAATGACTTCCTTATTCTGTTTGCTACTTGTGAAAGTAGCTTCAGCCAAACTGCCTCACTTTCACAGCCTTTTTCAGTGTTTTACATTTAGTATATTCTTGTAAAAATAGTTCCCCATGAAGGTCACTCGAGCACACGACTTTAGTTTATCCAAAGCTTTTTATAATGAAACTTGGCGGTCAGCACACCTGGTGATGTTTCCTCAGTCATCTTATTATCCGCGCTAAACGTGCCGCTATCACGCGCAGCGGCGTGATTATGGGAAGCCATTAGGATCAAATTTGGTCGTTTGATTAATTTGTGTTAAAAACAAATAATAACGTGTTAAACTTTCTAGATTAATCACATGTTAAAACTTTCCTATTGACTAATATTTTGTTTAGTGGCTAATATCCACAGCAGAGATTATCACTGGAAGTCTGCAGCTTCCAGTTCAGCCACAAGTTTTGCGATTATGCCTCCGTCCAGGTTGACTCAGAAGACACCACTGTGGGATAATTGAAGCATGGAGTTTCCCATGCTCGTTACTCTTGCGGCTCCAGGGCTAAAACCTAAACAAGGAAACATCAGACACCAAACCCATCTTGGCTCACGGAGTACATTTCAAATGCTTTACTTCGCCGGATGTGAACTTAAGGGTGACAGGGCTTGGTCTGTTTAGTCAGAGTAAGCCTGTGAGGCCCCGCTGAAGTCCGGGTCACGAGGCTTTACAGCGCCCATAGCCAAGTCCTCTTCTGAACGTAGGTTTAGACGCGCGATCAGAGCGACGTGACCTCATCGACTTTATGGCGGAACAGCGAGATCTCGGGCTGAAGTTTGGAGAATTCCTGGAGAAGCGCTCAGCCAGTACGCTCAGTCATTCCTCTTGTTTTTATGTTCATTTGGACGCCACGCAGCTCTCATCGTGATTTGGGATCTCAGGGAGTTGTCTTTATTGCATCCTGTGAAACGAGGCTGGTCATTAAAACGTCTGGAAGCAGAAGCTGCCTGTTTCTTTGTCCCTGGAGGAGCAAATATGTAGACAATTAAAAGGTCAAAAGGTCTGCATTAGGCACGTCTCTGGTGTAGAGTAATCAAGACGGACAGAGTGTCAGATCGCCGCAGGGCTTGGACCTGGTTTTCTTCTGCACCGACACACCTGATCTGTCAGCTAATTATCGAGCTGCAGCAGGTGTGAAGAGGAAGAGCAGGTGAATCTCTAAACTGTGAATCTCCGTTTTCAGCCTATTTGCTTGACAGGTTTTTTTTTTCTTTTTTTTTTTTAAACCAAAGGCATAAGAAGAGAGACAACAGAGACATGTTTCAAACCAAATGAGCAGAAACAGGTGC
This sequence comes from Clarias magur, assembly GCA_013621035.1. Taxonomy (NCBI): domain Eukaryota; kingdom Metazoa; phylum Chordata; class Actinopteri; order Siluriformes; family Clariidae; genus Clarias; species Clarias magur. The sequence continues at coordinate 73,373 of QNUK01000679.1, forward strand.
GAGGTACTTCGAACTGCTTCATGGACTCAACACAAGCCTGTCAAATTCCGCCAATAAATCCCAACTCCTTTTCCACTGCATTGTGCTTTTAGCATCAGGAAACAGGAAATCTGCTTTTGGCCTGCAGTCTAGTTGTTGTTCTGTTTCTGGAATCAGCGGATGGTTGAGACTAACAGGGACGAAACTGGTGCAGCAAATGAACTGGTCCCCAAAGGTCTACTGGTTTCTCTTTGGGCCTGTTTCTGTTTTAAATGTACAGTGACAAAAACACAACAAACCACAACAAACCCTGGTTCCTTCTGGATGAGAACGTTAAAGCATCTAATGCAGGTCTATACTTTAGTTTATTCATTGGCAGATAAGTGGTGAATGTTTATATGAGGCGCTATTGCCACTATTACTGTAGACCTTTACACCAACTCAGAAGAAGTACTCAGTTAAGGTGCAGATGGCGGACATGATGGCTAACTGTCAGAGAGAACTCCAAGTACATCAATTTGCGTTACATAATTGCATACAAAAGTCCATTTTTGCAATTTCCTGTGATTACGGTACATCTCAAATTGATTTGTTTCCCTGGTGCATTGATGTCGAGACAAGACACAACTGAGTACAGTGGAACCTCGGATTGCGAGTAACCTGGTTTACAAGTGTTCTGCAAACCGAGCAAAGATTTGTAATAAATTTTTAATCGGAAACCGAGCAAGTATTAGTTTACGAGTATCATGTATCATCACACATGCGACTCTTATTTTGACAACGAGCGTCACTCTCTCACCTTTTATGGGGAGAGGGAGGAGAAGTGTTACTGTGTAAAACAAGGCGAGGGAAGGGGCTAGTTCCACACACACGCACACACACTGCGCCTGCGCGCACCAACGGAAACACTTATCTGTCAGGATTTTTTTGTACCTTTAAGGTAAAGTGCAGATTAATTTGTTTTATTTTCATTTTATAGATTGTATTAATTATTTCTATGTATTTTTTTTTTTATTTGGGGCTGTGGAACGAATAATTTGAGTTTTCATTATTTCTTATGGGAAATGATGATTTGGTTTACGAGCGTTTTGGAACACGAGCCCACTTCTGGAACGAATTATGCTCGTAATCCAAGGTCCCACTGTAGTCGGGTCTTCCCTAAGGACTCACACCAGGGGCAGCTTGATGGTGCAGGGATTTGAACATCAGAACTTCCTGATGAGGAGCTCAAAGCCCTAACCACTGGCTTTAGGAGAAGATGTGTGCTCTCTTGTTAAACACCATTGCTAATGGGTTTTACCCAAAATGCAGTTACTCTGTAACAGCTTGATCCACTCTTACACGTGGTTCATCCCTACATTTTCCTGGGTGTGGGGTAGGTCTAGGGCAGGTCCTGACGAGTGGCGCAAGTTAGCCTGGTAAGCTTTTTTTTTTTTTTTTTTTCCCTGAAGCCAAACATCAAGGATTTGAACAGTTGATGTAACTTAAGTGAACCAGTGCAGCTTTCTGACCAGGGTGTGTTGTTGAACATTAGAGAAAAGTCAAAATGGTTTATTACATAATGGAAATTGTTCTGAATTGTTCGTTCACGGCGGTCCTACATGTTGAAGATTGAGATGTTTACCACCTGACATGTTGGCTAACGGTGGACAAGACAGAATAATGGACCTGCTCCTACATGTGGTCACCACGTTTAGGATCTCGTGATAACGTCAATGTTCTTGTTTCCCCTCAGGTTAGACTCATCCTCCTGCTCCAGCGTCAGCCATGTTGGTGATTTTGGCTTTCATCATCCTCTTTCACATTATTTCAGCAATACTGCTTTTTATATCGACTATCAACAATGTAAGTATGTGATGAACTGGACAAATGGGGAATTTTCCATGAGACAAGGTGCCAATACATCAGTACAGTGTTGGTGCTGATTTTATTTTTTGTCATATACAGTACAGAGCAAAAGTTTGGACACCCCTTCTCATTCAGCGAGTTTTCTTTCTCGTGTTCTTTCTTGTGTTCTTCAGCCCAAACGCGTCTCTTCTGCTTGTTGCCTGTCCTTAGCAGTGGTTTCCTAGCAGATCTTCTAGCATGAAGGCCTGATTCACACAGTCTCCTCTAGGTGTTCTAGAGACGTGTCTGCTGCTAGAACTCTGTGTGGCATTGACCTGCTCTCTGATCTGAGCTGCTGTTAACCGCCGATTTCTGAGGCTGGTGACTCGGATGAACTTCTCCTCCGCAGCAGAGGCGACTCTCGGTCTTCCTTTCTTGGGCCGGTCCGCATGTCAGCCAGTTTCTTAAAGTAATTCATTTCTTAAAGTAATGACGGCCGCTCGTTTTTTTTCTTCACTTAGCTGCTTTTTTCTTGCCATAATACAAATTCAACCTCTTTGAATGAGAAGGGGTGTCCAAACTTTTGCTCTGTACTGTATATATAATACAGATAATGTGTGTGTGGCCAAAGAAGATACTTCTGAAGTTTATGCAGCATGGAAGTGACCGATCTCGCTTCCCTAAAAATTTCAAGTTTTGGAGAGACCATTTTATATGTGCCCTAAAAATGGCCATTTTTCAGCATTATAGCTAATTATTTATATATATATATATATTTATGAGTATTAATACAAAAATTGGTGTAAGCTTTAAAATGCCATAAAAAAATTGTTGCTTAAATATTTTTTTTGGTAAAAGCTGAAAAAGCAAAATAAAAGTCTGTAGTGTCCGTAACCATGTCAAATTCATGTCCAGTATTTTAGAATAACCCACTTTTTCACGTTTATGTCTTTTCATGTGAAATCTAAATTGTTTCATCTGAATGACAGTTTAGATCATTAAAAGATTGGAATTCAAGAAAGTTAAGTTAAAAGGGCGTGAAACTATTGAGCAAATGTGTTTCTTTTTATCTGATGAAAAAATATAAACATGTTTTGCATATTAACAAAAAAAGCGAAGCATGGATCAGGAGATAACTTCACATCATTACTTATTATGAATAATGATGTTTTATGTTCCTATCTGAACATTCACTTTTTCACCTAGACGAGACACTCTTTAGCCTAGATGCCATGTTTTGATAGATCGTAATTTCTTGCAGTATGATTTATGTTCAGTTCAAGAACTTTACCAGAAGCTGGTTAAATGGAGTTGTTTATATGGAGGAGGTGCTGAGACTGAGGAACAGGCCTTAACGCTGAACGCTGGATAAAATGTTAGAGTTAAAAATAAAAACTCAGATCAGGGTCAGTTTCCAGGAATGTTTGATTCATTCAATTGCTTTTTCACACCAATCCTATGATTTACTTATTAACTTGATGATTCTGTCACTGACAGGCCTGGTGGTTTGCAAAGACGCCGGGTGGGTACGCTGATCTTTGGTACACGTGCTCGAACACCACTTGTGGAAAAATGCCAACCGGGGCAACAAGTGCTGAAGGTGAGTCCTTAGAACCAGATTTAACATCGACTTCTACATAAAATGTTGACCAGTTTAAAAATATTGTCTCATCTCTTGCCTGCACCTAAAGGCCAGTTTTAGTACTTTATTAACCAAATTGTGTGTCTTAGTTGAAACCTTTGGAGGTGTTGAAGGACCAAGTGAACAGAACCGTGAATAGCGAAGCGAAATGGTTCGTAGTGAAGTTCCTTACCTCATGGTTTGTGTCGGAACTTGATGGTATCGGCAATGCAGAGCCGCCCACGATGGTGCTGGCTGGTCCGATGGCTCGACTAGCTGTAGGAACAAAAGATTTGTCTTTGAAAGGTTGAGTTGGAGGTCTGGATTTCATCCTTGTGCTGGACCAAAGCTGCTGGATCTCGGGAGAGGATGACTCAAGCATGGAGGCCTGTCTGGTCCCGCAGCTCGCTGTAGAAAACGTAGGCCGTCTACACGGGGAGACATTCATTGGGACAGAGGTGTCCAATCTTATTCGGAAAAATGCCGGCGTGGGTGCAGGCTTGCATTCCAACCAAGCAGGAGCCACACCTGGTACCTGCTGTTTAATTAGTCGTCAGGTGTGGCATGTGGTTGGTTGGAATGAAAGCCCTCACCCACACGAGGTATGTATCGTGCACAGCGAAGACCGGACTGATAAAAGTTGACCTTGATGGGATAAAATGGTGATAAAGGGCCAGACCTGGAGATAGCTTGTTAGATAGCCTGGACTTGCTGGGATGAGCTCAAGGGTTTGAAGGCAAACAGCTACTCTTCAGGGAAATCATTAGCCTACGTCAGTCAACCAAGGCCAGACAGCCTGCATGCTTGAATCAACCTCAGTGGTTTATTAATGACCCTCCGGCTTGAGACAATGTTGGGAGTCAAAACGCAAGGTGAGATGTTTACAGAAAAAAATCTTACTGGTACGGTTTGGGCTTCTAGATATTCTACAGGTCAGACCTGCAGGGTCAGGAGAACATCATGAAGAGGTCATGGTCAAGGCAGGTTTCTTCATAAATAATCACCCTAAAGGTCCTTGACAAGGAGCCACATGGTCATGGTTTGATTAAGGTGCTGGAATAAAGAGCTGCTGCACATCCTGGAGCCACAGATCCTGTAGCAGAAACCGACCCTTTATTTCTAACGTTTCTGACCAGGTTATCTTCAGGCCGTGCAAGCTGCCATGATTCTAGCCACGATCCTGTGCTGTGTGGACGTCTTCGTCTTCGTCCTTCAGCTTTTCCGTCTGAAGCAGGGCGAGAGATTCGTCTTCACCGCCATCATCCAGCTCTTATCTTGTGAGTCCCGTCAAGTTCAGCATTTTTTTTTTTTTTTTTTTTGCTGTTGCAGGAAAATTCTGAGTGATGGTGTAAAATCATCACATTTTTAATGTAATGAAGAACATGTGTGAAACAAATGAGCTCCTGTTCTCACGTTACAGCACTTACAGTCTGTAACGGCTCGTCTGTCTGAAAACCTAACCTTGCAGCTTTTCGTCTTCGATTCGTTCCATCATTCTGCTGTTGCGCTACTTTCAGAGAAACTAAATCAACACCATCTGAGCAAACAGGATCCAGGACTCAGTTCTTTACTTTTGTGTTTCCTTTCATGTGCAGCACTGTGCGTGATGATCGCCGCGTCCATCTACACGGCCGAGAGGGAAAGCTTCCAGGATAAGTTTATACAAGATGGGAACTACGGCTACTCCTACGTGCTGGCCTGGGTGGCCTTCCCCATGACGTTCATCAGCGGCCTCATGTATTTAGTGCTGCGCAAGCGCAAGTAAACGGACGCCTTTCCAACAGCCCACCTCAAACGGCTGCGAGCTTCACCGACAGAATTTATCGTGTAAATATGGGTTTTGTTCTTCTGCAGAGATCCAAAACATTTTCAAAAGATAATATGGGAAATAATAAATGAATAACCTTACTGGAAACTCCCTAGTTTTTTTTTTTTTTTTCTCCTCTACTATGAAGTTTAAACTCTTGGTTTTAGTTGTTTTTGGAAATTCGAGTAAAAATTCACACATGGTTTAAAGGTTTAGATAAGATTTAAATTAGAATTAGCAAAACCACTATTTAGGCTCGTTTCTTTAACGCGCTCTCGCTCTCTTTTTTTTTTTTAAATGAACGCTATACTGTATATTGTGAATTTGGCTTCATAAATACTTGACCATTTGTAAGAAGTCAGACAGAAGCCATGCTGCCACGTTATCGAGCGCCGCGTCATACTTGAAGCTGAACAAAGCAAGGCCGGGCGTGTACATGAAGCCTTACGTGTGAAAGTTTGTATTCTTTTATTTTTTTCGCGTTTCAAATCAGAGAGTTTTACTTTTGTAGAATTAAGATTGTAGTTATAGTGCATGTTTATTTTACCTAAATGCATTTAGCTTAACATTGCTATTATAGCTAGCACGGGTTCATTAGGCAGCGTGATAAGCTTATAGTGACGGATTTGGGATTTGGGTTTGAAGATGAGATTTGTCTTTTTTTTTTTCTTTTCTTCAATTCTCATTTTTGACAAAATAGTTCAAATAATTCTTTAGAGAAGCTTATTTATGTTTCTTTTTTTTGTGTAATGAAGTATTATTTCATTTAGCTTGAACCTGTTTTACTGAAGGCTTTTATTTTTTATTGGAGTGAAATCATAATGGCAGCTTTCTTTCTTTTCCTTTGTTTTTAAATCTGTTTTGCCTGTTCTTTGTGTTAAAGATCTATCCAGTTGCCTGTATTTCCAGTGACTGATCCCCCACCAAGGGCTCGTTTTCTGCATTATTGAAGTTCAATTAAATGAATTTTACTTTAAGGACTTGTAATTATTTTTTTTTACCTTTTAGTCTTTGCTTATTGTTCATTTTTCAGCTTCAGATTAAATATTTGTTTTGTCCATAAATAAATCACATTTTCCTCGTATTTATCTCAGAAGTGAGAGAGTCTGGCATGAAAAGTAGTGCACTGGCTACTACTCTCTAACAAGGCGTGTGTGTAGCTCTGATTAGCCACATCGTTTGGGTCAGTTGTCACCAGTAACTACTGAGATTAAATACAAAGTGCATGAGATTCTAGAGGGACATGAAATCCACAATTACCACCCAAACACAGCTGTACTTCAATATTATTCTGATTAGATCAATAATCCAATCCTACGACACACTACTGCCCCTGCTGTTTATATACTGGTATTGCATCAGTGCACGTTGTGAAGTTTACAAGACGGCTATGTGACGGGACGACGACGCCACTGCTACAAGTGATGACCACAACACGCTTTTCTGACGCATCACCTGACACCTTTATAGTCTTTTATTAGTATTAACAAGAAGGGAAGAAAAAAAAAAGAATAATTACAAGCTTGTTGACACAAAAAAATTGTACAACATCAAAATCAGTGAAAATGTTCATTGATTGCGCGTAAAAAAAAAAACGAATTGTGGACATTTAACAAAATTTCATCAAACAGGATTTTTTTTTTTTTAAATATATAACAATTGATTGAGCAAACCTCAGTGTTTTTTGTGCACAATGGACTGAATGAAAGTAATATAAAAACACCAGGGATACGCTGCACTGCTCTCGCTTGGTCAGGTATTATAATGTTAAAGATGCGCCGATTTTGAACAGTGAGTCAAACAATTGATATTGAACGATATTTCTCAGCTGCCATCAGCAATTAAAGTAAGTTTTGCTCTGGTTACTTGTGGCCTGACCCGGACAGACCAGGTGCCACTTCGGGAAAGATCCGAAGATATCTGGCGCTATGGTAGCACCCAGAACAGACCCCTTTGGCATGACGTTCTAATGAGCGAGGAACAGCCAGGAGCCTGTACTTAGCATCATCCTCAAAAGCCCAGTATCCATAATATTACATTCAGTTCGTCATACGTGTATGGAATACAGGATACCACGATCGTTCCCTTCACCGCTCTTTACTGAGGAAAACGTCTTCTTTAACTGTAGCGCACTATAACGGAAAAAGGTGCCACCTTGTGGCAATACGTGGCATTACAGTATACCCACATTACTAAGCTTTTGATTGTTATAACGGGCGCATGACAACAACGCAATTATTAATCTGTATGAAATGCGCACGAAAAACAAACGGCATTGGCCATAATAATATTTCAAATGAGAACTTTACAATCGGTGCATCCTTAATTATTATTATTAATCTGTATTCCTCAGCTGTCCGCTAGCTTTCCAGATGTTTCACTGTGGTCTTGTACGAACCAGATCTCGACTGAGAAAGTCCAAACTTTCATCACATTTTATTGTAATAATATCAAACAATCAAAAAAAAAAAAAAAAAAAAAAGAGTAAGGGATTAATACTAATTCGGTGAACGTTTAAAAGTCTGCCGAGCTGCTCGGCTCGCTGAACCGTTACTAAAACTAATACTTAAAAGCATGCAGAGTTCACGTCTTGCCAGGGGAGATGGTGTGGACGTCGCTGTAGGGTCCGTAGCGGCCGAACACGTCCTTCCCGATGATGAGGAAACACAGCGTTTTGTCCGTGGTTTTGCCCACCGACAGCCTGCAGGCCATGGGCAGGCGCACGGCTTTGATCACGCCCATGGTTTTCCATTTGGAGAACGTTCCGTCGCTGCGCTCCTGTGCTACGTAGATGTAGTAGCAGTCCATGGTGGCGGCGTCCGGGTCGACCTCCTCCACGTTCCAGACCAGCGCTATCCCTTGCGGGTTCTGCGTGCGCGCCACTTTCATGATGGGCTTCTGAGGCATGGATTTGCTGGCGGCCGCGACGGGAAGCTGGTGCGGGAACGGGGTGTCCGGGAACGGCGGGAGTCTGGACCGTAGCGCCGCCTGTTCAACGAATCAATCGGTGCTTATGAGGGAATTATTTAAAAACAAAACAAAAAAAAACAACAACAACTAATAACTCTTGTAATTTAATTCTTTATAAAAATCTAAAAAGAACACAAAAGTACAAAATTTAAATATGATTAAACCTCAACTTTAATAAAAAGTTAATACACAACGCATCATAAAACTCAAGTGTCCAACATGCAAAAGCGATCTCTGTGCAGTCGCAGAAGGAGCTTCTAGTTTTTTTTATTCCCATTTTATTTGTTTATTTATAAAAAATAAACAAACAATACCTTAGTGCTCTTGTATTATAGGATGTCCATATTAAAGGACACCTATTTAACACTCATTAGTCATGTCAAGACATTCAGACAGGTCTCCAGTGTGTGGTTGAAACTAGTCAGTTAGATTTTCCCCCTGATGTGACCTCATACAGGAAGAGCCCCTCCCCCAGCTTGTTGCACAGCTCTGCGTGTATACAGACTGGTGGGGGCTCCGAGACCCGTGTTCACTCATTTAAAGTCCCTGAATGATGGATTTAATGTTCCTATTTCCATGAGGAGGACACTCGAAAGTTTGTGCCCCCTACCTGACCTTATTTGTTGTTCAAGAACCTTGTTTTGTTCTTTCATCAAAACTAAACTCTGAGAAGACGACAGGGTGACGTGATCGTACCTCTGCTTCCTGCGCATCGAGTCTTTCTTTGTCCGTCTCAGCACCAAGGCACGAAAACTCCCCGCCTTCTGTTTCACACAACAACAACAACAACAGCGCTCATTTCACAACACGTAGAAAAACTTTACTCCTTCAATAATATTTAATCGATTCAATAAATGAAAAATTTAATTCATCTGCATTACCCAATGGAGAAGATCTGCTGTCCAGGGTGTTCTGTGAGAGACAGAGTGAGACAGACAGAGAGCGAAAGAGATTAACAAGGGAGGACTGAACCTCACAGCTCCAGGCAACAGATGAGAGCAGCAGCGTTACCTGCGATGATGTCTGAGGAGAATCGATGTGTGTGGTCCCATTCTGTCTGCACGCTGTCTCCGAAAACACACACACGACTCATTATTTATACAGTATGTATCTTCTTCACAATTTACTTAAGCAGCACAACATTAAAATAAAATATTAAATAATAAAATAAATAATAATAAATAAATAATAAAGTATTTCAGGGAGAAGGCAAAGAGACGGAAGAGCAAGTAAAAAAAAAAATTATATAATAAATAAAAGTGAAAAATTACTATAAGGTACATGAAATTGATTTAAAAATGACATTTAATATAAAAATAAACAATAAATAAATCAGAAAAGAAAAAAAAATACACAAAATCATACACTGTTAAGGAAAGTTTTAAAAGTGCCGTTCTGTGTTTTTGTGTGAGATACAGAAAGGAGTTTAGTTCTAGGACTGACCTTGGGAGTGTGTGTGTGTGTTCGTCTGAGAGTAGTTAATGCCACGCCTTTTTTTTTTTTTAATAAGTAGCATTTCCACAACACCAAATAGCAAAAATTCCATAATTTAAAACATTTGTATTAATAAATTTACTATAAAATAGTATGATGTATATTATATTAATAATATCATATTATATATCAATATATAAAACTTATAACAATATATTTAGTATTAAAATTTTTCATACAAGTTTTTCTTTGCTCCTGAAGTATGTATACATTTTTTGGCTTACTCTGTATATAATTTTTTTTTTCATGTAGCTTTTTATATATTTTTTGTGTTTGTTTTTTAATGAATGGATTCTTCCTTTAAACCGTGTGATTATTCGGAGCGATCCTAACAGAGCCGCGATACTAACACTCTCCAGATCTGTGAGACTCGAAACAAAAGCCCCCTTCACCACTCTGTGTTTATAAACACACAAATAAAATAAAGCACCGCCGCTGATTAGCACGCACCTTCTCCGTCATCCGTCAGGTCCACAATCTGTTTCTTGGGGAGCTGGAATTGAGGAGAGAGACAGAGAGAGAGAGACAGAGACAGAGAGAGAGAGAGACAGAGAGAGAGAGAGAGACAGAGAGACAGAGAGAGACAGAGAGAGAGACAGAGAGAGAGACAGAGAGAGAGAGAGAGACACACACAAACAGCTCAGACAGAGTTTAAGAGCGTTCCATTAAAGTTGGTCTGAAAAAAGAAAAAAAAGACAAAAAGCTACCAAACTCCTCCAGAAGCCTTCTTTGGGCTTTCTCGTCATGGCTGCTTTGCTAGAGATGTCTACAACGACACGGGGAGAGAGAGAGAAAATTATAATTTTAGTCACTGGTTCAGTAACAATATAACAATAATAATAAAACAATAATAAACAATTTATTATAACAATAATAATAAAAGGTCATTTAGCGCTGTGGTGTTAGACGTCAGAGATGAACACACACCTCCTGATGCTGACGAGCCGGAAATCCCTCCATTTGCCGAACTGAGGAGGGAAAGAAATTAATAAAAAACAATTTATCATCATCAAAAAAAAAAAAAAAAAAAATCAGTCATTCTGTTACTCGTGCAAATTCCGGATGATATCGTTTACAAAACTAATGAAAAACAATGAAGCTGTGTGTGAAAGTTAGCATCCCCCCTGGAGAAACGTTAAAGCCAAAGGATTGTATTTATTCAGTGTTTTTTTACAGATTGGGTTTATAGTTATTAAAGATTAGATTCTAACTGCGAGTAAAAAAAAAAGCTACAAATAATTGTACACTTTCTCACATATTCCACATCTTTACACAGAACTATAAACATCATCTATAAAACTCTCACGTAGGCATGTTAACAATTTATCAAAGTATTTGCTTTTAAGAATGCAACCGAAAAAAAAGAAGAAGAAATACCCAATAATGTTTGTTTTGCAGTATGTTCCTCTTTAGCTCGTGTACAGTATCTATTACCACCAACAGAGGGCGCACGTACAGTTCAGGTCATACACAATATTGGACACTGTATTTTTATCAGCTTTGTTGATGATTGTGGACGGAAAGACGAGCTAATGTGTCAGAATTATGCCGCTAGAATTGTTTCAATAAAACCTAAATTCAGACTAAAATGTTCGTCATATAATCACTTCAATTATCACTAATTATTCATGATGAATTGATTACTGATTGAGAACGTGTTCCACTATTGGTTGAGAAAAATTTATTAAAAATCTACTTACTAAATCTAGTTTACTTACTTAAATATTTTCCTTTTCTTTTTACATGTTTTTAGTTAAGTTTAATATGGTGGCGTGTCCAAGAACAATGTTACAAACACCTGCTTGTACACTAGACTATTTTTTTCTCAATAAGACACAAATTATTGTTTTTGTTTTTTTCTTTCAACTGCAAAAAGCAAAAAACGGGAAAACGTTTCAAAGAAGTTTACAGCGTTCCAGTAGAGACTTATTGACGACTTTGATTAGCATGTTTAAGTGGGATGTCTTGTCTTTAGTGTTTACTGGAGGCTGGCATCCGCTCTGTTGCATTACCGCCACTATCTGGTGTTTATCTCCCATTTAGTCTAAATCCTCTTTTCTGTTCCCAACGTCCTGACAAAACCCACCAAACATCCCCTTCCCTGTCCTCGTTCTTCTCACAGCGAACTCAACCCTTCCAAAATCACGGCCTGAGTGGCACGTCTGCTGCGCTAACCCCTTTGAAGAAGCTGTTACCATAGAAACGAGAACGTATTAAAACGTAACATAAACCCTGTGATTTAGAGCTGCACTGCTGATGTAATAGAAAATGACTTTGGCCAATCAGAATGCAGAATTCTGCAGCGCTGTGCCGTCGCTGCTCTACTGTACACCGGATTATATGAAGCTAGACTGAAAGAGAATGACTCCAGTGGCCTCTAGATGGCACTGTTGACTCTTCAGATGGAAAACAAAAAAAAAACTGATGCACTCCATTCATCAGGGAACCCGAGATGAATTTGTTTTTCACTGACTTAGCAAAGTGTTTTAGACCATAAGGCTGCACATGAATCTTCCTAACGTAGCAAGGGGCATTTGAGAGCTCGAGCTCTTCCTGCTTCATAAAACAGAAATGTTTAGAGAGAGAGATAGAGAGAGAATAAAAAAGCAGGACTTGATCAATGAACAGAAAAGCGCAAGCTGCACGAGGAAAGGCTATAATGATAGTCGCGTTTTTCTCCGTGTTAAATTCATCCTTATCCATCACGACAGTTTGTTTAAAATAAACCAAATTTTATAGCTTTTCCTTTTCCAGACCAGAGATTCGCATTTAACGCGCTGCAGTCAACAAAAGCAGGTGATTAGCATTCGCTAATTAGATCTAATCTCACCGGCGTGCATCACCGTCAGATGTGTTAATTATTTAAAAAGTAGAAAATGTGTATTATTATTATTGCAGCCAAATTGTGATCCCTTTACATGTTGTTTATAATTTACTGAGTAACAAGACTAAGATTAGTCTTAAAACCCAACATGTGTTTTTGTTCATTATTAACGTCTGCATCTGTTTGGTCTACATTAACGTGAGTGATCAGGACTAAAACTAAACATCTACAGACAAGAGTTCAAAAATGCTTTTAAATAAAATGACTAAAAATAGTATTTAAAAAACATTTTTAAAAAAATACCATAGGAAATAATAATAATAATGATAATAAACCTGTGGGCGGAGCTAGAAATAGTGCAGCTTCCTGATTGGTTGGACACATCCGAGGGGCAACAGAGGGGTCCTGTATTGGCACCCCTACTTTATTTTACGCCTCATGTACAAATTGAAACAGATTTACTTTGGGCGTATCCGTTGTTCATTAGTTCGCTGTAGTGGTTTTGTATATGTTAATTATATGATTAGAGAAATACCTTTTTTTTTCCCCCCTTGTTATAAGAATAACAATAAGGAGAAACTGGTTAGTAATAAGCCAAATCTCTACAAAAAGCCGTGAAGAATAAAAAATTCTATATATTATGAACAAAACAGAATGCAAACAGTATTTAAACCAACTCTCTCTCTCTCTCCCTCCAGATTAAGGAAAGTCTATAAAAAGTACGTTAATAGATAAAGGATTACTTTTTTAAATCACAAAAATAATAATTATTTAAGAACAGCATTTTTGCTATAATAATAATAATAATAAAGAATTAGTAGTCGCACAAATAATTTATTAATAAATGAATAGATAAATAATTAACTGAACACATTCAGAACGGAGTGTGGATTCTGTGACTGCTCAAAATCTCACAACACAATTTTTAGAGGTTGAACATCATTTTAAGTCTTCACTCTGAGGATATAAAGCACGCATGTGTGTGTTGTGTGTATGGTGTGTACAGTCCACACACTGCCGCAGGAACGCCGAGCGTTATGGTGGTGATGTAACCAAACAAATCACTGCATTTTGCACACTTCAGGAAGCGGCTCTGGCAAACGCACGCTATTCTTAGACGCTGGAGACGAGACAGCGACGCGCTGGAGCCTTTTTTTAGCTCGGGTTCCTGCGTGTGATTTCTCAAGTTGCCGAAAATACGACGTCCTCGTGCCAAGATCTGTTTGTAAATATGAGAAATCGATAGAGGCCTGTAGAAGTCTCTGTGTCGGCCGATGTTAAATATCCATATGCGTTTGTGTATATATTATATACATTTAGAGAGCGTCACACTTTCTGAGATAAGAGGCGCCGCTGTGTGTCGTGCAGATACGGAGTGGGCGCGGCGATCTGACATCACACTAAGTAAACATGGGCTGAAATGGAGCAGGAATTCCTCTGACTAGTGGGGGCATACTTTCCCTATTCGGAGGTCAGAGAGTCTTTTTTCAGTTTAAGGGGGAAAAAAAAAAGGCATTTCTCTAATCATATAATTAACATATACAAAACCACTACAGCGAACTAATGAACAACGGATACGCCCAAAGTAAATCTGTTTCAATTTGTACATGAGGCGTAAAATAAAGTAGGGGTGCCAATACAGGACCCCTCTGTTGCCCCTCGGATGTGTCCAACCAATCAGGAAGCTGCACTATTTCTAGCTCCGCCCACAGGTTCATGTTCAACTGATGCTTATAATAGTTATAATGAAATAACTAACAACTATAATAACGTACCTGTTCTGTGCTGCTTCATTTTTCGACTCAGGTGTAAGGGTGAGACTCTGAAATTTAGTGACAGTGACACACACACACACGCATAAAATTACAGGGCTGCCAAACATTTTAATTAACTAATATGACAAAAAAAAAAATCTGTTTTTAGGTTTTTCTCTTTAGGTAAACATTTTTACAATGTTAAATCAAAATAATAAATCAAGATGCAAATACAATATTCATATTTTTTAATAGCAATATTGTTAGATTAAAGCTGTCCACAAATCCAAAAACCCAGTTTTGTTGCTCGATGAGGTCACCCCGTACCTGGTCCGGGTCCAAGAGGCCACGTTTCCGTATGTCCGTAAACACGGCGTCCCCTCTTCGCTTCACTTTCCTAACTTGTGCCTGGACAAGAGGACGAGCAAAAAAAAAAAAATTTATAAAAAAAACATAAAAAAAATAGTATTTAAAGGTGGGTTAGGCAAACACTGTATATGCCAGTGCTGATACTGGATTTAGGATTCTCTTTAAAGTACAGTGTGTTTCTTGTGCTCGCAGGCTGCACTGGGCTCACAGACTGGACACGAGGCCCCTTCAACCAAAGTAAAGCACTATGGATGTTTATTTTATATACTTGCTCTGTTCCTGGGTGCACGTTCGTAAGTCAGATTTGTTCTTAAGTCGGACAAAGTGAGTCTTATACGCCTTTGACACAAACATACAATGTAAAGCGTACCAATCTCTTCTCTTTCCCCACATCGCCATCATGTGGCCATAAACCATAAAAGCTCCAAAGGAAATGAATCTCACACACTGAGACGTCACACAGATCCAGGAAGCCATTCCGTCAGCTGTTTTCCACTTTCTTTGACTGTGAACTCTGTTTTGTTGAGGATCTTCCAAAATTCTGATCACATGGAGGACAGCTTTACAGGACAGCCATTTTCTATCATCGTGCTATTTTCAATTTTAGTCTTAAGTCCCGGGATAAATGTCTCAGTTAGTATTTTTTTTTTTTTTATCATATTTAGTCATATTATCTTATCCTACTTTTGTTTAGACAAGTTTTAGTCGACTAAAACTTATGGACATTTTAGTCTCGTTTTAGTCAATGAAAACAGAACATTTTATGAATAAGATTATTATTAATTAACCCTACAGTCAATCTAGTCTACTCAAAACTATTTAAGGTTTTCACTAAATAATTATCTTAACATTTAAAATGCATCTTTTCATCTGAGGTTTTCAGCTAATTATACTTATTTTTAAAAAATCACAACAACTGCTGCATGTCCATATTTGTTTTAACTATAAAACAACAGGAGCAGTATGGACAATACAGTGTTTTGAAACTTTTTTTTTTTAATATGAATTTACACACTTGGGACTGTTGTAGGGACGCTCTAGCTCCTACGGGTCACAATCATTTGCTAACCTTTTAGCTTCATGCGTTTGGCAACGGTTTAACTATGAAATAAAATACATCACAACATAATTACATTAACATGTGGCCACATCATTACCACAGAGTCTGTAAAACTGCCTGATTATTATGGGATGCTTTGATGCGTCTCTTCAGGTTTGTGGTATTTTTTTCCAGTGATTGTGTTTCCCCACTGTTTCCCCTCTGATATTACGACGCATCAGCCTTTTTTTTTTCTCCAGTTCAATATGAAGAAAACGGGCATAAATATCGTCTCTTCTCTTTGGCTCGAGTGATACTGCTGTGATGACAAGGAGCTGAAGGTGACTGAGCTTGTAAACGTCCCGTCGCTGCGTGCGCGGACTACTCCTGATACGCCGTGCGTCGTGACCCGGGAAACACCGCCGCTCGCCCCATAATGAATGAACACCGGATCGCAGCGGATTGAGACAAAAATTATATGCTGACAGAAACAAAGACAGATGTTTTATTCGTTTTTTTTTTTTTTTTACTTTTTTTAAAACCACATTTTAGTCCCGCCCACCGACTGACCCAATCGTTCACTAACTGACTGGCTCACTGACTCACTCACCTCCAGCTTCCGAATTCTGGAATCGTATCTGGGTTCATTATTGATCTCCTGAATTCTGTCAATCAGCGCCTTCATCATTTTATCAGACTGTTCCATAGAATTCTGCACCTCTTGAGAGATCAGCTCTTGGATCTACAAACATACACACACACACACACGATTATATATAATACATTACTTAACATTTCATAATGTATAATAAACTGTAAATTTGTCTCTTTTCTTTTTCTTTAAGATGTTATTAAAATCACGGCAGAGGTGCTTAATTAGCACTTAAACACATTTCACAGGTTTAACAAAATATTATCCTATTAATTCTGAAATCTCCTCAATCAAAGCAAAATGAGTTTGCAGAGGAATGTTATTTTGATTTTAAGGATGATGCAATCAGAATTTTTAAATCAGCGATTCAGACAAATAACCCAAACAGCTCTCTCTGTCCCGGTCTCCTGTCTAAATTAGATGGATTATTCCCAGTAATGTGATTGTGCACTGGGAGCGTCTCAGCGTGGCGCCACTGCAACACTCCGGCGGAAATGAAACGCGATGCCGCACTCAATTGCGTTACATCCCCATCTCTTTAAGAAGTTCACGATTGTTAAAGAGATGAGGGTTTTAAAAACACCTACACTATAATTTTTTACACACTCTGCATGCTTAAAAGAAAAACTTCTCCGCTCCTGAATTAAGTATTAAACCCTCTTTTCTCCCTCCTGAGAGTCGAGATCTTTTCACCTGGGCTGTAGAGAGGTTTAGAGCAATGGAGGAGTCTTCAGACCCCTCGTTAGATCGTTTCCTTTTCATGCCTGAAAAACAGAAAAGAACATTTATTAAACCCTGATTTAAAAACAAACAAAAAACATGTGAGAAGCAGGTATACAGGTTATTTATAAATCTAACCTTATATTCGAGAAAATGACAGAATACAGAACAACATAAAATATATTACACTAAAATAAATACAAACAAATAAATTGTGTTTTTTAAACATTCATTTTTAAATATTTCATATAAACATAATTATATTAAATATTTGAGATATATTTAAATTATATACATTTCTTTTATTCATTTCTATCCGAAATAATCTACTATTTAATTTACCGTATTTTCTTTCGCCATGAGCAAAAATAGTGGTTGAACATGAAAAAATATATACAGGTCACATTTTTTTTTTTTTTATCGATTTCTTAAGCTTCTTAAGTTAAAAAGCTAACTGGGAAACACCATAATGGAAACAGCTAGTCATTAAAATTTAAACTAGCCTATAAAGAACGTGTAGGCTAGGCATAACAACAAGCGCAAAAAAAAAAAAAAAAAAAATCTCTGCATCACTGAATCCGTTGAACTACTCGTCCTCCGTGTCGCTCTTAAACATCTCTGGGAACTCGAAGGGAAGACGAAGCTGCGTTTCCTCCTCTGTCTGATTGCCCTCGAGTTCACCAAGTAGTCCAGACTGTCTGTAACCCGACAGGATCGTGTCAGTCGTCACCGAGCTCACTTTTATGCAGTGTTAAAACTTTTCAGGGTGCCGTGAAATAGATCATGACGCATCCTCCCGGTTGCCGTGAAGTCGTGTTCTCTGTCTACCATCCATGTTTCCCAGAGGAGACGTAAGACAGGCTTAGAACTCAGGTTAACTGCGATATTGAGTGGCTGGAGTAACTTATTCGTCCCTCCAGGGATTATTGCAGGCTTTGATTTTCTGCTTGATTAGCGGAGTGATATGGAGTCGCGTGCTGTTCATCACATGTAGGGCTTTCTGTGCTTTAAAGACTCCATCAGGACGTTTGGAACAACACTTTTCTAGCCAAATATTCATCTTTCCTTCATCCATCCACTCTTTCTTGTTCACGGGCACGACAATGGAGGATGGGGATTCAGCCTTTGGCATGGTCTTGTGTTTGAAAATGACCAATGGTGGCAATTTCATGCTTCTCCCCATAAAAGTGTGAGGTCACTGTAAAGTGTGAGGTCTCCAGGCCAGTCGACACACTCTTCTGGCTTTTCTCCCCGTGGTATTTCGGTTCATGGGATGATCAAAAGTTAGAGGCACCTCATCCATGTTAATGATACAATCTGGTGTCACGTTGTGTGCCATGGTCTCCTTTTCAACGAAGGCTAGAAAGCTGTCGACCTCGGCTTGGAAGTCCTGTGGCAGTTTCTGACATCTCCGCCAGTGAAATCATTAATATTCATTGGGTGAATAGCTGGGCACGGAGACATAACTCTGCAGCTGATAAACTCCCGCAAGCTCACTGTTCGAGGAACCGTCTCTGGACTCCAGTCTAAGCCATGCAGTCTTGACACCACGATTAGCCTTCTTGTTTTTTCCATAGTGTTAAGCGTGGCCTCTGCTTTGCGCCAGTCCCTGACAAGCTTTTCACTCACTCCAACCTTTTTTCCCTGCTCGATTGCCGTTTTCAGTTGCATATTTTATAGTTTTCAGTTTGAAGTATGCTGTACAGCGCTTTCTTTTTAGTGGCATTCTCACCTGTGCTATGTTATATAGTTTACTGTAAATGTAAAGTTTAATGTCTTCAGTGACAGATATTTTTGTCAAATGAGACAAAAGTGCCAAGAGCGCAAATCTATTGACAAAATACCCGCAATATAAATTAGTTAGGTGACAAACTGTGACAAAAAAGTGCGACCTGTAGTCTGGAAAATACGGTAAGTTACATTGTTTCCTATTAATCAGACACTATCGAAGGCCGTATCTCAAAACGCTGCCTACTGATTAAGCAAGTGCACTACATACGCTATGACGTAAAAGAACTTGCACTTGACGTAGGGCGCTACAATAGCGCCTATGCACGCGGATTGATTGCGACAAAGCCCAGAATCAAGGCGATGGATGCCGACTACTAGAGACAATGGAAGCCCACGGTGGCCGCTTCACAAACATCATAAAACCGGAATATTCATTTAGATTTAACATTTAAATTCAGCTTTTCATGCATAAAACAGTATCTTGTAACTCAAGCAGCTAGCTCTATTAGCAACTGTGATTTTTTTTTTACCAAGTTTTATAGCACTATACATATTTAAGCGATTTTAAATCAAATCAGCACAGTTTAGCAATAATAGAGTATATACATTTTTTCATTTAATTATAAAAGTGTGAGAACCGTGAGACCATCTTCACGCTAGCTAGCTAAACACCGTTAGCCATGTTTCCTCTCACAAACAGCGCGAGCTGACCGGAAGTGCAATATTCACACCGCCCAATTCTAATGTTTTTTTTTTTTAAACATATTACTCAACTAAACACATCACGTATGAGTATTTCTTTCTTATAATGTATCCGTATTTAATGAAGAGGCTAAGTAACCTCAGTGCAGCCTAGCTAGCTAGTTAGCGTTAGCTCCAGGTGCGTTAGCTCGCGCTGGGTTTTCCACTTCATTTATTTTTTATATATATATTTTTTTCTTTACTTACTTGTCATTTTCTGAAACACTTGCAAATAAATGCCCAGGCCGCCTCAGTGACTCGCTTGGAGTTTCACGCAGTTTTCAAATTTTTAAAATTATTATTTTTACTGTTATTTTTTAAAGCTCTGTAGATTCGGTTACATCCACGGACCAAACACGAGGGGGCGGGGCTTCTTCGGGTATTTTGGGTGTGGGAGGGGTTAAGATATGCTCTGTCTGTGATTGGTTGATGTGGAAGAGCCCCTCCCCCCTCCCCCACACCAGTGTGCGTGTATTTTGCAGGACACGTGAAAAGTCCTGAGGAAAAGCAAAGTCTTTTGTTAATAACCACACACACACACACGCACGCACACACACACACATATATATATATATTCTGCCAACTGCAATTAGCCATTTTTACAGTAACTCTGCTCTGTGTCTGGAGATGGAGCTCCTTCTCTGACATCACAGTAAATAGGCTCATATATATTCTGCCTTCATTGCACTTTGGTCACTTCATTTCACACTCATTTCATCCTATCTTTTATTAATACTTGCTGGTTCATTCCCTTTATTTCTACGTGCTGGTGCACCTTATGTACAGTTTCGTTCCCACCTGTATATACAATCATCATGCAAGTTTGTTTATCTTTGTTTACTTTTCCTCACTGCAATTCTTACTTGTTGCTGGTGTGTTATGTTGTGTAATATTTGAACTGGCTGCTGTAACTATACAATTTCAGACCAAAGAAATGTCTATCCATCCATCCATCCATCCATCCATCCATCTATCTATCAAATTCTCGGTTCTGATTGGTCAGATTGGTCACAGCAGACCAGCTGATCCATATACAACTTGGTTCAGGTTTTACACCCTTTCTGATGCAACCCTCCAATTTTCCCAAATTCAATCTGGGTCCGGGACCGACACTGCATCCAGCGGATGCAATCGAACTCGGCCTTCTGCATAGCTGGTGAGAAACCTCCCACTGATGGTAATATTAACAACAACAATAATAATAGTGCTTAATGCTCACATTAGGTAGTGACCGGTCACTCATTTGTCCCTGTCCAACCTAGGGTCCCATAAAATACAGCATGGTCCCGGAATTGGAAACTAAAAGCGCCTGTGCCATATTGAACCGATACAGGATGTTACTTGTTCCGTATTATTGAGAATCAAAGTGAGAAATACAGGAAAGACATATTACAGGTCAGACTCCTAAGACAGGGTGAATAATACAAGTCAGTGGATAGAAAGAAAATCCACTTCTCTGCCAAAAAACAACGAACAGAGTGTGCGCGTCTCATTGGTCAGGACTCACTCGTCTTTGTTTTTTGTCATCATGTGTGTTAATTACTCTCATTATTGCCCCGATTGTAGTGTGTGTGCGCGAGTCAGGGGACTAGGTCTCTCACTCAGATGGGACGGAAGGGGACTAGTGGACGTCATGTCAGGTCGCTTCAGGGGAAACAAGTAAAAAGCGCACATCTGAACTTACACAGCAATGCAGTTAGTAAAATCACTCACACTGTGAAACGCCGCAGAATAAACCACAGATCATCTATACTGTACCATACTGTAGAGTCTGGTTCCTCTCAAGGTTTCTTTACACTGCCATCTCGCGGAGTTTTTCCCTCAGCAGCCCTCGGCTCGCTCACCTGGGACAATCTGATCGTTCTGATTCATACTGGTACATACTGTATTTTGACTGAAGGTTTATAGCCCCTTAAGAATACCAAAAAAAAAAAAAAAAAGCTAACATATACACAACGGTAAACAGAGTGTAGAAAAGAAAAAGGAAATCAGTCGAGAAGTGAAGAATCGTTCCAGCATTTCGTGTGGATTTTGGATTTCCTCTTTACCTCGTCGTGGTGTGTAATAAGTTTTCGTTTCATGTTCTGGCCTCGTCTGTTCTAGGCTCATTTCTAGCTTCACGACTATCCTGAGATTAGTGTCTTTTGAGTCACGATGGGGGTCGTGTAAAAATCTTTCATCCTGAAAGCACAGACGGTGACGCGACTGATCCCGAACACAAAGTCTCTCGGTCGTCTGGGTCTGGTGCAGTGAGCGCTGATAGCGGTCATGTAATGGGAAGCATAAGAGGCATAACGACCGTATAAACACGACACAATCTTTACACGTGTACACGTACAGTACATGCACATGCACCTTTATTTCTCATGCACACACCCCTCACCCCGACCCTCACACCCTCACCTCCGCCATGCTGCGCACGCATTTTCCTTTTTTTTAAGATGTCTTCAGCCTTCCCGAGGCCGATCACTTCGCATTATGTCTCAGACATGATCCGGCTCCTCGGCGCTCAGTCCCGACATCACACCCTGCTCGTAATACAGGGATGGAACACAAAGCTCCCCTGCGGCGATCTGCCGTGTCTGGCCTGAGCTCACTGGTATTTCTTTCTTCTTCTTTTTTTTTTTTTTGTTGTTTTTTTTTTTTGGGAAATGCAACCCAGAGAACGGAGCACAAAATATGGAAGATGAACGAGAGAAATCTCTGATTTTGTAACTAATCGTTTATTTGATGTCGTGCCGTGTCCGGCGTGCATAACAAGCTGTGCTTTGATTTTTACCTTGTTAACTTTAAGTGTTTTGTTCCTTAAGGTGGAGTGGATTTGCAAGTCTTCAAGCACCCTAATTCGCTGTCGTGGATAAGCTGTGAGTGAGAATAAGACGTGAGCGCGAAGACCACACGAGTCAATACTGAGGGATGTAACGTAACCCTAAAGGATATTCTTTCATTATTAGCACATGTTGAGTCAGGGGAAATAATTGGACTAATCACACTGCTGTTATGGATGTGCTCCACTCAAAAAACCGCCTGATTGTTCTCATTACTGTAAGTGATGCTTAATGAGAGACATGTTCGCCGCTTGGGATTGTTATTTAGCCCTTTTGCGGTTGTTATGTTCATCACATCATGGTGATGAGCGTGCAGTGGTTTCTTCATCATTATCCAGTGCACTAATAATGCTGGAACCATGGAGAGAATCGTATTCCAGTTAAGAAGACCACAAAGATTGCTCAGAGCAGCACTCTGCCTAAACCGTCCTGGTGCAAGCTCGTCCCCGATGTAAAAGAAAATGGGATTCATCGGACAGGACCACCTTCTCCCACTGCGCCGTGGTCCGTCCTGATACTCACATGCCCATTGTAGGAGCTTTCGGTGAAGGATACAGGTCACCATGGCCATGGCTACGGTACGCTGCCCCGTACACAACCGACTGTAAGGCAGTGTGAGGTGTGTAATGATTGCTTTCCATCGTAGATTCACTTTTCCATCAGTTTGAGCTACAGAAGTTCTTCACATCTACCAGGTTCACCAGGTTTCCTTCCTTGGAGGTCTTTTGGTTGGTCCTTCCTGACTATTACAAACTGGAAACGTCCCACAAGACCTGCAATTTTAGAGATCTTCTGACCCAGTTGTCTAGACGCCACAATTTGTACCAGAACACCCAGACTGTTCATCCACCATCTAGACTCCACAAATCCCAATCCAATCAAGCATCCATGGAATGTACAAGCAGAGGTCGACACCCCGAGGGCGCACAAGGGGAACCCAAAATCTACTGTAATGTTGGTCCTGGAGGAACGTTGTTTCGTCTCTGTCTCTGGTTGGAATGACAGTAAAGGCGTACTCGACTTGACTTGTTGTTAACTTGGTATTAACGTCACAGCCGATTGTGCGTCGTGATATTAAGAAGCCTGAGAGTGTACGCCATCCCACAGTCTAAAGGCAGGAGTGTACTGCCTCCGTTTTTACCAGGAAGAAAACAGACACTTTCAGCAAACACAATTACACCAGAGCTGTTTAAGTCGATTTGATTTATTCACAGATCAGGTCTGAAATATTGAAATATTGCTTTGTAGAGTGGAAAAAAAGAAAAGAAAAGAAAAAAAAAAAAAAACCCTGGCACTGAGTTCACAGCCTGGCAGTGGGGAGTAAAAAGAGAGCCCAAAGGAATATAATGTAAATCTGCACAATGCACAAAGGGCAGGAATTAATGCGTTAGTTTGAGGCCGTGTCTGAGTGTAGAACCGCCCAGAGAATATAATTAACCAGATCCCTGGTGTAGTCGATGCGCTTTAATGCACAGATCGATTTTAATTTTTTTTTCACAGATCATTTCTGAATTACTCATTGCTTTCTAAAGGACAGAGCGGCGGTAACGTAGCAGGTTCTACGATTAAAAGGAATATTTGAGTTTCATTAGGGACATCAGCACTATCAGACTACAAGGCACGTGTCATGTCTGGTCCTGTGTGTTTGACCGGAAGTCGGAAAGTGGAACCATGTGCACTGTGTTTAGTGCTGATGCTCGGAGCAGCCGTGTCGCTTTGATGTCACTTCCTGAACTCAAAACACCCTTTTGATCTTTTAACAAGTAGGAACGCTGAATTATGTCCGATTTCTTACGTTGACGAAGTGCTGGCCCGGGCATTGCGTCACATGAACCCCCGGTGTGATCCATGTTAGATGTGGAAGTTACCCGAGTCGAGTAACGTACAGTATTTCAATCCGAATAAATGGAATGGGAGACCAGGCTTTTTTTTTTAATCCTGTTTTTTTTTTTTTGCACAGTAATGGAAAAGTTCTGACTTCAGAAGCTGACCAGAATGGATCCAAAATAATAAACCGTCTTTCACATCACTTCCTGTTTCATCTTTCAAAGCCGTGGAGAAAGGGATTGTTAAGGTCAGAGCGAGTGTAAGCACATCATGAAAAATTCATCAATCAAATCTTCTTATATAAGAACGGCTCCGTGTTTGAAGGTGTTTCTTTGCGACGACGTGCCGCGCATACGGAAGTAAAAAAACTAAATACGTAGCTTGATGTAGCTGCACGGGCTCAGAAGTAGCCGTTTATGTAATGACAAGCCGCACCCCTGAGCCATCTCAGACTGTGGACGCGAGTATTTGTGCCAAACGTCTTCTACAAACATGGACGGAACTTTTAAGCTGCTTTCACACTTGGATTCTTCTTCTCAAATCCTAGTGCAAGTGTTGTGTAACAGGAGCAGGGGATTTTGTTCAGGGTTGGACACCGAGGTCACGGAAAACGTCAAGCAAATCAGACTTGGAATGATAAATGTGTAAGGTTTCGTGAACTTTCCTATGCGTCTATGGGCCATGAGGTAACTCCGTCATTGTGCTTCCTGATTCCGTATACGGTGAAACCTCCTATAGCCCAGAGAGTCCAGACCAATGTACATGTGAGTGTACAGCTCATGTCCGAAAAACGCAGAAGAATGCTCATGTCTCACATATCGTCCGTCTGTCTCTGTGTCTGTCCATGACTTACATGTTGGTCTCTTTCTTGATAATAAACAGAGATCTTCAGACAGATTGCGCGTGCTTGTGTGTTTGTCCCTCTCCACCGAATCGGGGTAAGCGTATCAAGGTGTAGCGGACACAACATGCAAAAACTCTTCTTTTTGGGGCCTCCAAGTGGCGCAGTGGTTAAAGCGCTCGCCCTATCATCCGGAGATCGCGAGTTCGAATCCCGGGTGGTGCTGTAACCTCTCGCAGCCGGAGGTCTAGAGAGAGCTGATTGGCCGAGCTCTCTCAGAGGGGAGGGATGAGAGGTACATAGTGCTCCGACATTAATCGCGGCTCTACAGCCAGTCAGGGGCGTCTGTGAGCTCGCGCAGCGGAGGGAGCGGATAGCGCTGTCCTCCGAGTGTGTTACGCCGCCCCCAACGGTGCGCGAGCGAGCAGTTCGAAAAGATGCGGTCGGCTGGCGTCACGTGGTTCGGAGGAAACACGTGATAGTCTTCGGCCCTCCCGGCTGAGTGGTAGTAGTAGCCTTAATGTGGGAGCGCCCCCTAGTGACGGGGAGGAATTGGACACGACTAAATTAGGGAGAAAATCGGGGCAAAATCCCCCCCAAAAAAACTCTTCTTTTTAATTCATTTTAAAACGTAACAATTTGGGCGCTCATCTCAAACCTAACAAAGAGACAATAAGCTAAGGTCAAAAGAAATAAAGCAGACAGCCCGTCCCCACTGTCACACGCACACCCCAACATCAGTGCGTACTGACTGTCTGTCGGGACCATACACTATACGGACAAAAGTATTTGTCCAAGCCTGTTAACTATTGAATTCAAGTGTTTCAATCAGGTCCCTTATCCCCAGTGAAGGACGATCTTATTGCTTCAGCATGCCGAGACATCTTGGACAATGCTCTGCTTCTGTGCAACTTTGTGGGCCTTTTTGTATTCCATCATGACTCCGCCCCGGTGCACAAAGCAAGGCCTATAAACACATGGCTCGATGAGTTTGTTGGGTAAAAGAACTCGAGCGGCCCGAACACAGAGCCCTGACCTCAACACCATCGAGCACCTTTGGGATGAACTGGAACTGAGATTGAGATTATGAGCCAGGCCTTCTCGTCCAGCATCAGTGCCTGACCTGCTCTGACACTCTACAGAATGAATGGACACGAATTCACACAGAAACACTCCAACGTCTTGTGGACGGCCTTCCAAGAAGAGCGAGAGCTGTTACAGCTGCAAAAGCGGGACCGACTCCGTACTGAAGTGCACGTACAGTGTGTGTTTGGATACGATGTCACTTCAGATTTGGCCAAATATTTTCGTCCAGCTAGTGCATTAGGCGAGTGATCATGTACTGTACGTAGGCAATGCATGTTACAAAATCCTGGCCAATCGGGTCAACTGTTGCGGGACAAGAAAGGAACAAGATCGTAAGATTTATGACTTGTGGAATAGAGAAACTGTGGCATGGTGGTGTAGAGGAGAACATTCCCGCTTCGCAGCTCCAGGATCCCCGGTCCATCCCGGCTGGGGCCACCACGGATCTGCGTATCCAAAGAAATCAGGACAGAGCCACTCGAAGGAGGACAAAGAGATGAAGGCGTCTCAGTTCTCTAAAATTTACAAAGCACAGTGTGTGTCAAGGAAAACTTTAAAAACTACAAGTGCCCTGGCAACATTTCATGAGACACAAGACTTTAAATTGAAAGCCGCGCAGTTTTATATTTCTCCAAAGACGTGGCTTTGTGCAGCAGCTCGGAACTCCACGCAAGACGGGGACTTGCTCCTTGCAGTGTCTGTTTTATTAAAACAGAGTTATAGTATACTAATTACCGCATTGAACCACATTGTCGTGCAGCGGTGCAGTCGAGCAACAAATTTGCTCAATATTAAAACACGGTGGATGATAGCGTGCGACTGCAGCCAACAACACGGCCATGTCCAAGTCAGTGCATGAAGAAAGTCAAACATTCTCACTCATTGTCTATAACACTGTGTGTACAGGGTGGCAGGGGCCTGGAGCCTATTCCAGGAGACTTGGAGCACAAGGACGGGGTGCCAATCCAATGCAGCACACACACACACACACACACAAGTCAATTTTCGGAGTGCAAGTTAACCTAATCTGCAGAATGAATGGGCAGAATTCCCATTCATTGAGCTGTGAGAGGAAACCAGAGTACCCGGTGGAAACCCACCCAGCACGGGGAGGACATGGAGACTCCATGCACACGGGAATCGAACCTGGAACCCGGAGGTGCGAGGCGACAGCGCTAACCACTAAGCTACCGTGCTGTCAAAACCTGCACTCGATCTACAGCAAGCGGTGCTGGACCAAGGCCAGGAAGATCATGAAGGACCTCAATGGACTGTTGTCTCTGTTGAGGTCAGGAAAGCGATTCCCCTCCCTGAAGGCCAACACAGAGGGACTGAGGAGGAGCTTCTTCCCGCAGGCGATTCGCTCTCTTAATCAGTGCACCACACAGTACTGATCCATTCTGCACATCTACACTTGTTTCTGCACTCACTCTGGACATTCTGGACATTCACTGACACTAGTGGTCACTGCACACCTGCTCACTCATGGACATTATGCACACAAGTCACTTTAATACAACACTTGACTGCATATTTGCACACACCTGGACATTCCGTTCTTTTATGTTCACTCCATTCAAACAATTCTATATTTTCTATTGTACAGTTTTCTAGGTTTTTCTTATTTTCTTAAATCTTCCTGTAGTGTATATTTTGTATTTTGTATCATACAGATACTTTATATTTTATTTCATTCTTTCTTAGTTAAACTTGTTCTTTCTTAGTTAAATTTACTTCTTCTATATATTTCTCGAATTTACTTTTGTTTTCATATTTATTTCCTATATAGATGTTCTTTCTTAGATAAGTAACTTTTTCGTATTATACCTATTAATAGTCTTGTTTTAAGGTCAGGGCAGTTGCCTAAGCATTTCACTGCATATCGTACTGTGTATGAATGTCTATGTGACAAATAAGATTTGAATTTGAATTAGAATTGTGAACATTTGAATTTGAAGTACTGTTCTGCTGTGTCTCCCGCAGTGCTAGAATGTACAATACAGATGTTGGCCCTGTGTGTACTGTAACTCATGTGAGCACGTTTCCTTTGGTATCAGTACTGTAGGGTAAATACGGTAAAAATTCACCGTCCAAAGCCGCGTTTTCCTCTACGGCCGCTCCGTGTAGTTCTCTCTACCGTATTAAAAAGCGTATTATATATAAGTATCATATTTTATATGGAAATTTAGCTGATTCAATGTTCGGATGGAGTTTTTTTTTTTTTTTTTTTTTGCCACGAAAGAAGGAATAAAAAAATTGCGCAGGATATCTGTAGTTTCCTGGAAATTACAGGGGCTTCCGTGAACAATTAGTAATTAGGTTCCAAGGAAAGATCCACGGACGACTGAGACCTCAAACTCTGGCGGGGAGCAGGGGGGGGGGGGGATGTTAGGGGTCTGGGATGGGATGGACTCTACTGTACATGTCCTGCTTTTGCTGGACGCCTGGTAGCCCTGATCCCGACCCCCGGGTTACGGTCACTTGTATCTGCGTCGTGTCCGTGTAAGGTTCCTCCTGGTTCACTGGTTTCCTCCAACTGCTGTAAATCATGCAGGAGTGATGGAGTGCTCGCGTGAGGGAGACACTCCGCCCAGCGTCCCCCGGTTAGACTCCTCATCCGCCCTAACCTGGATAAATGGCTCCCTCAAGATGAACTGCATTGCAGAGTCCAAAAATGTGCATTTTATTTATTTATTTATTTTGTTTATTATTATTATTTTTTTTGGCTGATGTTTTCCAGATGTGCACAGACGCTCCCTCTGGTCCGTGACACTTGGTGTGTGATTTCCACTGCAGCGCGGCTCCCAGGTTCGCCGTAGAGGCGTGATTAGGGTTAAAAAAAAAAAAAAAGGAGGAAGGAGGCAAGCAAAAGGGACGGGATTCTCTCCACTGCATTTCAGCCTTCATTCGCAGATCCGCTGCTGCGCTCCGCATGTGTGTGTGTGTGTGTAAGTGTGTGTGTGCCAGTGAGTGAGTGAGTGAGTGAGCGAGTGAGAGAGAGAGAGAGAGTGAGTGTGC
>QNUK01000679.1:105000-115000 GCA_013621035.1 Clarias magur
TCAGAAACTAAGTGGCTTGGTCAACGCTTCACAACATTACACGCACCTCTAAATGGATCAGAAGTGTGTCATAGTGTTCTGTTTTGCTTCAATTTGAGCGGCTTTCTCCTACCGTACTACAGCGAGAGAACTGCAGCAGAGGGTGAAGGTTAACGTGTTTTTCCTGCGAGACGCTTGATGCCAGCCAGACGCTCTCTTCCGTACCTGCTGCATAACGGATCGTGAGGAACGCGCTATCCATCCTCTTCTTCATACCAGAGACTACAGATGCCTGTGACTAGCTCGTGTTTCTGTGGGAAAGTGGTTCCCAATTTGTAAGGGAGCGCTGTGGCATCACTGATATTTGAACCGGCGATCTCCGGATAAAGGCGGTCGGATTTAACAAGTGCTGGATTAAAACATCAAGAAGAGACTCGTGAATCTGAAAGTGATGCAACAAAAAACGAGGATGAGAGATAAAAGGAGAAAATCGAGCCGCAGATCAAATCTGCGATATCAACAAGGCTACGCGAGGTTTCCCGGGATCGAACTCGAACGCCGCGGCTTCACCTCCTCTTTCTGAACCATGTGATCTCCGGCGATCATCTCCTCAACCTCGCTTACACATGTAGACCACGTCTGAGGTTCGGGAGCCTCCGTTCTTTCCTCCGGACGCTCGTGGTGCGATGATGTCAGCACTCCGCTCTTCTGCTCTGCTTGCTGCTCGGCCTCAGTGTCAGACGGCATCTTCGTCACTCGCTCATCGCGCTAGCGCTTCGCTCGCCTGGTTTCCAAAAACCAGACTCTCCGGACATAGAACTATTCCGCTGCTTATATTTTCCTGCATCATGATTTCACAACGGCGTTGTGTGTGATGCCGTGTATTCCTGAATGCATTTCAAGGAACTAGAACTTGGATGTGCTGTAATAAATTAACGTCATTAATCAGAGATAACCTCAGATGTACAGCCAGAAGCAAAGGGACTGATTTTCAGAAAAACGACCAGTGATGATGATTTTCAACATTCATTTTTTGATTCAGTCTTGTTTTAGGTTCAGTGTGAGAAGCCTACAGTAATTTGTGATCAGGTAGACGGTTTCGTAGCTACCTGCTGTAGACATCACCCTAATGCAGAGCTATCAGTGAAACCATGGCAACCAGCAGTAGACTAAATATAGGACACGCCAACATCCATCATCTGTAGAGCAATCTGACTGAAAAAAAAAAAAAAAAAGTATGGTAACAGATGTTGTTCAGGCTGATCTTTGGGGGTTAGATCACGGGTCAGACGTGGAACCGTTTAACAGAAGAGAAACGGCTCTAAGCAGAACCTCTGTAGGAGAGGGAACTTCAACCATCTCATGAAGAACGGATTGATAACAAATCAGCAAACTAATCTGAACATTCTGACGTGACATCTGAGCAGGTTCTTCAAGGGTTCTTCAAGAGTTCTTTGAGGGTTCTTAGCTTCTAAAACATCATTCTACTTTGAAATCCTTCTAAATCATACTCGGTTGGTGGATTCTCTAGAGACTCTCAATTCTTTTTGCAAAGGCACACGTACAGTAATGGAATGGTGCTTAATGGATATTTGACCTTTTAGCAGGCTACGGTTTCTTAATAGTCCAAAGGATACCTAAAGAACCCTTGAAGAATATTCATTTCTAGGAGTTCATACCAAGAGCTACGGTAAATGCTAAACTCTCGGCAGCACCAACGGAAACACTTATCTCTCGGGATTTATTTGTACTTTTTTTTTTAAAGGTAAAGTGCAGATTAATTAGTTTTAATTTCATTTTATAGATTGTATTTTAATGTATTTATTTTTTGGGGCTGTGGAACGAATAATTTGAGTTTTCATTATTTCTTATGGGAAATGATGATTTGGTTTACGAGTGTTTTGGAACACGAGCCCACTTCCGGAACGAATTGTGCTCGTAATCCAAGGTTCCACTGTATTAGGAAGAAGATCTAAACAACAAAATGTGAAATAATCAAATATACTTTTAAAATGTTCTTCAAGGGTTCAAATAAATTTTTTTCCCGTGCCACAGGGAATGAAGTCGAGCACTATGGGGTTCTCCGGCTTGGCACTCCTGACGCTCCCGGCTCTCCTCACCCTGGTGGGCGTGGTGCATGCCGCCGAGAAGGTGCCCATCCTGAACATCGCTGTGATCCTTGGCCGAACGCGCTTCATCTCGGACCGGGACATCCGAGCCCTGTGGAGCAAGGACGACCCCATCGACGTCAACGTGGTCACGCTGCTGGTCAACGAAACGGATCCCAAGAGCATCATCACTCATGTGTGTGACCTCATGTCCGGGACTAAGATCCACGGCGTGGTGTTCGGCGACGGCACCGACCAGGAGGCTATCGCCCAGATTTTGGATTTTATTTCCTCGCAGACGCTGATACCCATCCTGGGGATTCACGGCGGCTCATCCATGATCATGGCGGACAAGGTAAGCGTGCGCTCGTTATTACCCGACTTATCGCTAGAAAAGTGGACGATTTTCAGTTTGAAAATGTCTTTAACTGTCGCTAGCGTGTCCAATGTAGCTAGCTAGCTAGTCCATGCTATACTGCGTGTGTAACATCCAGGCTGCTGTAGATCACATAGCAGGCTGTAAATCCATCTACTTACAGTACATTGACTCCGCCCAGTGTTTTGAGATTTTTAAGTAGAAATTGCACAAATTTATATTTTATCAAATTAAGACAAACACGTACAAGTTGTGAAAAGTTGTTAGAGTAAATGTTACAGTTATTTTGCTATAAAGTTTATACTTCAGTAAATCGCGGCTTACTTTGAATTATTAAAAATAATTATTTTGAATTGAATGTGTGTGTGTGTGTGTGTGTGTGTGTGTGTGTGTATAAAACTGACGGTACTTGCTGTATGTTTACCTCGATAGCTACAAATCCTCGCTGGTTCAAGCTGCGCACTTCCTTCTTCGGCGTTTCAGGTCACGATCACGTCGTCTCGCTCCTTAAGTTCCACGTTATACATTATTAAACACCTGATATGTTCCGCTAGTAAAAATAGGCACACGTGCAACACGAAGACGTTTCTCAGGTTTCAGATTTTCATTTCTCTGATATAAAAAACACAGTCTGAGGTCGATCTTATGAGGGATTCTGTTTCCGTACGGACTGAAGGAACGTCATACGAATGAACTTCGTTACCGCATTAAAGCGTCATTTTAGTCAAATTCAGCCTCGAGCCGAATCAGAGTCGAATTCTCTTTTCCATAAAAGAAATGTTTTTTTGTAATGAAATCATCAGATACCGTGCTGTGGGTTCTCTCATGTTTCTCCACGCTGAAGGTCGACACGGAGGTCCAGCGGTCAGCGCTGTCGCCTCACACCTCCGGCGTTTGGGGTTCGGATCTCAACTTTGCCCTGGTGTGTTTCCAAGAAGAAGAAAAAAAGTATATATATATATATAAAGTTTTTGACATTAAATCATCAGATCCTGTGCTGTCAGGTCACACCCAGTAAACCGCCCCGAGCCCCACCCTGTGCCCCGCCCTGTGCCCCGCCCTATGCCTGGAGTTCCCTGGGACAGGATCCTGCCCCCCTACACAGGACACACACTATAGATCAGGGATGGATTTTTTCTTTCTTGGAAGGAAGAAGGACCGACAGAGAGAAGGAAGAAAGGAAGGAAGGAAAAAAAATTCCTTCCTTCATCTGTCCATCTTCCTTCCTTCGTTTCCGTTCCACCCTTAACTTTCCTTCTTTCCTTCCTCTCTCACTCCCTGCTTTACTTTCTCTTTCATCTCTCCCTCTTCAATCCCTTCTTTCTTCTCTCTTTCTCTCTCTTCTTTTCTTTTCTACTTTATCTGGCCCTGTTCATCCCCCCCTTCCTCTCTTCATCCATCCCTCTTCGCCTCCTAACTTCCCCGGCGGTGTTCGGCTGCGTCTCTTCCTCTCCGTGCCCACGACTCGCGCTGCTGTGGAACAGATGTGATTATCTTTAATGCCTCTTTATTATTTCCTCTCACTGATCGACTCCGGAGCGACGCTCCCGTAACAGGAGTGTATCGTCTTCCTTTCGGCTTTCTGGGTGCGACCGTGTCTCCGCGCGGAAGAGGCGAGCACGTCAGTGCTGATTAACACGCCGATTAAGAGACGGGTCACACGTCAGTGCCGGGATGCGCGTGTGTGTGTGTGTCGCTGTGGAGTGTGTTTTACTGTGCGTCAGTGCGGAGACAGACAGAGAGTCGCTCACACCTTCATCAGCTGCGGCACTCGGGGAGTAATAAAGCATCTATCCATCCATCACACACACACACACAGACACACACACACACGCGCACACACTCTGGTATAGATTTATTTAATTTCTTGTTTATTAAATAATATCTGTTTTTCTTAAAGAAGAAAAACTTCTGAAATCATAACTTTCAGAAAGCTGTGTGTGTGTGTGTGTGTGTGTGTGTGTGTGTTTCATATGTACTTTTTCATTTTTTCTTCCTTTCTTGTGTCTTTCCCTTTTGCTTTTTGATTCTGTTTCTAACATAAATTTTTAATTCCATGCTTAATGCTTCCGTCCTTCTTTCCTTCTGCCTACTTTCTTTCTTTCTTTCTTTCTTTCTTTCTTTCTTTCTTTCTTTCTTTCTTTCATAAGATGAGTAAACCTGTTGTTGTGTATGAAATTTTAGTGTGAGAATGAAGCAACATCACACTTGTGTCACTGTTCTGATATTCAGCACAACAGCACGGCCTCGAGTGCGTGATACGGCTTTTATACAACAGTTCCACAAACACCATTTATTACCATCAGATTCTGATTAGTCTCTTTATTTAACCAGTTATTTTACTCCGCCCACACACACATATCCTTCACACTTGAAGGAAGTAACTTACCATGAGCGGCCCTGCTGGTGCCCGACAGTTAGCGAGCGACAGTTAGTGTCATGAACAGGAGGTGAGAGTGGTGTTAAACTCTCAGCGATTCTCTGTAGGTGCTCCAGGTGAGCAGAATAAACCATGGAGGTGGAGGACAGTCCTGAGAAACTCACCAAATTTACTTTCTATCTCCACTTATTCCACTTCAGAAGATCAGCTACTGTAGGTTAACGTCCCGGGGACGACTCCCGAATAGTGTTAGATGTAAAGCGAGTGCACTCTGTAGGGTGTACATACACTCCCTTGTTCCACTCACCCAGTAGTGCCCTTGATCAGGGGTTAGAGAGGGATTTGGGATTCAGCCTCGTCTTAGAAGCTAGTTAGCGTTGTAGCTAAGCGTTAGCCGTGAACAGAACGACACGGACGGTTCGGAGGCGATTCAGAAGGACGTAGAAGCGATTCGTGCAGAGACGCGAGGCGTGTTGTGTAAGACGACGTGACGCTATCAGGTGTGTGTTGTTGCTGAAAGTGCGTCTGTGACTGGGTGTGAATGTGGGCGTGGTCAGGCAGCCGCTCTCTCCTCGGTACCGCGGACCGTACAGACCCACTCTCGCCCACGCCGAGACACACAGTCGGCGTCATTAACCGCTGGACAACACCTGGGACGAGACATGCTGTTCCTGTCCATTATCAGCACTCCTGGGACGCCTCTCGTTCCAATCAGATTGTAATTGTAACTGACCTGAAGCACAGCACACCAGCGAGTGTAAATAGAGAATAATAACAGTTCGAGAGTTTGTTTCCAGAAGAAGCTCATTTAACTGTTTACTCTTCTAATTTATTCAGACTATAAGCCTTCATTTGATTAAACGGCACGAGTGCAGAGACACGTTGTTCTGGTGCTGAAAAGCGCTGAGGCTCGGCAGGACAAACCAGTGGCTCTGAATCGATTGTAATTTCCTGACGTTCCGTTTGGAGAATGTGGCATCGGGAACGCGGTCGAACGCGGCTGGATCACACGGATTCATCGATACCTTCACTGACAGATCGGTGACTTTCATACCAGCGTAAATGCCAACACCGGTATAATTACGACTGACCTGGGCTCAACTGCTGATTAATACATCAGTGTGTGTGTGTGTGTGTGTGTGTGTGTGTGTGTGAGAGAGAGATGTAGCCGTGGTGTACTGTACACAGTCGAACCCCGTGGTGATGTAAAATGGGAGATCTCGGAGGAGCCGTTACACTCCGCATCCTCCTTCTGTGGTTTTAACTGGCAAACACTAGACACTCGTTTTATTGTGTGTCAGCGAAATAGTACAATTAAATGAATCTAAATCTTATAAAAGCTAGATGCACTTATTGAGAATAAAGAGAAGTAGAGTACCGAGGCTGCTGTTCAACGCACATCTGCTGCTTTCTATAAATATCTGTGTGTACAGTGCGGCACAGGCTCGGGTACGAGGTCAGAACGACACTCCGACCTGATCGCTATCTGCCTGACCTCCGGCCCGTGTGTGAGATATCTACAGGACAGGTGTCTCATCGCGCTGCGCGTCCCTGCGGCGGACAAGATAAACGAGGGAACCTAAAGAACTGAAGGTGAAACGTAGCCCTCGTGGCAGCATAAAGTAGATC
This sequence comes from Clarias magur, assembly GCA_013621035.1. Classification (NCBI taxonomy): domain Eukaryota; kingdom Metazoa; phylum Chordata; class Actinopteri; order Siluriformes; family Clariidae; genus Clarias; species Clarias magur. Next base: position 111,473 of record QNUK01000679.1, read on the forward strand.
CTGTTTGAATATAAAGTAGTTCCTGTTGCAGTGCAAAATGGTTCCTGTTGCAGTGTAATATAGTTCCTGTTGCAGCATGAAATGGTTCCTGTTACAATGTAATGTAGTTCCTGTTGTGGTGTAAAAAGGTTCCTGGTGCAGTGTAATTTAGTTCCTGTATAAAGTAGTTCCTGTTGCAGTATAAAATGGTTCCTGTTGCAGGTTAATGTAATTCCTGTTCCAATATTACATGGTTCCTGTTAATAATGTAGTTCCTGTTACAGTGTAATGTAGTTCTGGTTGCAGTGTAAAAAGAACTACTGTTGCAGTGTAATTTAGTTCCTGTTGCAGCATGAAATGGTTCCTGTTACAGTGTAATGTAGTTCTGGTTGCAGTGTAAAAAGGTTCCTGTCGCAGTGTAATATAGTTCCTGTTGCAGCACGAAATGGTTCCTGTTACAATGTGATGTAGTTCCTGTTGCAGTGCAAAATGGTTCCTGTTACAGTGTAATATAGCTCATGTTGCAGCATGAAATGGTTCCTGTTACAATGTGATGTAGTTCCTGTTGCAGTGCAAAATGGTTCCTGTTACAGTGTAATATAGCTCATGTTGCAGCATGAAATGGTTCCTGTTACAATGTGATGTAGTTCCTGTTGCAGTGCAAAATGGTTCCTGTTACAGTGTAATATAGCTCATGTTGCAGCATGAAATGGTTCCTGTTACAATGTGATGTAGTTCCTGTTGCAGTGCAAAATGGTTCCTGTTACAGTGTAATATAGCTCATGTTGCAGCATGAAATGGTTCCTGTTGCAGTGTAATGTAGTTCTGGTTGCAGTGTAAAAAGGTTCCTGTCGCAGTGTAATATAGTTCCTGTTGCAGCACGAAATGGTTCCTGTTACAATGTGATGTAGTTCCTGTTGCAGTGCAAAATGGTTCCTGTTACAGTGTAATATAGCTCATGTTGCAGCATGAAATGGTTCCTGTTGCAGTGTAATGTAGTTCTGGTTGCAGTGTAAAAAGGTTCCTGTCGCAGTGTAATATAGTTCCTGTTGCAGCACGAAATGGTTCCTGTTACAATGTGATGTAGTTCCTGTTGCAGTGCAAAATGGTTCCTGTTACAGTGTAATATAGCTCATGTTGCAGCATGAAATGGTTCCTGTTGCAGCATGAAATGGTTCCTGTTACAATGTAATGTAGTTCCTGTTGTGGTGTAAAAAGGTTCCTGGTGCAGTGTAATTTAGTTCCTGTATAAAGTAGTTCCTGTTGCAGTATAAAATGGTTCCTGTTGCAGGTTAATGTAATTCCTGTTCCAATATTACATGGTTCCTGTTAATAATGTAGTTCCTGTTACAGTGTAATGTAGTTCTGGTTGCAGTGTAAAAAGAACGACTGTTGCAGTGTAATTTAGTTCCTGTTGCAGCATGAAATGGTTCCTGTTACAGTGTAATGTAATTCTGGTTGCAGTGTAAAAAGGTTCCTGTCGCAGTGTAATATAGTTCCTGTTGCAGCACGAAATGGTTCCTGTTACAATGTGATGTAGTTCCTGTTGCAGTGTAAAAAGGTTCCTGTTGCACTATAATGTGGTTCCTGTTACAGTGTAATGTAATCCTGGTTGCAGTGTAAAAAGGTTCCTGTCGCAGTGTAATATAGTTCCTGTTGCATTATAATGTGGTTCCTGTTACAATGTAATTTAATTCTGGTTGCAGTGTAAAAAGGTTCCTGTTGCACTATAATGTAGTTCCTGTTGCACTATAATGTAGTTCCTGTTGCATTATAATGTGGTTCCTGTTACACTGTAATGTAGTTCTGGTTGCAGTGTAATTTTTAATTCCTGTTGCATTGTAATGTAGTTCCTGTTGCAATATTAAATGATTCCTGTTACAGTGTAATGTAATTCTGGTTGCAGTGTAAAAAGGTTCCCGTTGCACTATAATGTAGTTCCTGTTGCATTATAATGTGGTTCCTGTTGTAGTTGATGTTGCAGTGTAAAATGGTTCCTGTTGTAGTGAATTGTCAGTGTTTCCCCACACACAGAGTTCACTCTGGCTGGCCACCTAAGTATATTGATGTCTGGGCCAAGTATATTTGCTGAGCCTTTTAAAAATCTGTCCGGGAGAGCGACGCCATCACTGACGGATTCACTAGTAGCAGACGGTTCCCAGTTCCCTCTCGCGCTCCTGTACCTGTTTATTCTGCTAGCGTGAGAGCGGTGTACTGAGAGGCAGTAAAAAGGCAGGAATCTCAACATGCACACATTTTTATTATTTTCTGGTCACATATGAATCTGCACTATTTATTCGCCTATGTGTCCTTTTTTTTCTTTCTCGCTCAGTCATGTTCGTATAATCGGTTAAAATGAAATAAAACTGAGTTCATCATATTGCTTATGTTGTGCTGAAAAATAGGAAACGTCACTCTGTATAGCAGGTTGCAGGATAAACGAGATCCTTTTACAGTATAAAGTGTTTTAATGTGGGTTGTTTTTGTTGCAGTCAAACATAGTTCCTGTTGTAGTTCAAACGTAGTTCCAGTTTGTGTTCCAGTGGCTCTTCCGAGGGACCAAATGCGCGAGTCTTCGCTCCTCAAACACATCCATGAGCCTTGGGCATCCAGGATCCTGTCACCGGGTCACCGGTTGTCCTTTGGACCATTTGGACCATCCTGTGGATACTGGAACACTCTACAAGGGCTGCGGTTCCGAGCCAGTCATGCATGCGGACATCACGATCCGGCCCTTGTTAAAGTCGCTCTTTACTCCTCACATTATCCCTGTTCCTAACACATCATCTTTGAGAGGCGACTGTTCACATGCTGTCTAATAAATCCCGCCCACTTACGGATGCCACCGTAATGAGCTAATCAGTGTCATCCGCTAGGCGTCAGTGGGTCAAACGTTGCGGCTGATGTGTGTGGAACCGAGTCCATGGCGGCGTGGGAGCGGTCCACAGCGGCGGTTCCGATTCCTCCTGCGTTCCTAAGCAGCAGATCTCCATAACGCTGAGGTTGCTAATGGTGAATGCGAGCTAATAGGGGCCAGTTAGCGTAATGTAGCTGCTAACGCGTGTGGAAATCATCTCCGTCGGCTCTCGATTGTTGTGCTGGAAAGCCCTTTTGTGGCGATAAGCGCCGGAATGAGAGTATTTCGGACTTGATCAGCACCAGAAGAGCAGATGTTTCCTGCGTACGACTGGAGGATTTAACAGATGGAGACTCTGCCGCGGCTTCGCGGTGAACCGCCGGTGGAAGGCTGTTTGTCTCCTCAAATGACGCCTCCTGTAAAATGTTAATACACATACAGTAGGAAGACAGAAGAAATAGATCCAACAGTACAGACGTGCGTACACGTCTTCGATCTGGAAGCGCTTTCATTCGACTGTATGGCGAAAGCGACGGCGGCGTTTCGTCATCCACTTGGTGATAATAACGCCGTTTCCTCCTGAGAGTCTCTCTCTGCTGTAAAGTGAGAGCTTTTTAATCACCTCTTTGCGAGTCGATTTCCCGGGTAATAACACGCTCCAGCTCAGAAAGCAGAGATAAGAGAGAGCTGTT
>QNUK01000679.1:120000-172500 GCA_013621035.1 Clarias magur
CACACCGATCCTGCGCTTCCCCGATTCCGTCCTTCCCTCTTTCCGTAACGGAGCTGTTTTAAGGCCATTACCGTCAGCACTCTACCCATAATGCTCCGGGATCAATCCCCGCGAGGCGGCTGACCTAACTGCGACGTTCTCCCCAGTGCCTCAAAACTCCGCTGCCTCGTTTGTCAAAGCCGACCCCGAAAAACGCCGCGCCCTTTTTTTCCCCTCTTCTTTTTTTCTTCTTCCGTCATCCGTCTTCACTGGTAGCTGGAGCGCCTATTTTTAAAGTCGCAGGCACGAGAAAGAGAAGCAAGACGGGAAGAAGTAGAACAAAAACTAGTTTATGCTCCGGGGCGCGAGGCTATTAAAAAAAAAAAGAAAAAGATGACGAGCTCCAGTTGTAACAAACCTGCAGCTGAGAGTCGAGTGTCGAGCGCGGCATTGCGGCCGCAGTCATGTGACTCTCAGGAAGAAAAACACCGGAACGGAAATCCGAAATCGTCCCTCTTCCTCTTCCTCTCTCTCCATAGTCGTTTCGTTTGGTCCATCGGTTGTTTGTTTGTTTGTTTCTTTTTTTTTTTACGTCTTCTGTCTTGAATTTCTCTCTCTTTCCTCGCCATCTTTTGATTTTTGTTTGTCTACTTATCTTTTTTTATTTATTTATTTTTTTCTTTTTAGATTTTTTTTTTTTTACTTTGTACGTTTAATTCTTTCCACAATTTTCCATGCGTCTTTTGCGCAAACCATCGCGTTCAGTACAGGAAACAGAAATGAGTCGTTACCTTTGAGTCTTTTCCGTCCGAGTCGTTCGTTCTTTTGTCACGTGACTCCCAAAGATGCTGTGAAGTGCAACAGATTCATCATGAACCGAGTCACTAAAATGATCCAAACTTCTCATCAGTGCTATAAATCTTTCTTTCTTTAAAAAAAAAAAAAAATTTTGTAGTTATTTTTACTTTTCACACTAATCATTTCTCTTTCTTTCTTTCTTTCTTTCTTTCTTTCTTTCTTTCTTTCTTTCTCTCTCTCTCTCTCTCTCTCTCTCTTTCTTTCTTTCTTTCTTTCTTTCTTTCTTAAAATATTAGAAATTTGTCCCTCATTTGTTTACGTTTTCCATCCTATAAATCAGTCTTTCTTTCATTCATTTCTTCTTTCTTTCCTTCTTACTTGGTCAGTTAGTTTGTTAGTTTTTTTTTTTTCACTTTGTTCCTCCTTTTTGTTTGCTTTAGTTTTTTCTCATCTTTTCTTTTCTTTCTTTCTTTTTCCAGTTTCTTTATTGGTCATGCTTGTTGTTCATCTTGTCTGTTTCGGTCTTTCCCTCTCGACAGCCTTCTTTCATTTCGTTCCGACCTTCATGGCTTTTTCTTTCTATAAAACAAGCGAGTCTGGCAGAATAATAAAACCACTGCAGGTGGGAATCCACTACATGCACCCGTGTAAAACGCCACGTGATCGTTCACGTGTTGTCTGTAAGAGAGCTGATTCCGCCGTGCGACCAGCAGCGGCTCGCGTTAACAGAAAACGGGAAACGGACCGAAGAGCGTCTCGTCCCCGGCGCGGCCCTGCGTGACGTGTGCAGCGCGATTAGCGAGTGTAAACTAAAAAAAAAAAAAAAAGGCGGGAGAGGAAGCTGAGAAGGGCGTGGCTCAGCTGGACTTTACACACAGGCTGAAACCCAATTACCTTCACAGGAGGAAGCTGATACAAGCGCTGAGACAGGGAGAGTTTAGCCCTCGTTATGTTAGCCGGAGGAGAATTTAACGACCCGAAAGCTTCCAGACGCTTCAGGACGTTAAAGACGTCTGTGATGCTCCGAGGAAGCGCCGGAAAGCTCCGGATGATTCTTTTACAAACGTTATTCGTTTCCTCTGTGTGTGTGAGCGAGGCAGGTGAACTGAGACTTTCTCACATGCTAATTAGCTTTCACGCTAGAACGCTTCCGAAACGATTCCTCCGTCCCGTCCCGCGGTGCGGCGGCGCTTCTCCCGTTCACCCGCTCACGGCTCCGCAGCCGGCTGCCGACACTGTCGGTTTAATTCCACAAACACGGAAGAAATTACAATTACGCCACAAGGCAAAACTTTACACTCCACTTACTGCGCTCTCTTCAGATCAAAGAGGAAACTTGTTTGAAACTGGAAATAATCATTTAAAAGAGGTCACATGACCAGGACAGACAGGAAGCTTCTGGATATGTAGCGTTTTGGCAAATTAGACTCAGAAAGAATGAAGAGAGAGAGAGAGAGAGAGAGAGAGAGAGAGAGAGAAATTAAGGGACAGGAAGAAGGGAAAGAAAGAAGGACGAGAAGAAGAAGGAAGAAAGAGAAAGTGATAGAAGGATGGAGATGGAATTAACAGAGGGAGGAAGGAAGGAAGGAAGGAAGTGAGGGTAAAAGCATGGAAGAAGGGAAGAAATGAAGGAAGGGAAAAAGACATAAAGGGTGAGAAAGGAAGGAAAGAAGGAACAAGGGATGGGAGGCAATAAGGGTGGAAGGAGGGAGAGAAGAAGGGAAAGACAAGGAAGATTTAAGGCACAGTAAGAGGGGAAGGAACCACGGAATGAGGGAAGAAAAGAAAAAAACAGAGATTGGCATAAGAAAGCAAGGATGGAAGGAAAGAAAGAGAAATTAAGGTTGAGGAAGGAAGGAACAGGCGATGGGAGGCAATAAGGGTAGGAGGAGGGGGAGAAGAAGTTCAGAAGTTCAGGAAGAAAGAAAATGTAAGCGAGAGGAAGAAATAAAGGAATGAAGGATGGAAGGAAAAGAAAAATTAAAGGTGAGGCAGGAAGGATGGAAGAAGGGAAGCAGGAAGGAAATAAGTTCCATGGAGTGAGTGTGTCAGTTAGTGAGTGTGTAAGAGATGACGCCGAGTTAGAAATCATTAATTAAGCGAGACGTGTTAAAAGCTGCTACACACACACACACACACACACACACACACACCTCGGGTAAAAAACCTTCTGTATAGTCAGAAACACATTATTGTATTATTGTGTTGGGGTTTTTGTTCGCGTGAAAGCCGTCGGCGCGAGCGCGAACAGGGAAGAAGATGTGACGTGATTTATCTTGGCGTTCTATACGCATACTGTAACGTCACCGCCGAGCTACACGGCTGCTGATTTCATCCGCCACAGTGCACGCTTCCTCAACGGACTTCCTCGACATCTCTGAAGGAAAGAAAAGAAAGGAAAATGAATCGGTAATGAATCACTCCGTGTAAATCAGCCTTCCTGATTCACCACCAGGAGCGGAGAACTGAAACACGGTTCTTCCTCCAGCTCTGACTCATATCGTCTCTGTCTTCGGTTCGCCTGTGAACACACACACACACAGACACACGCAGACACAGACGCATGCACCGAGTAAAGCCTGAGACGCGGGCGGAGGAGTCAGGAGGAAGCGGTGACTCACCGGGCGGGGGATTCCTTCCGAGCGGTTTGAGGTTATGATGAAGTCGAGACGGTGACTAATCCCCCACGGATCATCAGCGCACCGTCTCCATCTCTGATATTTAACACGGCCGTGATTACTAACCACTTCTCCTGGAGGATTGAACTTGAAGCAGCTCTTGATGTCAGGACTGAAACCTCCGCTGGGATTAAAAAACGGCTAAATAAAAATACAGAAACGCTGCTGAACTAGTTTCCTCTTTCAGCTCATGACTTCAGCGGAGAGAGAGAGAGAGAGAGAGAGAGAGAAAAAACCTGTGGTGTTGTAGGAGATGATTTTTTTCCCTAAACAAAACTTTCCTCTTCACTTACTTTTCATTCTAAAGGAGGTCACATGACCGGTGCATACAGGCAGCTTATGGAGATGTGGACTGTGGGAAGGAAAGAAGGGAGGAAGGAGAGAAGAGAGCGTAGGAAAGAGAGGACGGAAGCATAGAAGGATGAAGGGAAGGAAGGAAGTTATTTAGAGAAATCAGAGGGAGAGGACGGAATGAAGGAAAGAAGGAGGGAATCGAAGTAGTGAGTGAGAGAGGAAGGAAGGAAACGGGGGAAGGAAACAAGGAGACAAGGGAAAGAAGGAGAGCAAAATGGAAGATTTATTAAGATAGGAAAGATAAAAAGGAAGAATTGAAGGAAGGGAAGAAGGATGGAAGGAAGAAAGGAAGACAAGTTAAAGGCAAGGAAAGAAGGGAGAGAAACTGAAGGACGTTAAGAAGGCAGGAACACAGGAAGGAAGGGAAATAAAAGGAAAGAAAGAAGAAAGGGTGAAAGAAATGCAAAGAAATTATGGGCAAGGAAGAAAATATGGATGGAGGGCAGGAGCAAAGTAAGGAAAGAAGGAGGGGATTAAATAGGAAAAGAAGGAAGACAGATCAATTTAGGGCAAAGAAGCAAGAAAGAAGAGAAAGAAAGGAAGAAAAAGAATGATTAACTGCCTAATATAACAAATAATTAAAACAGTTAGTTCCGACAGAGCTGATTGGATGAGAGGCTTTACACGAGTGCTGATAACAGACAGTAACAGCACTGTAACTATCTGTGTGACTGGGCGTGTCCCAGGTGTTGTCCAGCGGTTAATGACGCCGACTGTGTGTCTCGGCGTGGGCGAGAGTCGGTCTGTACGGTCCGCGGTACCGAGGAGAGAGCGGCTGCCTGACCACGCCCACATTCACACCCAGTCACAGACGCACCTTCAGCAACAACACACACCTGATAGCGTCACGTCGTCTTACACAACACGCCTCACGTCTCTGCAGTAATCCCTTCTAAGTCCTTCTGTATCGCCTCCGAACCGTCCGTGTCGTTCTGTTCACGGCTAACGCTTAGCTACAAAGCTAACTAGCTTCTAACACGAGGCTGAATCCCAAATCCCTCGCTAACCCCTGATCAAGGGCACTACTGGGTGTGTGGAACAAGGGAGTGTACACCCTACATTTCCACTACCCTACTAAGCTACTACCCTAGCTTTCCATTATTTGGGATTCGACCCAGAACCCGGACGTTCACGGAGCTGATATTCTAAAGTGGGAATATAAAGTAACTCTGGTGAGTTTCTCAGGCCTGTGCACCACCTCCATGGTTTATTCTCCTCACCTTTTGGCCACACAGCACCGCTAAGAGTTGCACACTGATTTTTTACACTGTTGGTCGCCAGTCGTATTTGGTTACTTCCTTCAAGCGAGGAAGGATATGTGTGTGTGTGGGCGGAGCAAAATACCTGGTTAAATAAATAATAATCAAATAAATAAATAGATAAATAATCTGTTGGTGATGCATGGTGTTTGTGGAACTGTTGTATAAAAGCGATATCACACTCGAGGTTGTGCCGTTGCACTCAGCAAAATAATTTTATGATATTATGATATAGTTTTTGTATTAAATTATAAAATAATTTACTGTGGGTGCTGTTATATTTTTCTCACACTAACCGCATGACAGTCATTTTGCTGTGGGGTGTACAAACTTTTGCACTCGACAGTATCGCTGTAAAACCGCTGAAAATCCGAATGATTTTGGATTAAAAAAAAAAAAAGTTAGAATATTCCACACTTTTTACTCCTGCACTCGTTAGATGCGACGCGCATGCTAATGCGCTGTATTAACCTCCACCAAGGGTAAAGAGGAAGAGTAACACACACACACACACACACACACACACACACACGTTTACATTAACATATGCTAATACTGTACTACTTTAACACACACACACACACACACAAACACACACAGCAGATGTGACAAGTGCATTGTGCTAATCCGCGCTAGCTAGCGGTGAGTTTGCTACCATATGGTGCACGAAGAGATCTCATCAAACCACATTTGGCTCTCTGGGCGGTCAATCACAGCAGTGGGACGCGTATCGATCTGTCCGGCTCCAGTGGGAGAGCTATAACACACACACACACACAGACACACACACACACACACACCCTGCTGGGAGCGGAGGTTATTTTGATCAGCTAGTCATATAACAGAGCTAATCAATCTGTCCTCACACGCCTGCTTTATGGCTCCGTCGTGTTCCACTGGCACGACGCCCAGAGCGGTTCTCACTGTGTGTGTGTGTGTGTGTGTGTGTGTGTGTGTGTGTGTGTGTGTGTGTGTGGGTTCTCCGCAGTGTGACGGGTCTGTTATTTACACACACTCACTAGCACTGTGACAGATCGAGGAAGAAAGGAAGGAAGTTTGGAACGAAGAGGGGGAACATCAAGGAAACGAACGAAACTTTTTTTTAATTCATTTACTTTACAGTTTTTATTCATTTTTATCCATTTTTACTGACCTTTATCGTTTAATTAGAGTTAGTTTCTATTTAAACTTAAGCATTTTAAATAAATTTATGTGTGTGTGTGTGTGTGTGTGTGTGTGTGTGTGTGTGTGTGCGCGACGGCTTACAGACACTCTGGCGCTCCTGTTCATCATCCCTTCACTGACCCAATCAGCGGGTGTAATGTCTCTCGTTAAAGCGAAGTGGTGTGTGTTTATACACTCATCTTTACTGCCCCAGTGCATGATGGGAATAGAGCAGTGGCTGACAAACAAATTTATGATTTCCTTCTTTCTTTCCTTTTTCTTATCCTTCTTTCCTTCATTCCTGTTGTTTCTTTTTGTCTATCTCTTACTTGCATTTTGCTTGAATTCTTTCTGTCTTTAGCTGCATTTACCCCTTTTTCTTTCTTTTCTTTTTATTGCTATTTTTATTCCATTTTCCTTTTTGTTTCATTATAACTCATTTTTAATTCTTTCTTTCATTCTTTTCATCTTTCTTTAACCATGAGTTCATCATGGCTTTGTCTTTTTTTTTTTTGCTTCCTTTCTTTTTTAATCCTAGTTTTTGGCTTTATTTTATATTCTTTCAATTCTTTTACTTAATGTTTGAATTTTTAAAATCCATTTAAACCTTGATTTTGTTTTTCTTATTATTCCCATTATTTTTGTTAGTTTGATTCTTTCTTTCTTTCTTTCTTTCTTAATTTTTCTTTCTTTCTTTCTCTCCTATACATCGCTACCCTTTTGCCCTTTCCATTTGTGTTTATCATTCTGTCTCTCCTCTCCTCGCCGTCTCTCTGAATCTGAACTACATGAGCGTCGGCATCACGTGACTGGGGTCGGTAATTGGATTAGTTTTAGGAAATGAGATCCGGAGGTGTGTGCACTGAACTCCAGCCTGCAGTTCAGACGAACAGCTGTAACACCTGCAGATTATCTGATCATCTCAAGATCAGGGCTGTCAGGGGAGGAGAAATGATGGACATGGCAACCCGGCGTTATGTTTGCCTGGTTCTCGACACTGGAAGCGGCCCTGAGCCGTCCGCTTTATCAACGACACGGCACTCGGCTGCGCTTGTGAAGTTATTTCTACATGACGAGTAAAGAACGTGTGTTTGGGCCAGGTGATTGTACTATTTACAGTAGGATGGATGTAGGCGGAGCCTCTGCACATGACCTTGACTGTAGTTAAAAGGAAACGCTCCCAGCTGCAGTCCTGGCTGAGACACACCTGACTGAACGCGAGAGGTAATTATTGAGGCAGGGTCAGGGCGAACTGGACGTAGGGTCAAAAAACAACTGCAAGTGTTCACTAAATCCCTGGAGTAATGAAGGAACTGGAATAAATAAAGTAAAACAGGTTCTGTCGTTTATTACACAGGTCAATTATTTGGTGTATTTTGCCAGCAGGCCCCTGATCACTGGTGTGTGTGATAAAGACTGTGTGTGTGTGTGTGTGTGTGTGTGTGTGTGTGTGTGTGTGTGTGAGGGTTTTAAAGATGTCCTTTACACTATCCAACAAACTGTCACTCAGTACATATATAGAGAGCGATACACACACTTATACACACAGGTGTAGGTTATAAACCCAGAGAAGCTGTTTGTCATGAAGGAGAGACACCTAACCACCTATCAGTTCATCTGTCCATCGATCTAATTTCTTTAATCTTCCACACATCCATCCCAAATTCTGTAGGAACATCCAACACTTCATTCATCCATCTGTTTCTGAGAACCAGTCATCTATACATTCATCCCTTCATTCAGCTTTAAGAAATGTTTATCAGTCAATCCATGCATTTGACCATTTCTTCATTCTTGAGATGCATCTAACATTTACAATTAAATCCATCCATCCATCCATCCATCAATTTACTCATCTATCTGTCCATCCCAATCTCTACTTTCTTTAGAAATCTACACTATATTCATTCATTTTTATGAAGAATCTGTCCATTCATTTTAGGAAACATCACCAAGTAATTCATCTCTGTGTTAGTGAGAACCATCTATCCATCCTTTCTTGAGACAAAACATCCATCAGTCAATCCAGTCATCCAAAGAAAACCCATCCATCCATTCTTCCATCCATCCATCCATCCATCCATTCTTGAGATGCATACATCATCTATCCACCTGCCTATCCATTTATTCACACATTCATTTATCTAATTTCTTTATTCATCTTCAGATCAATCACAAATTGTCCTTTCTTGAGATTTGTCCACCATATCCATTGTGAGCCTTCACTCTATCCACCTATCTAATGTCAACCATCTAATTATCCATAAACCTGTCTTCCATCCATCCATCCATCCATTCTATCCTCTATCCACTGATGCATTTAATGCCATCACCCATTTAACCACCTATCTATTCTTGAAAAATGTCCATCCATTAATTTAGCCAGCCAGCCATCTAATCTTTAGAACCATCATCAATCTATCAATCCATCTGTCCATCCATGTGCCTAGCCAGCCGTCCATTCCCAATCCAGCCAATCCAGCTAATACTGTATCTATCCCTTTAAACCATCTATTCATCATCCACCCACTGATTCAGTCCTTCCGTCCCAACCATTGATCTTTTCAATCATCACCCACATAACCATCCATCCACCTATTCTTTAGAAGTATCAATCCATTCCATTCCAATCCAACCACTGATTGTTCTGCACCAGCCCATCTATTCTGTCAATATCTCTACATATGCATTCATTCTACCTACTCAACCAACTGTGGTGGTACTTGTTTCTTCATCAACTCTCGAGGAGTATTCATTCCACTATTGATTCTCCCATGTACTGTATCTATCTATCCATCTATCCGACATTGTAGTAATGGGTGAATGCTTACGCTTCCTGCTTTCCTGCCCGCATACTTCTTCATTCTTTCATGCTAACGCTAACTGAGCTAACAATGACCAATTAGCCTGACACCGGTGCGATGATTCAAATGAGCTCGTGTGATCTCTCGGCTACAACGACACCTTCCTGCACGTCGGCTTTCTCAAAGCTTCATGTAGCTCGGTTAGCCAGGCAATTTGCTCTTATCTGTTAGAGTCATGTGCTGTGACAGTAGCTTTTAGCTCAGATGTCAGGCTGCAGACATTTCAGCTCAGAGCTTCTGCCCTCAGAATCACCTGAGGAAAGATAAAACATACCAGGAGCCTTTCAAAGTCGTTATCGTGCTGCACCACAGCACGGCTTTTGGTGCGAAGCCCCCAAATCCCGGACTCTTCAAGTCAGCACCTCCTTTATTCTGAACTTCTGCCTCTACTCATTTTACTTTTACAAAAACGTAACAAATGGCACTGTTTTCGTCAGTGAATGTTAAATAAACAACTGAAACGACAGCAACTAGAGGATATCTAGGCAGATACCTTTTTAAAATGATATTTAGATTAATCTCTGTATAATAAATATTAGTTTTATACATGTGGCTCATCAGAAATTTGGTCGTTGTTGGGAAAATTCACTCATCCATCCAAACATCCATCTATTACGCCCATCCCAACCATTGTATTGCTGAGAAATCTACCCATTCATTTAGTCAAGAACTTTCCATGTAGCTGTCCATCCATCTGTTCTTGAGAATTATTTGTCTGTCAATTTCTCCCTCCATCCATCCATTGAAAATAAATCCATCTCTCCACCTTTTAGTGTCCCATATAGCCATCCATCCATTCTTCAGAAATGTCTAACTAGCTATAAATCTAGTCACCTAAATTTAATCCATGTAGCCATCCATCTGTTCTTGAGAAGCGTCCGTCCGTCCGTCCATCCATCCGTCCATCCATCCATCCATCCATCCAACTCTTATACTGTATTCCAGCCCGTCTAATTGGCAAAATGTGGGGAAATATCCAATTATCTAATGACCAAACCGTCATTCATGTAACCTTTTACATAGTATTTTAGAAGTCTTCATCCAACCATCCATCCATTAATGCATCCCTCACTATCATCCATTTCTGAGAAACTCTTCTCTTCCCATTAATATATCCAATATATAATTCACTTAGCAATTCAGTAGAAGTATCCATCCATCCCTACAGTATATCTGTCCATCCATTCACTCTCCCATTCTATTAATTTCTCCAACTATTTTAGTCAATTCCATCCATCCATCCATCCATCCATCCATCCATCCATCCATCCATCCATCCATCCAACCAACCAACTCTTAAACTGTATTCCAGCCCATCCAATTGGCAAAATGTGGGGAAATATCCAATTGTCTAACAACCAAACCGTCATTCATGTAACCTTTTACATAGTATTTTAGAAGTCTTCATCCAACCATCCATCCATCCATGCATCCCTCACTATCATCCATTTTTTGAGAAACACTTCTCTTCCCATTGTAACATTCACTTAGCAATTCAGTAGAAGTATCCATCCATCCCTACAGTATATCTGTCCATCCATTCACTCTCGCATTCTATTAATTTCTCCAACCATTTTAGTCCATTCCATCCATCCATCCATCCATCCATCCATCCATCCATCCATCCTTCCATCCATCCATCCATCCATCCATCCATCTATCCATCCAACCTTCCATCCATCCATTTTCTCACTGATTCTATCTATGTATCCGCCATCATTCTCTCAATCCTCCATATATCTACTGCAATTTACAATCCATCCATTTCTTTAGTCATCCATCCATCCCTCTATTCCTCCATGCACTTAAACACCTGTGCCTGAGCTTCATTTCACACCTTTTCTATTTATACACTACCCTTTCTACTGTACATTGCTCGATTTTCTTTCTTTTTTTTTCATCTCTTGCCACTGTCTCTCATCTGATAATGAACCGGGACACGTCTCTATTCCTCCCCTTTTTAAAGTAATTATAAGTCTTCCACTTTTAAATTACGGCATCAATCTCGTTCTGTCCCGCGGCCCCGCGAAAGATGACTAGATAAAAAGGAGGAGGAAAAATGTAAGTGTATTTTGCGTAATGTGTAACCTGCCGATGCGCCGAGGCTTCGGCAGGTTTATTCTGAATTACGTTCAGCCCTCGCTGCTGCTCACGCCACGCTTTAGCTGACTTGCACTCTCTGGTGAATGAGGAGGGAAAAGTGTGTAAACCCGTGATGGAAAACAGCTGATGGGGCACTGAGATCTCTAAATCCCATTCTGCCGTGCGGAGAGAGGAGAAGTGTTTCCTGGTGCCCCGTTCAACATGCTTTCAGCTTCGGTGCTGCAGTTTCTGATGGACTTGCTTATCAGTAGGTTTGTTCATCCAACCCTGGGTTCCTTCGTTCCTTCGCCCGATCATTTCATCCAAGCGTGCTCCATATCGTCTGCTTGAAAATGTATCGTTTTTCATTCGTCTGCCGCAGCTGACGTGAATGTATGGATGGATGTTTCTGAAAAACGGATGAAATGATGTTTCCCATGAACAAAAGGATGAATGAATAAACGGATGGATGAATGTACTATTGTACTAAGGTGTAGCAGATTAAAACATATGAATGAATATGAATACATGTTTAAGATGAGTGCATGAATAGAGGGATGGATGAATGGATGAGGAAATAGCTGGATGGATGGATGGATGGATGATTGTGAATTATAGTAAAATGAGTTAAATAAATAGCATAATGATGCATACAATCAAATGAGAGAAGGAATGGATGGATGTAATGATGGATGGATGGATGAATACAATGAACTAAGCAACAGAAAAAAACAGAAAAAATGTACAAATGAAGTATGGATGAATGGAGCGTTCCACTGATGGATGAACGAATAGATGGACGGATGAGAAGGTAAATCTGTAGGCATGTTAACGGCCAGACTGTTCAATTAATGGATGGGTAAATGCAGTAATTAAATTACTAGTGATGGATGGATGGATGGATGAGGAAATGGATAGACAGGCGGATTTATCACTTAAAAATAAATGCATGAAAATCTCTCATGAATAAACAGATTTTTGTTTTTGCAAGACACTGGAGATCTCCAAAAGCAGCCCAATCAGAGGTTCTTTAAGAGCCTCCTTAGAACATTACTGAAAAGAAAACGCCATCGACCACGCAAAGAAGTGTGTGAGAGTGTGATTAATGGATGGATGGACGGATGGATAGTCAGACAGATGATTGATGCTTCTTGAAGACTTTATAAGAGATAAAGTGTGTTTGATGTTTCCAAGGAAGGAAGTTCTTGGAGATGTTTCAGCAAAACTTTTTCCCTAGAGAAGGTGCTTGCATGAGAACGAGTGATTCATGCATCTGTATTTTTTTCAAAGAAATTACATCACAAGACAAACCGCCTGCGTGCCCGCCTCCTTTTCCTTACCGTTTTATTACTGGCACCATTCTTAGATTCTTAGATACTTATAAACATGCAATCATGAGGGTGTGTTGGTGTCCGTGCACACATATACACACCGCAGAGCGCAGAGTCTTTATTAGAAAAGGAGTGGGCAGTGTTTCTCCTCGTGTCGGGTTTTATATCCGTTCGGCAGTGACGGAGGAGGAGAGAGTAAATTACCTAATAAGCGTGAGCTCAGAGGGTCTCTGACATTTCTTTCTCTCCGAGCTCATTTTCAAAGTGGACAGGAGAGAATAATTGCTGCCTGGGCTGCATTAAAGCTAATGGTAATATTTCACCTGGCACGTCTGGATGAGCCACGTCTCACTGTGCGTGTGTGTGTGTGTGTGTGTGTGTGTGTGAGAGAGAGAGAGAGAGATTTAATGACAGAAGCAATGTTCACACAAGGTGTTGCAAGGAATTTAACAACAATAGTGTTCCGTATTATTATTATTATTATTATTATTTCAGTTTAAATAGATTCTCCCTTTTGCACCGTTACCTCCTTGAACGGATCGAATGATCTCTCCGAGACTCGTTTATTTCTACCGGCAGGCTTCCCTCTGTTTTTATTTATTTATTTATTTATTTATTTATTTATTTATTTATATATTCTTCTTTTAATTTTATTTGCCATTCTGGGTGAATGGATGGATGAGCTCGTAGTTGAAAGGATGGAATATTCTAGACTGCAGTGGACAGATAAACATGAATCATTAACATGTACTGTAGGATGGGTGGGTAAGCGTCGACGTAGAAGCTGCAAATGTACAAATAAAGAATGGAGGGATGGCTGGTGGATGGATGATAGAAGGGTAGCTTGAATAGATGGAATATTCTAAGCTGTAGTAGATAAATAAATGGGATGAATCGTTAACAGGCTGATGTGGACGTGGAGGAAATGAGATGGAGAGTTAACAAATGTTACTGTACAAATTATGGATGCACTAATCGATGGAGAGATGAGTATGGTATGACTTGATGGATGGGAATATGGACAGATTGGAAAAGTAACAGACATAGACAAAGGATGCTTGGATGAAATGTTTGGGGGAACAAATGGATGGATGGATGGAGAAATAGATACAGTAGGAGGAATCTTTTACAGACAGATGTAGGATGCCTTGTTCAAGTAAGCGTGAGAATGGATGGATGATAAATAAAAGGACGGATAGATAAAAAAAATATTTATGGATGGATGGATGGATGAATAATGATGAATGATGGATGAAATGATTAAGGAACGTATGAATAGGCGATGGATGAAATGGTGGCTGGATGAAGCAGTGAATAGATGGATGAAAAAGATGAATCATTAGCGGAGGATGCTCTGATGAAATGCGAATGAATGTATGAATAAAAGATGGATAAATCAGTGGGTGGATTGATAAATGAAAGAACGGAACCTATATCCATCCATCATAGCCCTGTAGTTGCTATGGCAACATGCATCCAGCATGTTCTCTCTTCGTAATTGTGGCTAACTGTGTATAAAACCTCACTAATGATGAGTTAGCATCATGAAAACCAATCACGCTAACTGGTGCAGAGCCGTTTACCCATAATGCTCTACAGCTCAAGGTGTCGTGTTCAAGCTTTGAGTTGCTGTGTCATGAAAATGTATGCATTTTAGCACGGTGTGAGATTTTAAACATCTTCGTGGCTATGCGTTGAGTTATTACCATATCCGCATAACATCTGTCACTGAACGCGCCATATGATGAACAGATTGTGATAAATACCACTCTTTTGGTGAGCTTCCTCTCGCCAGTTTTTAACAGCGCGCACACGGAGCCTTTTCCAGCATAAAAACCGTAAATGTTTAAAGGCGTACTTAACACCTGCTGATACATGTATAATTTATCTTTTCCCGTTGTTTAGCTCTCGCGTGTTAGCGATAACCGATGGAACGTGATGAAAGGCTGCAGTTTCTTCTTCCTGATGCTGCACTGGGGCGAGTTGTGAGCTGACAGCGGTTCTCAGGATTAGCACTAAGCCACCTGGGGGTGACAACAGCAGTGACGTCACGCGTCATGCAGCGACAATGACGCACAGAAAAAAATGAAAATTCGCTCCCCGCTTATACGCAGGATAGTGTTTGTAGGAAAGTGTTTAGTGGATTCTCTTTAGTGGAGAGAGTTTAGAGAGCGGGGATTAGAAGAGACAGTGTCTGGAGGATAGTGTTTAAAGAGTGGGGATTTAAGGAGAGTGTTCATGGGGTGGTGTTTTGAGAACGGGGATTAGAGGGAAATGTTTAGAGGAGAGTGTTTAAAGAGTGGGGCTTAGGTGATAGTGTTTAGAGATTGTGGATTAAGGGATTAAGTGGATTGAGTGTTTAGAGAATAGTGTTTAAAAAGTGGTATTAGGGGTAGTGTTTAGAGAGCGGGGATTAAAGGGCAGTGTTTAGAGGATAGTGTTTAAAGAGTGGGGATTTAAGGAGAATGTTCATACAGTAGGGTGGTGTTTGAGAGCAGTGTTTAGAGAGAGGGGATCATACGATGCTGTTTAGAGAGCTGGATTAGGGGATAGTGTTTAGAGGAGAGTGTTTAAAGAGTGAGATTAGGGGATAGTGTTTAGAGAGTGGGATTATACGATGCTGTTTAGAGAGCGGGGATTAAGGGATAGTGTTTAGAGGAGAGTGTTTAAAGAGTGAGATTAGGGGATAGTGTTTAGAGAGTGGGGATTATACGATGCTGTTTAGAGAGCGGGGATTAGGGGATAGTGTTTAGAGGAGAGTGTTTAAAGAGTGAGATTAGGGGATAGTGTTTAGAGAGTGGGGATTATACGATGCTGTTTAGAGAGCGGGGATTAGGGGATAGTGTTTAGAGGAGAGTGTTTAAAGAGTGAGATTAGGGGATAGTGTTTAGAGAGTGGGATTATACGATGCTGTTTAGAGAGCGGGGATTAGGGGATAGTGTTTAGAGGATAGTGTTTACACAGTGGGGATTAGAGGGGGGATTAAGGGATAGTTTTTAGAGGATAGTGTTTAAAGAGTTGGATTAGGGGTAGTGTTTAGAGGGCAGGGATTAAAGGCCAGTGTTTAGAGGATAGTGTTTAAAGAGTTGGATTAGCGGTAGTCTTTAGAGAGCAGGGATTAAAGGCCAGTGTTTAGAGGATAGTGTTTAAAGAGTTGGATTAGGGGTAGTGTTTAGAGAGCAGGGATTAAAGGCCAGTGTTTAGAGGATAGTGTTTAAAGAGTGGGGATTTAAGGAGAGTGTTCATACAGTAGGATGGTGTTTTGAGAACGGGGATTAGAGGGAAGTGTTTAGAGAGAGGGTATTAGACGGTACTGTTTAGAGAGCGGGGATTAGGGGATAGTGCTTAAAGATTGTGGATTAAGGGATAGTTTTTACAGGATAGCGTTTAAAGAGTGAGATTATGAGATAATGTTTAGACAGCGGAGATCACAGAGCAGTGTTTATAGAGTGGGGATTATACGATGCTGTTTAGAGAGCGGGAATTAGGGGATAGTGTTTAGAGGAGAGTGTTTAAAGAGTGAGATTAGGGGATAGTGTTTAGAGAGTGGGGATTATACGATGCTGTTTAGAGAGCGGGGATTAGGGGATAGTGTTTAGAGGATAGTGTTTACACAGTGGGGATTAGAGGGGGGATTAAGGGATAGTTTTTAGAGGATAGTGTTTAAAGAGTTGGATTAGGGGTAGTGTTTAGAGGGCAGGGATTAAAGGCCAGTGTTTAGAGGATAGTGTTTAAAGAGTTGGATTAGGGTCTTTAGAGAGCAGGGATTAAAGGCCAGTGTTTAGAGGATAGTGTTTAAAGAGTTGGATTAGGGGTAGTGTTTAGAGGATAGTGTTTAAAGAGTGGGGATTTAAGGAGAGTGTTCATACAGTAGGATGGTGTTTTGAGAACGGGGATTAGAGGGAAGTGTTTAGAGAGAGGGTATTAGACGGTACTGTTTAGAGAGCGGGGATTAGGGGATAGTGCTTAAAGATTGTGGATTAAGGGATAGTTTTTACAGGATAGCGTTTAAAGAGTGGGATTATGAGATAATGTTTAGACAGCGGAGATCACAGAGCAGTGTTTATAGAGTGGGGATTATACGATGCTGTTTAGAGAGCGGGATTAGGGGATAGTGTTTAGAGGAGAGTGTTTAAAGAGTGAGATTAGGGGATAGTGTTTAGAGAGTGGGGATTATACGATGCTGTTTAGAGAGCGGGGATTAGGGGATAGTGTTTAGAGGATAGTGTTTACACAGTGGGGATTAGAGGGGGGATTAAGGGATAGTTTTTAGAGGATAGTGTTTAAAGAGTTGGATTAGGGGTAGTGTTTAGAGGGCAGGGATTAAAGGCCAGTGTTTAGAGGATAGTGTTTAAAGAGTTGGATTAGCGGTAGTCTTTAGAGAGCAGGGATTAAAGGCCAGTGTTTAGAGGATAGTGTTTAAAGAGTTGGATTAGGGGTAGTGTTTAGAGAGCAGGGATTAAAGGCCAGTGTTTAGAGGATAGTGTTTAAAGAGTGGGGATTTAAGGAGAGTGTTCATACAGTAGGATGGTGTTTTGAGAACGGGGATTAGAGGGAAGTGTTTAGAGAGAGGGTATTAGACGGTACTGTTTAGAGAGCGGGGATTAGGGGATAGTGCTTAAAGATTGTGGATTAAGGGATAGTTTTTACAGGATAGCGTTTAAAGAGTGAGATTATGAGATAATGTTTAGACAGCGGAGATCACAGAGCAGTGTTTATAGAGTGGGGATTATACGATGCTGTTTAGAGAGCGGGAATTAGGGGATAGTGTTTAGAGGAGAGTGTTTAAAGAGTGAGATTAGGGGATAGTGTTTAGAGAGTGGGGATTATACGATGCTGTTTAGAGAGCAGGGATTAGGGGATAGTGTTTAGAGGATAGTGTTTACACAGTGGGGATTAGAGGGGGGATTAAGGGATAGTTTTTAGAGGATAGTGTTTAAAGAGTTGGATTAGGGGTAGTGTTTAGAGGGCAGGGATTAAAGGCCAGTGTTTAGAGGATAGTGTTTAAAGAGTTGGATTAGCGGTAGTCTTTAGAGAGCAGGGATTAAAGGCCAGTGTTTAGAGGATAGTGTTTAAAGAGTTGGATTAGGGGTAGTGTTTAGAGAGCAGGGATTAAAGGCCAGTGTTTAGAGGATAGTGTTTAAAGAGTGGGGATTTAAGGAGAGTGTTCATACAGTAGGATGGTGTTTTGAGAACGGGGATTAGAGGGAAGTGTTTAGAGAGAGGGTATTAGACGGTACTGTTTAGAGAGCGGGGATTAGGGGATAGTGCTTAAAGATTGTGGATTAAGGGATAGTTTTTACAGGATAGCGTTTAAAGAGTGAGATTATGAGATAATGTTTAGACAGCGGAGATCACAGAGCAGTGTTTATAGAGTGGGGATTATACGATGCTGTTTAGAGAGCGGGAATTAGGGGATAGTGTTTAGAGGAGAGTGTTTAAAGAGTGAGATTAGGGGATAGTGTTTAGAGAGTGGGATTATACGATGCTGTTTAGAGAGCGGGGATTAGGGGATAGTGTTTAGAGGAGAGTGTTTAAAGAGTGAGATTAGGGGATAGTGTTTAGAGAGTGGGATTATACGATGCTGTTTAGAGAGCGGGGATTAGGGGATAGTGTTTAGAGGATAGTGTTTACACAGTGGGGATTAGAGGGGGGATTAAGGGATAGTTTTTAGAGGATAGTGTTTAAAGAGTTGGATTAGGGGTAGTGTTTAGAGGGCAGGGATTAAAGGCCAGTGTTTAGAGGATAGTGTTTAAAGAGTTGGATTAGCGGTAGTCTTTAGAGAGCAGGGATTAAAGGCCAGTGTTTAGAGGATAGTGTTTAAAGAGTTGGATTAGGGGTAGTGTTTAGAGAGCAGGGATTAAAGGCCAGTGTTTAGAGGATAGTGTTTAAAGAGTGGGGATTTAAGGAGAGTGTTCATACAGTAGGATGGTGTTTTGAGAACGGGGATTAGAGGGAAGTGTTTAGAGAGAGGGTATTAGACGGTACTGTTTAGAGAGCGGGGATTAGGGGATAGTGCTTAAAGATTGTGGATTAAGGGATAGTTTTTACAGGATAGCGTTTAAAGAGTGGGATTATGAGATAATGTTTAGACAGCGGAGATCACAGAGCAGTGTTTATAGAGTGGGGATTATACGATGCTGTTTAGAGAGCGGGAATTAGGGGATAGTGTTTAGAGGAGAGTGTTTAAAGAGTGAGATTAGGGGATAGTGTTTAGAGAGTGGGATTATACGATGCTGTTTAGAGAGCGGGGATTAGGGGATAGTGTTTAGAGGAGAGTGTTTAAAGAGTGAGATTAGGGGATAGTGTTTAGAGAGTGGGATTATACGATGCTGTTTAGAGAGCGGGGATTAAGGGATAGTGTTTAGAGGAGAGTGTTTAAAGAGTGAGATTAGGGGATAGTGTTTAGAGAGTGGGGATTATACGATGCTGTTTAGAGAGCGGGGATTAGGGGATAGTGTTTAGAGGAGAGTGTTTAAAGAGTGAGATTAGGGGATAGTGTTTAGAGAGTGGGGATTATACGATGCTGTTTAGAGAGCGGGGATTAGGGGATAGTGTTTAGAGGATAGTGTTTACACAGTGGGGATTAGAGGGGGGATTAAGGGATAGTTTTTAGAGGATAGTGTTTAAAGAGTTGGATTAGGGGTAGTGTTTAGAGGGCAGGGATTAAAGGCCAGTGTTTAGAGGATAGTGTTTAAAGAGTTGGATTAGGGGTAGTGTTTAGAGAGCAGGGATTAAAGGCCAGTGTTTAGAGGATAGTGTTTAAAGAGTTGGATTAGGGGTAGTGTTTAGAGGATAGTGTTTAAAGAGTGGGGATTTAAGGAGAGTGTTCATACAGTAGGGTGGTGTTTTGAGAACGGGGATTAGAGGGAAGTGTTTAGAGAGAGGGTATTAGACGGTACTGTTTAGAGAGCGGGGATTAGGGGATAGTGCTTAAAGATTGTGGATTAAGAGATAGTTTTTACAGGATAGTGTTTAAAGAGTGGAATTATGAGATAATGTTTAGACAGCGGAGATTACAGAGCAGTGTTTATAGAGTGGGGATTATACGATGCTGTTTAGAGAGCAGGGATTAGGGGATAGTGTTTCGAGGATAGTGTTTACACAGTGAGGATTAGAGTGGGGATTAGGGGATAGTGTTTCGAGGATAGTGTTTACACAGTGAGGATTAGAGTGGGGATTGAGGGATAGTGTTTAGAGGATGGTGTTTACACAGTGAGGATTAGAGTGGGGATTGAGGGATAGTGTTTAGAGGATGGTGTTTAGAGAGTGGGGATTATACGATGCTGTTTAGGGAGCAGGGATTAGGGGATAGTGTTTCGAGGATAGTGTTTACACAGTGAGGATTAGAGTGGGGATTAGGGGATAGTGTTTCGAGGATAGTGTTTACACAGTGAGGATTAGAGTGGGGATTAGGGGATAGTGTTTCGAGGATAGTGTTTACACAGTGAGGATTAGAGTGGGGATTGAGGGATAGTGTTTAGAGGATGGTGTTTACACAGTGAGGATTAGAGTGGGGATTGAGGGATAGTGTTTAGAGGATGGTGTTTAGAGAGTGGGGATTATACAATGCTGTTTAGGGAGCAGGGATTAGGGGATAGTGTTTCGAGGATAGTGTTTACACAGTGAGGATTAGAGTGGGGATTAGGGGATAGTGTTTTGAGGATAGTGTTTACACAGTGAGGATTAGAGTGGGGATTGAGGGATAGTGTTTAGAGGATAGTGTTTACACAGTGAGGATTAGAGTGGGGATTAGGGGATAGTGTTTTGAGGATAGTGTTTACACAGTGAGGATTAGAGTGGGGATTGAGGGATAGTGTTTAGAGGATGGTGTTTACACAGTGAGGATTAGAGTGGGGATTGAGGGATAGTGTTTAGAGGATGGTGTTTAGAGAGTGGGGATTATACGATGCTGTTTAGGTAGCAGGGATTAGGGGATAGTGTTTCGAGGATAGTGTTTACACAGTGAGGATTAGAGTGGCGATTAGGGGATAGTGTTTCGAGGATAGTGTTTACACAGTGAGGATTAGAGTGGGGATTAGGGGATAGTGTTTAGAGGATGGTGTTTACACAGTGGGGATTAGAGTGGGGATTAGGGGATAGTGTTTCGAGGATAGTGTTTACACAGTGAGGATTAGAGTGGGGATTAGGGGATAGTGTTTCGAGGATAGTGTTTACACAGTGAGGATTAGAGTGGGGATTGAGGGATAGTGTTTAGAGGATGGTGTTTACACAGTGAGGATTAGAGTGGGGATTGAGGGATAGTGTTTAGAGGATGGTGTTTAGAGGGTGGGGATTATACGATGCTGTTTAGGGAGCAGGGATTAGGGAATAGTGTTTAGAGGATAGTGTTTACACAGTGGGGATTAGAGTGGGGATTGAGGGATAGTGTTTAGAGGATGGTGTTTACACAGTGGGGATTAGAGGGCAGTGTTTATAGAGTGGGCATTGAGGGATAGTGTTTAGAGATCAGGGATTAGGGAGTCTCGTTTAGAAGGGCTGGTATTTACCCTGACGTGGTGTTGTATAAGCCTGTTTCAGCAGTGTTTGTTTGTCCCGGGGGCTCGTGTTTTCTGTTGGACATTTTACAGCTACAAAGCCCTGGGGAGTTACTGACCTGACTCCAACATTCCCTTAGAAGGAGAGCGAACAGGAAGTTACGAAGTGGCCTACATTTCGCCTGTAACGTTTCTACCATGTCCTGTAATTCGACCTGAATGTGACCACAGCATCATGTTCAAACACACACACACACACACACACACACACACACACACACACACACACACACAATAAATTACAGTAAAATCAAATCCATTTAAGATCTGGGAAGTCCAGTGCTTAGAGCAGGCCAGAGGGCAATCTGTGCAATTCTACAGAAGTTTGATGTGAAACCAGGAGTTTGTTTTCTCATCAATACCGATCCCTCGTCTCATTTACGCCTCACCAATCCCTAAACTTGTTTACTCAACACCAATCCATCCTCTCATTTAGTTATCAAGACCAAGCGCTCCTCTCATTTACTCAATAATCCCTAATCTTGTTTACTCATCAACACCAATCCCTAATCTTGTTTACTGAACACCAATACCTGGGGTCCGTTCGTCGTACGTCGCTAACTCAGTTATCAGGATGTGATTGTTGTGGATTTGTCCTGATCTTGGATTGTTTCGTTCCTCGAAGTGAATCTCGCGCTTGTTGTCATAGCAACATGTCCGTAAGCTTAAAGCTGCTCAGGAGCAGGTTTATTTCATGTAAACAGGATTTAGGCTGCGCTCCTGGCGGGTTGTGATTGGCTGAAATGGCGAGATCACATCTGATTGGCTAAAGAGCATGACTGACTGACACGGACTGACTCACGTGGGAAAAGAAAAGCATCCTGCATGAATATACGGATGGATGTATTTAAACATAACTACAGTACATGTGTATACATGTGTGTGTCTGTGGTCATCATTCGTGTGTTAATCTCCGTGTGTGTGTCTAATCATATGTAACATTCTATCCCCCGATTGCGTCTATATAAGTGGAGGTCATTTTCTCAAATTCAGTCATGTCTTGTCCGTTTCTGAGAGAGCAACCGGTTACTGAAGGTGTGAGGATTATACACAGAGTTTTTCACATTCCTCGTGTATAGTGTGATAGACAGGAACCTTTAGCACAGCATGACAATATACTTCTACTTATTATACTTGTTCTTCTACTTCACTTTTACACTGTAAACCTGATTAAGTTGGCAAAACTCAAAATATTTGAGGTCATCAGTTACATCTTTTTTTAAGTAATGATGTTTCCAGTTTTAAGTAAACAGAACTATCAATATTTGAGTTTGTTGCAAATAAAGAGGATTCAAACCAGCGCAGGAATCGAACCCGGGTCTTTCGCATGGCAGGCGAGACACATAAGCACTGAGCCACCAGTGCGCTGTAGATTTAAACTGGTGGAACTTTGAGGTGACAGTTACTGTTACTTAAGTACTTATGATTACTTAAATTATCAAATTTGTTCAGATAACTTTAAATTAATACAAATAGGATTTGAGAGTGAGTGTGTGTGTGTGTGTGTGTGTATATATATATCTCGCAGGGGTTGTGATCAGTGTTTCTCCTGTCGATGCATATCGCCTTTTAAACAAACGCACGAACGCGCAATAATCCTGGACAACTCAATCCAGCGATACTAATCATCAACAACAGGTGTGTCGAAGAACCGAATTAGCCGCATCGTAATTAGCGCGATGATCTCATCTTAGATCTGTCAATTCATCTCGGGTGTTTCAAGCGACGTACGAAGAGCGGACCCCAGCTCTCATTTACTCAACACCAATCCCTCCTCTTGTTTACTCAACACCAATCCCTCCTCTTGTTTACTCAACACCAATCCCTCCTCTTGTTTACTCAACACCAATCCCTCCTCTCGTTTACTCAACACCAATCCCTCCTCTCGTTTACTCAACACCAATCCCTCCTCTCGTTTACTCAACACCAATCCCTCCTCTCGTTTACTCAACACCAATCCCTCCTCTCGTTTACTCAACACCAATCCCTCCTCTCGTTTACTCAACACCAATCCCTCCTCTTGTTTACTCAACACCAATCCCTCCTCTTGTTTACTCAACACCAATCCCTCCTCTTGTTTACTCAACACCAATCCCTCCTCTTGTTTACTCAACACCAATCCCTCCTCTTGTTTACTCAACACCAATCCCTCCTCTTGTTTACTCAACACCAATCCCTCCTCTTGTTTACTCAACACCAATCCCTCCTCTTGTTTACTCAACACCAATCCCTCCTCTTGTTTACTCAACACCAATCCCTCCTCTTGTTTACTCAACACCAATCCCTCCTCTTGTTTACTCAACACCAATCCCTCCTCTTGTTTACTCAACACCAATACCTCCACTCATTTACTCATCACCGATCCTTCCACTAGTTTACTCATCACCAATCCCTCCTATCTTTTACTCATCAACACCAATCCCTCCTCTCGTCAATACAAGTCAAGTGACTGCGTAATCTCTTTCTGTGTGTGAGTGTGTGTGAGTGTGTGTTTAAATACATGTTAGTATACAAATGGGTCTGAATGCATGCAGGCCATTGTGTGTGTGTGTGTGTGTGTGTGTGTGTGTGTGTGTGTGAAGTCTAGTGGGAGAGCTGTTAAAGAGCAGACACTTCACAGTGTGCTGACAGCAGGGGTGTGAGTGACGGTGAGATGGAAACTCTGATAGAGAGAGAGAGGGAGAGATCTGTGTCATGCATTTCTTTCTGTTTCTTTTTTTCTCTCACTTTCCTCCCTCTGTTTTTCTGCTTTCTTTCTGTTTAAAAAAAAAATTCTGTCTTTTTCACTTTATTCCTTAAATTTCTTGCACATCTTCCTCTTTCTTTCTTTCTATCTTCACATAATTCATTGTCTGAGCATTGTGTAAATAGTGTGTTTGTGTGTGTGTGTCTCTCTCTCTCTCTCTCTCTCTCTCTCTCCTCTATGTGTGTGCATGTGTGTGTTTGTGGTGGGGTTTGTTTATGGTGTGACTAGCGACAGATGAACAGATGAGGTGTTTAATGGACGCGGAATGAAGCTCTCACCCATGTGAGAATTTATTACCCGTGATTTACAGCATACACACACATACAAACACACACACACACACACACACACACACACACATGAGCGGTCCATGATTAACCTCCTTGTGAGAATCTGAAACTGCGAGTGAGGTCAGAGGTCATGTGACATGTCAGTCTGCGCGAGTGGCTTGGACATTAATAGGTTCGTACAGAGCACTCGATAGTGTTTCGCTGCTTTAGCGTTATGCTAATGCTAATGATGAGAAATGATTAGCGATGCAGCAGGAGCGGAGGGAGACGACGGAGCGGGTTTCTATACGTTTGGCCCTCTGCATTACGATGTGTGTATGTGTGTGTGTGTGTGTGTGTGTGTGTGTGTGTGTGGAGGTGGAGGTGGGCGTGATGAGCAGTCCTCTGCCGTGGCCATGACAGCGAGCGTGATGGAGAGAAGATTGGAGTTTGCTGAGCGACTCTGCATCATTAGGGAGTCAGCACTTTCAGGAGACGAGCGACGTTCGGAATCCCATTAGTTTTGTGTGTGTGTGTGTGTGTGTGTGTGTGTGTGTGTGTGTGTGTGTGCGCGCGTGTGCATGCAGGGATTAAAGCCGCACTAGAACCCCGTGGCCTCGACTCGGGCGCCTGCAGTGACGTGAGATGAGCTAGACGCAGGGACAATTTGTGCTGCAGCGGCGCTAGTTTCTTTCTTCTACGACGGTTAGCTAAGATAAAGAGAGCAGCGCAGGTGCTGTTATCAAAAAAACATCACAAAACGGTTTATTGAAGTGAAGCTACAGTACAAAGCGTCAGATTTCCCTTAGTACACCAGACCACCAGAAAAAAATAATCTAAATTCATATGTAGCCTCGAGTTTTTATTTTGCTTGCTAGCTAGCTCGCTTGATCTAGCATCTCGCTAGCCTACAGCACCAAACACTGGAGTTTAAATCCTGGATAATATATGTGGATATTTTTGTGATGAAATTTGCCCGTCAGGTTCACACTGTGTCCTAACATCTATCTCACTCTGGATAATGATGCTGTGCGAAGGTTTTGGTACCCAAAGGTTTAAACCCTTTGACTCTACACGGCCAAACTTGTTTCATTTGCTCTCTGTTGTATCGCTTCTTCAGTGAGGATGCTAATGGAAGTGTTTAATATAATTGTTTATGATGTCGGCTAACGGTCTCCAGCATACCACGATCTGTCTTTCAATCTAAATTTGGCTTTCAAGACTCATTTACACAGGGAATACAGGGAATTTGTCTTGCTGCAGCCGCACTAGTTTCTTTCAATTGCGGCGGTTAGCTAAGAAAAAGAGAGCTAACAGCGCAGGTGCTATTAGCAAAAGCACGACGAAAACAGTTTCTTGACGTCAAAACGGCGTTACAAAGCATCAGATTTTCCTCAGTAGACCAAAACACCTTAAAAAAATGTCTGGGTTTTCTTTGCTTGCTAGCTAGCTAACTTGTTTGCATCTCGCTAACTATGGATTGTAAATAATGGATAAAAATATGAGGATGTTTATGTGATGAAATTTTATTTTATTAGCCGTGCTAGACAAAAACACGAGTCGCGCAGTGGTAAAGCGCTCGCCCTATCGTCCGGAGATCGAGAGTTCGAATCCCGGGTGGTGCTGTAACCTCTCGCAGCCGGAGGTCTAGAGAGAGCTGATTGGCTGAGCTCTCTCAGAGGGGCGGGATGAGAGGTACTTAGTGCTCCCACATTAATCGCGGCTCTACAGCCAG
The DNA here is from genome assembly GCA_013621035.1 of Clarias magur. Taxonomy (NCBI): domain Eukaryota; kingdom Metazoa; phylum Chordata; class Actinopteri; order Siluriformes; family Clariidae; genus Clarias; species Clarias magur. Next base: position 145,818 of record QNUK01000679.1, read on the forward strand.
TCAGGGGCGTCTGTGAGCTCGCGCGAGCGGAAGGAGCAGATAGCGCCGTCCTCCGAGTGTGTGACTCCGCCCCCAACGGTGCGCGAGCGAGCGGTTCGAAAAGAAGCGGTCGGCTGGCGTCACGTGGTTCGGAGGAAACACGTGATAGTCTTCGGCCCTCCCGGCTGAATGGTAGTAGTAGCCTTAATGTGGAGCCCCCTAGTGACGGGGAGGAATTGGACACGACTAAATTAGGGAGAAAATTGGGGGAAAAAAAACAACAAAAAAAAACACAAGGTTCCGAGATTGCCAGATTTTTTTTTAGTAGAAGGGTTTCATTGGCGAATGCTTTGCTAGTCTGATTTTTCACTTTATGTATCAGTGGCTAGCTAGCTTCCTCACTTCCACCACTGCTGTTTTTCTTTCAAGTTTTTCAAGTAGATGAAAATTAGCATATAGCACCTCTACTGTACCTCTATATCACTTTTCTATATTCCATGATATATTTTTTTCTTTCTATTAAAAAACGTATCATAATTCCGGTGTCTGTGCCTTACCGCGGCTAACAAACTAAGATATTTCATCAAGCTCGCACGCAGCACTTGCGTTCGCTTCCTGCAGACGCTGAATTTATTGACAGAAAACCATCGAAAGAATCTGACTACGCGAGATGAGATCTGAGTTACTGTGACGAGATTCTCCGCGCTCTGGAGATTCGAACCAACAGACTGAGTAGGAAGAGGAGAAGAACGTCTGCGTTCACGTCTTCATCATCATGATGGTCACGTCTCGAGCCTCATGTTCAAACATAAATGACCTCGCTTGATCTATTTGTCCAAGGTCGCTGCACACGCGAGTGACTGACGATCGTCTGAAACGAAACGGTCTCCAGCTGTTGCTTTCTTCACCCATCATCATCACAGCTGGACCAGAACATCCCCCTTTCCTCCTCCTCCTCCTCCTCCTCCTTCTTCCCTCTTCCTTGCGATCTGTTTGTCACCGAAAATCCACTTTTTGCTGACTCTAGCGATCGCTATAACGTTTCTCACACCCCACTGCACCGCCGTTCCGAACTCCGAGTCTAATCCCGACTCCTCATCCGGACCCGTTATGCCTGTGGAAAAAAACTAACTGCGACACCCGAGCGAGCTGAAGAACCTCTTTTCATTTTCTTGCGCTTTTAGTTTGTTGTTAGACATGGCACTCAAATGCATTTCTTTTCAGTTTTGTGTTGTTTATTATGTTCTCATCTCATCTCAGATCAGATCAGACCAGACCAGACCAACAGACTCTGTAAGCTTTGATGTCTCTCTCAGTTTTTTTTTTTCTTCCTCTCCATCCTTTTAACCGGATTCGGATCTTGAACTCGTTCCAAATGAAAATTGCAGGAACATCTATCAGGACTCGCTCCAAAGGAATCGATTTCGCATTTGGTACGTGTCCCGTGGCGGTCAGGTTCACACCGTGTCCCAATCTGTCTTATCTCTGGATAATGATGCTGTGCAAAGGTTTTGGCACCCCAAAGTTTACTCCCTGACGCTCACATCCGAATGAGTTTTATTCGCTCCAGGCTGCATCGCTCCTCCCGTGAGAACGCTAACGGCTAAGTGTTTATGATGTCATAGCACGGCTAACGGTCGCCCTTTGAATTAGGCCTTCAAGCTTCATGTGCAGGAGCCACCAAGCTGCCCTCGATGTGGCCCAAACCTGTCTTTCACCCAGACAGATCTTGTACGTCTGTGTCGAGAATGAAACACTCAGTGTCGCGGTGTTAAGGGAAAATATTCAACATGGTAAAGGTATCATGATGTAAACTCGCAGATGGATTACTTTTCTCTCAAAGTCCTATATTCCTCCTGCTCCTTCACCAGCATCCTTACACTCAAAAGTAATGCCCCCCCAACCCCCCCCCCCACGGCTACACACTCATTAATGAATTTCCTGAAAATGCAAAAATAAACTTCGCGACATTAAAAGAGCTGTTTGGAATTTTAGCATGTGACGTTGTCTGGATTTAAAACACACCTGAGACATGTTTTTTTTTTTTTTTTCCGTTTCCTGTCCAGCTTCATCCTTTCAGGCAGTGGGCAGAGCTAATTTCAGTGCCAGGAAGAAAAAAAACAAACACTTGTGTAACATGTGCATCTAACAGAGTATGGAATAAAATCACTGTCAAAAATAATCGTGCGTAAAACAAAGATGTGTGTTTGCAAGTTTTCTTTTTTTCACAGATTCGTACATGTTTAAGAGAAGTAAAATTCCAGAGATGTTTTAACTATAGCAGGGAAGATTGTAGGAGTTTAAAACGGCGGCAGGGCGCACGCGCCGTATCGATTCCTCCTCCCTCGGATATTAACGCCTGTGCATGTGGCCTTGATGACGTATTTTTGACATTCATTCATGGGCGTAATTTCGCAATTCGTCCGTGTAACAGAGGAGACGTAAAAACGGGTTTTGTGTCTGTAAACGGTCAGAGTCGTGTATTTCAGAGTTGTACTCTAACAAACACACTAAATATCGTATCTGTAAGCCGTAGATTTTGGAATCCAACTCGGACAAAACACAGAATTACACACACACATCTTTTTTTTTTTTACGCACGATTATTTTTGACAGTGATTTTATTGCATAACAGAGTTTTTTTTTTTTTTTTTTTTAACTAAAGGAACAAAGAGACACAAACAGCTAATGAAGAGGAAACACATTTAAATGCAATTAAAATAAATCAAATAAAATAACACTATGAATAATTATTCATTCATTCATTTATTTATTTATTTATGTTGCAAATTTCAGTTCTCTACTTGTACATAAACAACAGGCGATTTCTTTTGCATGAAACTGGAAAAATAATCATAACAGCTCACTTTTTTATTTCAAAGATAAATAAATTAATTTTATAAAACAAAACGAAATACCATTAAATATTTATAAATCTATTAAATTAATAATTAATTTAGCACATTAATAGCATTAATAAAAATGAATAAGAGAATATGTTTGTTTTTTATTTGCAGACTTTAAAGGCTTGCCTGTAAACAAACAACATAAAGGTTCTTTTTCTCCCATAAGCCTCTGTGGTTTTCCTGCATGCTCTAGCTCAGCGGCCCTGGCCCTGGTCCTGGATGCCCCCTGTCCTGCACACTGTCCTTGTGTCCCTGCTCTGTTACATTTTGAGAAAAGTCGTGCGGGACACGGGGACGTCCAGGACCGGAGCTGGGAACCACTGCTGAAAATGATGTGCTGCTGTAGTGTTTGGATTGGGCCACTAGGGGGCCACAGACCACTCTGTGTCTATGAAAGAGAACGAGAGAGAGAGAGAGAGAGAGAACGCCACCTGAATGCTGATGTGTCACGCTGCAGCGTTGGCCCACTTAGCCAAGTAACCTCCTCGCACAAGTCTTCTCCCTCCTTTTTCATTGGACACACACACACACACACACACACACACACACCCTTTTCTCTCTCTCTGTGTCTTTTTTTCTTTTCTTTCCCTCTCTCTATCTCTCTGTAGCAGGGAGGCGGCTCAGGCTGCAGCAACTCGAAAAAAGGACAGCTTACTGCTGACGCTCACACTTCTGCAAGAGCAGAAAGGGTGTGTGTGTGTGTGTGTGTGGCGTGTACGTGTTTGTGTGTGCATGAGGTTGTGTGTGAGAGTACTGGCGCAGAGAGAATGTGTGTGTTGCCTTGATGCTTGGTGCAGGACCAGAAGTACATGGGCAGCGCCGAAGAGAGAGAGAGAGAGAGACAGTGTGAGTGTGTGTGTGTGTGTGTGTGTGTGTGAGTGTGTGTGTGTTTTAATGATAGCGGTGGCACATTAGCTGAAGGAAACATTGTGACAGGTGTGTCCATGGCAGAGTGCATGTGTCCAGGCGTGGGGAGACAGCACAACCCCTCTGTCTGTGTGTGTGTGTGTGTGTGTGTGTGTGTGTGTGTGTGTGTGTGTGTGTGTGTGCGCGCGCGCATGTCCACTTCATGTCAGACTCTTCTCGGTGCAGCTAATAAAGACAGAAAGTACATGGCACTGACGTGTGGCCTGAATGTTTAGATACCGAGATCAAGTCTGAAACAAACAAATAAACAAACAAACAATGAAATAAATCCGAATTGAGCAAATGTTTCAAATGTAACTTTTTATTAATTTATTTCATATTCAAAGTGTCCCCACATTAGACTATGAAAATTGCAGGTACCTTTGTTTGTTGCCATGGTAACACACACACACACACACACACACACACACACACACACACACACACACACACACGACAATTTTGAGTCAGCTGCTCGGCTAGCTATGTGTCTCACCATCCGGAGCGGATTCGGCTCTGACAACAACAAGAAGCAGAATAACTATTATCAGTTTTATATCACAGTTATAAACGTTACGACGACATTGTCACCGTTCGGTTGATGTAAGAATGTCGTCGCTATATCAACAGCCATCAGAACTCGCTGTCGAACTCTGCGTTCTGATTGGTTCAAAACCCGTCGATGAGATTTTTCTGATCACAAACAAGTTGTAGTACGTTATCGTTTCTATAGTAGCGGCTGCACAGGTTCACTTTAAACAGGAACATGACACGCGGTGTATTTTTCATCTCCTTAGCATGAAAAGAGAGGAACAAAAAGCGACCTGGTGACGGAGTGACTGCTTGTAGCTGCTGTGCGCGACGCGAGACCCGGAAGTAAAATGGCTACGTTGGAAGACAGCGAGCTAACTTTTTTCGTCACAGTCATGTCCTAATCAGTGCATGAGCCCTGAACCGTTACCACGGCAACCAGCGTGAACATAAGAGCGACCATGACCAGACTGATTTTATTTCCTGCTTAAGCGAATAATTACGCAGGAAATTGATTTATATTTCTAAAATAAACAGCATATAAATATACATAGCAATAAATAAATAAATAAATAAATAAATAAATAACACACCACGCAGCAGACGTTTGGTGGGAAAAAAAAAAACTTTAGCTTTAAGAAATAAATCTGTAATGCGCACACATACGAGCATCTTCTGCAAGAGGAGAAACATCTACAGCTCAGTGTGATGCTTATCAGGAGTCTGTACAGTGTGTGTGTGTGTGTGTGTGTGTGTGTGTGTGTGTGTGTGTGTGTGCGCGTGCTGCGGTTCTGGCTGCCTCTGTGTTAATGAACGTGCTCTCTGCAGTGCGTCTCGGTGCCTTCAGCTCTGCCGAGGAAGAAGATGTGCGGTAGAAAAGGAGATCACGTAGGCAGAAGCAGCAGCGAGAGGTCGAGTGTGACGTGCTGAGATCGTTACACACTCTCGACGCTTCTGCACCAACTAAACACACAGTCATGATCACACACACACACACACACACACACACACTCATGCCTGGGCACTCGCATGCTTTGTCAAGAGGATTATCTATCCCAATATATACAGTATATAAAACATGCTTTATATCTGCTTCAGCGCTGCTACAGTATGAACGGTTCGGTGTAAAAATATCAACTGGAGAGCAGCAAGATATAATATTCTACATATTAGGCTTCATGGATCTTATTTCTTATAGCGAATAACAAAAACAAACAGAATTGAATAGATATTGGGCCTGGCCATCTGGCACTTTGCTTTTTCTCCTGTTGATTTTCAAACAAACTCACAGTAATACGAGTAGGGGGGTGCAAACTTTCGCACTCTCGTTTAAGTTATAACCCAATGATCCGGTTTGTCTGTTTGTTTGTTTATTTTTTTTTTTTAAATCTGTGCTACGTATCATATTCCAAAATGGAAAAAATAAATAAATAAATAAATAAACCTCTTGGCCAAGCCCCGCCCCCTCCAACCAAATCTGGCCAATCATAGGGAAAGTGCGGAGTGCAGGCTAACCCAGAGACCCTCCCCCTTCCCGGTACATGAGCTCACTGACTGGCCAGTGTTCCTGTGATTGACAAGTTCACTGTTGCTGATGAAAACCGCAAACAGGAAGTCAGTCTCTGTTCAGCCCGGCAGTGTAGGAACTTAATGGAATGAATGGAATTTACTTTGGGATAAATAAAGTATCTATCTGTCTGTCTATCTATCTATATACACTATACTGCCAAAAGTATTCCCCCCCCCCCCCCCATCCAATTCATTAAATTCAGGTGTTCTAGTTCAAAGGTAACATCTACGTGGCTACAGCTCTCTTGTGGGCGTCGTTAGAAGTAACAGCTCTTTTTGTGGGCGTGGCTAAAGGTAACAGCAGTCTTGCTGGCGTGTCCCTCTTCTTAGGGTTTGTAAGCTTTTGCAGTGAGAGCAGGGCTCAGAGCAGCGTGTTTTGTGCCTTATTTGACAGAAGACAGAACGAAACGTGTGTGTGTGTGTGTGTGTGTGTGTGTATGTGATGTCGCTTCAATTGGATTCGAGCATGCGCCGTGGTATTACAGATTTGATTTCAGATCTGGCTTTGCGTCAAGCTGCTGCGTTTCGGGATGCGCTTGGCATTCGTAAAAAAAGGAATAATATTTCTGAGCACGGCTGTTGTTAGGAGGATAAAAATGGATTATTAATGATAGTGTATTCCCGCCCAGAGCAGCTTTATTTTTCTGGCCCAGGGCCTGGGTTTTTTGCCTCGACTTCGCCTTTGCCACAGCTTTCTTTGTAGCGTCGTCCTTCTTGTTGCTGGATTCTTTTTTTAATTTTATTTAAAGCCGGGTATTTATTCAGTCCTATTTATGGCTTTATGTGAAGATGTCTCGCACGGTGCATCGATTATTTTTAACAACACTTCGTGTCCCAAGGCGGTTTGATAATTACAGCTTATGCTACTACGCTTGACGCGAGGTTTATCCAGATTTTAGCCGAGCAGCTGGAGATTAGGGCGGTGGCGGTAACACCCTGACCGGACGCGCTCGCTTCGCTACGCACACTTTCAGATTCATTCACGTGACATGCTGCGTGGATCTGGATTTCCTTGGCTGGAAATTTAATAGGGATTCAAAAACACTGTGGCAACCTTAGTGAGGATCCCTTCTTACCGCAAGAACCTTGTCAGGAACCCTGCTCGGGTTTCATTTATTAGGCGCAACCATGTTAGGACCTTCTCAGGAACTTAGCATGAATGCCATGAGGCACGTTCTCACTGGAGGAACCTTTTCAGGAGCTTTTCTCAGACCCGGTGATCATTCTGGAACTTCTGGCCTGTTCGCAAACCTTCTCAAGAACTTTTTTAAACCACAGGAACCTTCACAGAGGTCCAGATACTTTTTCCTGTAACTGAAGAAGCATTTGCACAATTTTTATACAGTTATTAAAGGACGTTTTTAGCATGGTTGTCTTACACCTCCAGAGTCAGGGGTTCGAATCTTGTCTCTGGTTTCGGTGAGTTTGTGGAGTTTGCAAGTTCTCCCTGTGCTTTGTGGGTTTCCACTGGTTACTCTGGTTTCTCCTAACAGGCGTTGTTGGCTGGTTCAGCGTTTCCAAATTGCCTGCAGTGTGTGATTGAGTGTGTGTTTGCCTATGAGTTGGCAGTAAAGGTTCACATGGAACTTAACTTTCCTTAGAGCAATGAACACTGGAGTAAAGATGTGAGTCACTGTGGCCAACTATTGCTTAGCAACGTTGGCTTGAATAGATGGATGGATGGATGGATGGATGGATGGATGGTGGAAAGTATATTTGGAATATTTCAACCAGGAATTTCAGAGCCTTAAGGACCTCTTAAGAGATCCATTTCCAGTACACATGGCCTTAGGAACATTTCAGGACATTAATGGTACAAGTGTAATTTTTGTTGTTGTTGTTGTTGTTGTTGTTGTTGTGGGAATTTCTTCTACTAAGAGAACTTCAGTCATGTTTCAACCACAAGAACCTTCACAGGATCTCAGACACTTTCTCAGGATCTCAAGAACTTTTTCAAGAGGCCTGTGTTTGGTGCACAGCCCATTTCAGGAACCATGTCAAGACCTTAATCCCTGTTCCCGCTGCACGTCTTCTAAACAAAAAGTATTGTTTTACAGCTCCTAAGGAACCTTAACCATGTTACAGACCTCCTCAAGAACCTTTTAAGGACATTAAGGTCTGTTTCTGAAAACAAATTGGGGTTTCCGACCACAATTCAGAAGTTTGCTTCATGAGCCACCACTCCCAGAGTTTATAATTAATGTATTCTTATAAAAATGCTTCCCTTGAAGGTCACTCGAGCACATGACTGGTCTATTTGGTTTCATCCAAATTTCCATCTACAGTACGAGACGCTTTTTATGATGAAACTCTCCGTTCAGCACGTTTCCTCCGTCGTCTTATTATCCGCGTTAAACGTGCCGTTATCACACACGGATTATGTACTGTATGATTCATTTGCATTTAAAAAATAGTACCGTGTTAAAATTTCTACATTGATTATGTTTTAACATAATATACTTAACACGGTCGACAGCCCCAGTTTAAAGACGTGACGTGAGAGCTTGCCGCGATCCCGACTCCGCGAGCCGCTAACATCCTCCCTGTCCTTGTCCTGCTTTTTTAGCAAACCACATGACTCTGGCGGAAAATAGCTCGGATTGAGACCATCTCTCGGACCCGAGCGTGATCTCAGCAGCCTGAAGATCCGCTCCCAGGTGGAGAGCACACCACGGTTCTGTACTGTATATCTGAAAGCACACTGGAGGTCAGGTGGACTTTTCTTCCCACAGAGCCTCGGAATGCTTTTGGAAATGAATAAAGAAGCGAATCTCATTAGCAGACGAGGGTAAAAAAAGAAACAACAACAACAACAACAACAACAAAAAAAAACACTGATACGATGGTTGGTTCAATCAACCTTACAAAGCGACTCCGTGGCATGGAATAGAAAGACCCCAGGGGCCTCATGGAGGGCAAGGATGCTTACAAGTTTGGATATGGTTTTGCTGCTTGTTTTTTTTTTTTTTTTTTTTTACCACATAAACAGAAAAGCACCCCACAGATTCCTAAGACAAATTGGATATACGGAGAGAGATGCGTGCCTGTGTGTGTCATGGTTAGAATAAAAATATTCAACTTAAGCATGAGTTCTTGTCCTTGAAGCCTCAGCAGTCTGGTAGGGGGGAGAGAGAGAGAGAGAGAAAAAAAAAAAAAAAAAAACTTCCCAAAATACTCCCAGGCTGTCGGTCCACGGGGAGCTCTCGAGGAGATCGCTCTGGTTGTCAGTTCTCTCCTTCAGAGGACACGATTTCCTGAAACTTGCACACTTTATCACTCGAGTTTCAGAGTGTCAGTCTGTCATCTGCCAGGGAAGATCATGTACCTGCGAGCACCAGAGCTGTTCGAACAAACTGTAAAGAAGAAAATGGGATTTTTATTTATTTATTTATTTATTTTTATCTGTGTTTGACTTTTTTTTTTGTTCAATTTGTCCTAAACATTTGCACACTAAAAAAAATAAATAAATAAATAAATAAATAAAAAAAAACAAGCAGCAAAACCATCCAAACTTGTAAGCATCCTTGCCCTCCATGAGGCCCCTGGGGTCCTTCTACGTTTGTGCTTTTCTGTGTTTCTTTTCCACTCGAGGCTGATAACTTTCTGTGTTCATTAATGCCGTCCCTTTTTTCCTTCCTTCGTTTAAAAAAAATTTGACAGCGGCTGTGTGTTCGTCTGAATAGCTTTCGCCCCACCATCATCCTTATTATTCCATCGATGAGGCCGCGACGCTTGACGCTAATCGCTCCGTTGTCCGGCCAGTGACGGATTCTAGATGTTATCCCTCACGTCTAATTTAACGACAGACTCTATTATCGCCGAACGTCTCCGGGAATTCATCTGACTCGTAACCAGATTTCAGCAAAGCTGCTAGTAAATGGAATCGGCCTCTTCTTGCCGCTCGAGTCTCCCTCCATAACCGCGCTGTTCATCATCAGCTCAATTGCGTCCATCTGCTCGATGCGTGGCCGGGGTGTCCTCTCTTCTCAAAAACCACCGAGCATTGAAACCAAGGGGGCGGATGATATGAAAACACGCTCAGGCCGCGGCGAAGATTAAAAAATGATTTCGCTTTTCGATCTTCACGCATTACGTCTAGAGCAGACCAAATATACACTTTCAGGACAAATTACGAAAAGCATACGAGACACTGGGTGTGTAGAATGATTGACAGTTGTGTAGTAACTCTCCTAATATTAAGAGACTCTCTCTCTAAGCCCCTCCCCTTTTCCCATCTCGCTTTACAAATGCGTTTTTCTCGGTTTTCTTCCTTTCCTTCTTTCGTGTCCTTTCTGTTCCGAATGTTTTTAAACTACTTGAGCTGGTCAGTGTGAAATAATCACAGCAATTAATGTTCACGAGACATTAGCTAACATGAGTGAACTCGGTATCTATTGTAGATGCCACTGATCATGCTAATATGGGTACGACGAATAATATGTGAACGGCGTTGCGTAACGGAAGCAGGTAAGAGAAAACAGAAGAAAAGAAAGAAGAAAAAAAAATGCAGACACAACGAGAATCCCGTAAAAAAAACCGACAGCAGGCTTTATCCCCGCTCGGTTTACTGTACGCCTGTGAGAAGGAGGAAGAGCTGTTTTTAGAAGCTCGCCCGCTCACGAGGGTTCACCCTCCCCCCCAAAACGGTGATGCAATATTCAGAGGGAGGCGAGCGAAGATGAATGAGCCACGTCACGGGACAGATGTGTGCAGGCAGACGGGGAGAAAAGAGAGGGCTGGGGCAAAACAAAAAAAAAAATCTTCTGATCCAACCGGAGAGAAAGAAGTGCTGAAGTCCCACGATGTCGCGTATACACAGCTGTCTGCGGCGGCAGCGTGGCAGGAGCATCGCTCTCGCTAATGAGAATCTGACAAGAGCAAATCTCGCGCTTAGAAAAGGCTAGAGCTCGGCAAGAATTCGCCGAATTGTGCTGTTATGTAGGTCTGAGCGTCTGCATTTGAACATTTTTGCTTCTAGTGCAGAAGCTATAAATGGGAGAGAGCGCCAGGAATTAGAGCTAAGCTAGCGAATGTCACAGTAGGTGAGATGTTAGCTTCGATAATGTTGCGTCTTGTGTAATAATAACAAAATAATAATAATAATAATAATAATAGTACATATAAAAGATAAAATGAGTATAAATTAAAGATAAAAAAATATATATGTGGATATACTGTCTATACAGTGCTGTGCAAAAGTCTTGACCCCCCTCATTTCTTCATATCAAATTGAATTGAATTAAAGAAAGACTTACTTTGACAAGCTGCAAAACGCCAAAGCTACAAAAATTTTTATGTAACAACCTCAGCAGCGACCTCATTTCCCCTCTCATCTGTTCCAACCACTCAGCACCCAGCATCAGCAGTGAACTAATCACCTCCTGATCATATGTTATCATCTGCACCCGTTTCTCACTGGCCCAGGACGTAAGATAATATATATATATATATTTTTTTTTTTGCTTGAATGATTCATAGGAATAAAGAATCATCCCTCTGAAACTGCTCAGGTACAGCACAGGGACTTGGCAGGGACGAAAAACTGTCCTTCAGGAAACCTTGAGGACTATTCCTTACGACTACATTAAGAAAGCCTAGCTCTTTGGAAGTAAATAAGGATAAATGGGGCGTGAAGACTTTTGCACGGTAGTGAATATACATCAAATAAAATAGTGCACACTTTAATATTTTGTCAGGCAAGCTTTTGTTTTGATTACGGCCGTGGTATCGTTTCGATAAGCCTAGGCAATGGCAAGACCTTTCTTTCCATCCAGAGTCACAATAATTTCTAAGATCTTGACCTAAAGTAACCCCAGATCATAACACTCCGCTTCCCTTCTTACCCTGACACGCCCATCACTCTGGGATGGGCTCAATCTGGACTCATCAGGTCACATGACCTTTTCCCCATCGCTCCAAAGTCCAGTCTTTACGCTCGCTAGAGAACTGAATTAGTCTCACTGATAAGAGGTTTTCTTAAGGCCACACCGCTGTTTAGTCCCAGTCCCTTAAGTTTCAGCAATAGTTTCTGCTTCGATTGTTTCTTTGCTTGATGCAGGACAATAATTTGAAGCTCCTCGCTGCATCGGTTTGGGTTAAAGAGCAGCTGGACTGTATTAATCACTGCAGAAAAGAGAGCCTTGTTGAACTTGTTCATTTTCAGCTGCTAGGTTGAAATCATTAAATTTGGGAAAAGATGAAAGGCGGAATTGTAGCAGAAATTTGGAGGGAAATAAATTCAAACCTACAGTAACTTTGTAGCTCTGAATGGGTTTATTGCTGATACGACTGTGGCGCGAGTGTAGCCATGGCTGGATGTGTGTCTGTGCTGATCGATGATGTTTAGGATATCTTTTCCCCTCACAACAATTCCCAACCCGAGACGTGCGTGCCAGTCGATCGTCATGTGATACAGTGCAGTAATTACTGAGCCTCTCTCTGTCTCTCTTTCTGAAACCCGAGTCTGGGTTTATTTTTAACTTTCTTCCTAATCTGGCTCTAACACTCGGCAAGTCACGGCGCCGAACACGGAAATACTGTTTCTTTATGAAAATCGCATCGGTTCACCGAGACCACTGCGCTGCTGAGTCCTGGCCTCTGATTGGTCAGAAGGTGTTGAGTCGTCTTCTGTAACAGCAGTACTGCAGCATCAATAGTGATGTGTTATGGTTTCTACAGTAACGGCTCGTTCACAGGGACTTGTTTGATGTGTAAGGAGGCTCTTAATTAACGATCAGGGAAGGAGTCTCCAGCGTCAGCGCTAATGATATGCGGCGATTTATTTGTCTTAGCGGGAACAGGATTAAACCTCTGACGTTACAATAAATGTCACTATAAATGTATTAAAAGCATGATTTTGTTAATTAATAATAAAAAAAATGTTGCTGTTTCTTTGGAAGTGTTTTATTCCTCACACTACAGCTGTGCACCTAAGACCGACTTGTGGGTGGAGCAAGAGACAGTCCAGTCCTCTGATTCGCCATCTGATTGGTCAGGCTGACCCAGCCTTAAATCTAAACAGGGTCCAGGTAATGAGCGAGACCTCCAGCCACTCGATCTGGTCACATGATGCGCTGATGAAAGAAGGCATGGTTGTCCTTTTTGAAGCCTTGAATGAGGGTCATCATCCGGGGCTTTGTAGAGCGTTATGTACAGTTCCGGAACGGACATTTGTGCTGGGTCTCCAGATATATAGTTAGTAGGGGCGCCATCAGGGAACCAATACTGTTATTATTGCATTTCAAAGTGCAAAACCTTTGGCAATTAATGCAGGTTGTACCGCTGGAGGGATCAGGCCACAAACACCAACCAGAAATACTGGACCATCACTTTTCTAAGAAATCCAACTGACGATTTTCCCCAAATTCCTGTTTTTTCCTAAATTGGACTAGGCATTGTATCGTCCTCAATCTCTAACGGGTCTCTCCCTCTAAACTTATATCAAAATGTTCGCTCTGGTCCCTTGAGCTCAACAAAATGATCTCAACCTCGGTGCAAAAACGCACCTTTTTCAAGGTGTAACGGGTTCGAGCCTTGTGCACGGGTGGCACCACTGACACGGACACGAGGCGAGATCTTACTGAAAAAAGGCCAATTTTATTTAGGGATAAATAGGCAAGGAAAGGGTTAAAGGAGGGAGGAAGAAAAAAGGGGAGGAAAGAAGTGAAGGTGTGCACGTGCAGGTCCATCGGCAGTGCCCAGCTGGCATGTGGACACACGGCTGGCGAAAGGTGGCGGTGGGCGGAGTGGCAGACTGGAGCACGCGGAGGTAGCACTCCTGCACGCTCCCATAACACCGACCTCGCTGAAACACTGTAATCCCCTGACTCCTAGCTCATTTGTTTTTTTTTTTATGTTATTGCAAAATGACAAACATCAAAGAGCTTGAAAAAGTCTACTGTGGTAAAAATCATGTTGATCCAAAATAATTCAGCTGTTCAGAAATGGGCCTGAAATCACTGTACAAAGCACTCCATAGGCTGTAATGGGGATTCTACAATGGACACACACAGATTTAACAACAAAAAAGTTTTTGCACACACACCCATATAATGTACAGTGGAATCTTGGATTACGAGCATAATTCGTTCCCGGAAGTGGGCTCATATTCCAAAACACTCGTAAACCACATTGTATTTTCCCATAAGAAATAATGTAAACTCACATTATTCGTTCCAAGGCCCAAAACAATAAATACATAAAAATAATTAATACAATATATAAAGTACAACTAAAACAAATTAACCTGCACTTTACTTTTAAAAAAAGTAAAAATAAATCCCGACAGATAAGTGTTTCTGTGTATTTGTGTGTGTGTGTGTGTGTTGAATTAGCCCCTTCCCTCGACCTTGTCTTACACAGCAAAACTCCTCCTCCCTCCCCCCACCTCGCTTTTTAAGTTTCACAACAAACACACACACAACAGAAACACTGTTTTAACGGGGAAAAAAATCTCTCTAATGACACTTGCGTACTAATGGAATCACTGCTGTAAAGTAAAAAAAAAAATGATAACAAATGAACCAGCACTTTACCTTTGAAAAGAATCGCGACAGAGCAGTGTTTTCTGTGTAGAACAGAGAGTGTGTGTGTCTGTATGTGTGTGTGAAGCCGGGGAGAGGGGTGTAAAGGCGGGAGAGTGTGTGTGTGTGTGTGTGTGTGTGTGTGTGTGTGTGTGTGAGATACTCAGCACTCGTAAAACAAGACTTGCTCGTTTTTCCAGTCAAAATTTATTAAAAACCTTTGCTCGTCTTGCGGAACACTCGCAAACCACGTTACTCGCAATCCGAGGTTCCACTGTATATCAAAATGGACAGCCGGGTCTCCTGCCTTGTGTAAACTTTAAATAGGGAAAATTGGTCCAACCTTTCAGGAGCTATCGAGGGTCGTTTGGGACCCGACCAAAACCGGATTTTCACATTCATGCTGCATTCTGGTGTCTGGTTACATCATCAGCACAGACATGCAGCCACAGACGTTGCTAAACCACGCCTCCTCTTTTCAAACAAACGTGGCAGGAGAATATGGATGGTCTCAGTGTCCCTATGCCCTACAAACAAGCTGATTTCACCGTTCTGCATCCGTGTCCCCGTACGTCACAATATCTCCAGGAATTGTCTCTAGTTGTTTGTGTAACAGTGAGGATGGGCGGAGGAAAGCTTTCAAAGTTCTTATGACATTCCTACAATACTCTCCGATCTGACATCTGGAGACACTTTCCTCCAGAAACCCGGAGTTATAGGAGAGCGCCGTAGCCGAGCGCTCCTTCATTCAGCGACGCAGCCGAAGCGTTTCCTGTTGACGTTTCCGGTCGTTGGCTCGCCCCCCTGCAGGACCCGTGTAATATCAGAGACTCTGTTCCTCTGCTCAGTGACCGGATCCATCTTGTAGCACGCTGCACCGAACACTCCACAGCACTGCCGTAGCCTCTTCGTTTTACTCTGGGCTGTAAATCCTCCGACTCGTGCTGGGAGCGTTGAACCTTGGGTCATGGTTTAACTGGGCAGCCAGAAGGAGTGTACTGGAGTTCTCTCAGAACTCTCTCTCAGACTGACTCGCCGGAGTCACGGGTCAGGGTGCGACAGGGTGCCAGGGGTTTATTTTCAGTAAGAGGTGACGGAGAGATCGAGTTTAATGGAAATCAGTAACTAATAAACAATTAGAAAACATGCAAATAATCACGTTAGCTCATCGAACGCAGAAATAAACAGCATATAAATCCCTCTCTCTTTCTTCTTCTATTTCTCATTTTCTGTCTCTCTATTTGTCTTCTTTTTCACTGTCTCTGCATGTCCTTGTTTGGTCTATATTTCTCTGTTTACTTCTCTGTCTTACTGATATTTCTTTTCCTGTCTCTGTATATCTCTCTGTCGTTGTCTATCTGTCTGTATCGTTCTCTTTGTCTGTCTCTGTGTCTATATTTTTCTTTCTGTCTCTGTATATCTGTCTCTCTCTGGTTATCTTTCTCGGTTTTTGTCTCCATATATCACATCTGTCTGTGTGTCTCCATCTGTCTGTCTGTCTCTGTGTGATGTCTGTGTTAGCTGACGTCAGTCTCACACTCCACTCTCCTTCTGCACAGTTTGTCACGAGTAGGGTGTGATTTAGAGAACTCTTTCTCACTCTGCGCGCACGCGTGTGTGTGCGGGGACTCATCAGTCAGCATGCTTTACAGCAGGAACAGCAACACAGCGGTGATTTAAGAGCGACCTTCTGCTGAGGATTCAAATCCAGATTAGATAAAGATCCCTCATTACCTGACGAGGTGCAGTGGAGTGTGTGTGTGTGTGTGTGTGTGTGTGTGTGTGTGTGTGAGAGAGAGAGAGATAGAGAGAGAGGCAGACAGACAGGCAGGGAAGAAAAAAAACAGAAACTGGCACAAAGAGAGACAGAGAGAGAGAGACAGTGGAAGGAAGAGGCACAGACAGACAGAAACAGTGAGTCATAGACAGACAGTTAGACAGAAATAGTGAGACACAGACAGAAACAGTGAGTCACTGACAGACACAGTGAGTCATAGACTGACAGAAACAATAAAACACAGAAAGACAGAAACAGTGAGTCACAGACAGACAGACTGAAATCGAGTCACAGACAGACAGAAATTGTCACAGACGGACAGACAGAAACAATGAGTCACTGACAGACAAACAGACAGAAGCAGTGAGTCATAGTCAGACAGACGGATAGACAGACAGACAGAAATAATGTCACCGACAGACAGACAGAAATAACAGAAACAATGAGTCACTGACAGACAAAAAGACAGAAGCAGTGAGTCATAGACAGACAGACAGAAATAGAGTCACAGACAGAAATAGAGTCACAGATAGACAAACAGAAATAGAGACACAGACAGACAGACAGACATAAATAGACCCACAGACAGACAGAAACAGTGAGTCACAGACAGACAAAAAGACAGAAGAAGTGAGTCATATACAGACAGACAGATAGAAATAGAGTCACAGACAGACAGAAATAGAGTCACAGACAGAAATAGAGTCACAGACAGACAGAAACAATGAGTCACTGACAAACAAAAAAACAGAAGCAGTGAGTCATAGACAGACAGACAGAAATAGCGTCACAGACAGAACTAGAGTCACAGACAGACAAACAGAAATAGAGTCAAAGACAGACAGACAGAAATAGAGTCACAGACAGACAGACAGACAGAAATAGAGACACAGACAGACAGACAGAAATAGAGTCACAGACAGACAGACAGACAGAAATAGAGTCACAGATAGAAACAGACAGACAGAAACAGTGAGTCACAGACAGAGCGATAGAAACAGACAGACAGAACCCGAAAGAGACAGTTAGAAGGAAAAAGAGTGAGAGAGAGAGACAGAAACAGAGCAAGACCCAGACAGAGCCAGAAGAGGAAGACAAAAAAAAGAAGGCGATAGAGAGAGAGAGAGAGAGAGAGAGAGAGAGAGTCAGACAGTTCCCAGTCTAATACTCCAGAATGAATTAATTTATATATATATTGGCCTTATTATTCTTTGATTTAAAAAAATCACAAAGTGTTTTTAGCTGGTGCTCTCACTCTCTCTCTCTCTCTCTCTCTCTTTGTCACTATCTTTGTCTCTCTTGCTACACATCTCAGAGTTATATGTTATATTCAGAGGATAAAGCTGGAAGCGACAGAAAGAAATACACACACACACACACACACACACACACACACGCACGCACGTCAGTTAACGCCAGGTTAAATTAGTGCACAGTTGACATACTCTGTGCTGGAGAGCAGAACATCATTAATCCAACATGTCAGAGATCACAGACAATGATGCGTGCTGTACACACACACACACACACACACACACACACACACACACACACACACACACACACACACACACACACACACAACCCTCTATCTTGTAAGCTGTTGGAGTTCCTGCCCTCTATTAACTTCTTTTCACAGTGGGATCGTACTCGGAGATGCCGTAAGTTCAGAGGATTTAAAATTACAGGATGGAAAAGTTAAATATAGTTCAGAGCTGCGGCTGGGTTGTAAAAAAAAAAAAGAATTGGTCACACATGAAGACTGTATTCAGCATGTAATAAAGCATCGTAGCAGGTCGTAAGATGTGTGGAGGTGGATTGTTGTGGTTTGCTGGAGGCCTGTGACTCTTCGTTTCTGTGTCAGTTATTAACAGAGTCTGGTTCCAGCTCGACGCTACAATTGTATCTGAGCATTTAGGGGTGATGGACCTCGCTCAAGGGTCCAACAGTGGCAACCCGGCAACCGGGCTTGAACTGGGGACCTCCTGGTCAGCAGTCCATCACCTCCACCACCGAGCCACCCCTGTACCCGTACTACTAAATGGTGCCATCCAATTGTAATATATCACATGAGGAACAAGTCCTGATGGTCTTCTCATTCTCCTGGTCAATAAGGGACACGACTACAAAAGTGCTTGGCCCCCTTAATCGCTGTTTGTAGCTACTGTACTGTATGTTTGTTATTATAACAAATCTTTTCCACATGCTGAACTGGAAACATCTCGAGCAATTATTTTATTTCCTGCTGTCATATTTATGTATTTAATATTGCCCTGAAATGGCATTCTATCTTTTTTTTTTTTTCATTACACAAAGCCATAAACGTCGCGGGTGAAATAGTGTGTGTAGAGTGAGCAGCCATCGAGCAGAACAGGACTTCATAAAGCCGATCTCCAGAGCGAATATCCAGCCGTGGCCGAGGGCGTAAATGGTGAGGAACTGCAGTAAAACACGCGCACGTCCGATTTAATCATTGATGAAATGCCGATCGGTGCGCGTAGATTATGAGCAGCCGCGAGAGTCCGTCTCACCAGATGATGATGTGAGCGAACGGCGCAGCTTCTGTCCGGTCCTTTTGGATCTAGAACCTACAGACTTCGGGTCTCGAGCTACAGTAACTCAGCCGCTTCCCTCCGCACTCGCATTCTGAAATGAAAGGAACGATGAAAGTGGAAGATAAGTAGGTTGCCAACTTCTGCCGCTCGTTCTGGGTTCTGTTCCTACAAAAGACAGAGAGAGAGAGAGAGAGAGAGAGAGAGAGAGGTTTATTAAACGTTAAAAGAACCAGAAGTTATTTATAAAATGCTGATAATTTACTTCTCTAAGCACTAAAATGAATGTTTTACACAGTTTTTATGAAGCTCGAGGCCCAGCTCCGTGTGTGTGTGTGTGTGTGTGTGTGTGTGTGTGCGCTCTATATAAGACTTGAAAGCAGAAGCAGGACATGGAGATCTGACCCATTTTGTGTTTCTCCTCCTTTAGGTGTGAATGAGACAGATGGCACACGCCACATTATAACACGACCAAACGTTTTTTGTTTTTTTTTATTTCCCTTAAACAATTCAACATTTAATTAAATAATTGAAAGTGATCCGTGTCTAATATGTGTTTCTTTAGGGCGTGTCTTGCCGGTTATATGGATCCTAATGATAATCAGGAAGCTCTGGAGACTAAACAAGCTCTCGGTCTTTCTGAACAGCGGCTGGTGCAAAGATTTAGAAAAGAAGTTCACAATAGCGTAAGGACACGTTACATATCCTTGATAGGCACGCCCTTTTTGAATCTCACACAGATGTGTTCTTTGACTGGCCAAGTGAATGTTAAATGGATTTAGTCACGGTGTTATGACTTTATTATTCATAATTGCGGTCATGTTCTAAAAATCTACCTATTTATAACAGAATATTAGGCCGTTTATCTCAAAATATGAGAACCACTTGGTCTTTCTGAACAACCACGCTGTCTTTCAAACTACTCCAAGATCTTCCTGAACAACTGCTTGGTCTCTCCGAACAACCTGCTGAACAACCCAAGCGACTTTCAGAACAACCACTTGGTCTCTCTGAAGAACTCCGAGGACTTTCAGAGTAACTGCTCGATCTCTCTGAACAAGCACGTGGTCTCTCTGAACAAGCCGAGGACATCGCGACCCTTATTCTCAAAATCCTGTTTTATATTTTTTAAACTGTGACCCAAAAAAGCTGTCATAGCTTTCAGAATAGTTTTTCATCCAGTCTTTATTTCCAGTGGCAAGCCATTACGGAACTCTGTCTGTGTGTGTGTGTGTGTCGGGGTTATGGCTGTTGTTGTCAGGTCGGCTCCCTCGGATCAGTCTCTCAGTCAGTGGATTCCCAGGAACGAACCCGGGCGACTCCGCTGGAAGCCGATCAGATAGAAACGGGAGAGTCGATCGGGGACGGGGCGGTCAGGCTCCGAGATCCACGCGCGACCTGTTAAACCGCTGCGGCTCGGTTTCTCCTGCGTTAAAGCTTCTCTGTGGCGATCGGACGCTTTTTCTTCCACGTCAAAAATAGTAAAAAATCATAAATGATGTGTGACAGATTGATTTTTCATCCTGCAGCTGTTGCAGTATTAATTATGTGGTTTCTCAGAGAAGTGGAAGTGATTTGATTAAATTTCATGGTGTGGAGCTGCAGGGTAACACACACACATACACACACACACACACTGACACACACACGTCATCTTCTCTTCTACTTTTCTACGCTGGAGATGAATGCAACATGAAAGAAATTAAATGTTATTTTTCACTAGATCAGTTTCAGAGAAAAAAAAAGACGAGGCCGTGTTTATGAGTTTGTGTTTATGCGTTCGTTATGTTGTTTACGTGCACTCGTCTTTTCTCGTCGACCGAACGGACAGCACTAACGGGGCGCGACCGTACGGTTCACTGTGGAATGACAGCGGCGCTAATGAGATTAGCGATCTGATGATGTAAACACGACGGAGTGGAGGTTAGGAGCGTCCTCAGGCAGAGCTGGAACTTTACAGAACATGCATGCGTAGGAGATGAAAGGATAACGAGACGGAGGGGAGAAGACAAGAAAGAAGGTGAAGAGAGAGAGGTAGAGTGTCATGCACACTCGTAACACGACCGGCACTAGGACCCGGAAGTAATACGGTCGGGTTTCAGGAAGCATAAAAGGAAACAAGATGGCGCTTCACATTGCTCAGTCATTGAGTTTTGCCCATGCTATCGCCGATGCTTCGCTCGTCTAAACGTGAGTACTCACTTTCTTGGGTTTCGCTTTCGATTGGGTGTGGGTATTTAGAACGCGGGTTTATTTGTGTAAACTCTTGCTCTCGCTTCGGGAGAGTTCGAATAATAACCAGCGTGGTTATCCTGCCTGCTCTCGCTACTTCCGCGTTTGGGTTTACCATCCACGCTACAGGGCTAACTGCTAGTCTTCTGGTTCATCATCATGACTGAGCCATCAGCAGTGAACCCAGCGGAGTTTGCTCGCCTCTGCGATGTGGTTGACCAGCACGCCAAGTTGATCGATCAGCTCCGTGGTGAAGTCGCGTCTCTCCGCAAGGAGCTCCAAGACGTGGCGGTCTTGCGCCGCGAGGTGGCGGAGCTGCGACAGGAGAATGCGACCATCCGCGGGGCGGCCGCTCAGCCGGCTGTTGCCACGCCCATCGCAGCGGCTGCTGCATCGCCAACTCCCTCCCCCTCTTCTGATGTTTTTCTGGCTTTACCGGATAAATGGGATGGCACAGATGGGAAGTTCAATGTTTTTCTAACCGCATTGGATCTCGTGTTTGAGTTCAATTCCACCAGGTACTCCACAGACCGACTGCGCATTGCTCTTCTTGTCTCGTTGCTATCCGGGCAGGCAGCTGAGTGGGCCACAGCAGTTCTTCGCTCAGATTCAGATGTCGCCTACTCATACACGGAATTCACCCGCCAACTCAAACTCACCTTCGAACATCCTCCTGCTGAGGTGGAGACCGACTCCAAACTATATCACCTACGGCAGGGAGGGGCGTCCGTGAGCCGCTACACCGCGTAGTTTCGTACCCTTGCTGTGCAGACCGACTGGGGAGACTCCTCCCTCCGGACGACCTACTATGAGGGACTGGCTTTGCGTATAAAGGACGAGCTCACCGGACGGGAGCTCCCAGCGACCTTGGAGGGCTTAATCCAACTCGCCCTCCGGATCGACCAACATCTGCTCGCTCGCCGGGTTCCATCTCCCTCTCCACCACCTTGACCGATGATTCCCGTCTCACGGTAAAAGTACACCTCCAGTTTGACCACAAACGAGTTGGAAGTACTGCGTTCATCGATTCCGGTGCTGCGGGCAACTTCATTGACTCTTCTTATGTCAAAAGACTGGGGGTAAAGACAGAGGCGTTATCCCAGCCCGTAACTATTGCATCAGTTGATGGTCGGCCCCTCTCCTCCAGTCCCATCACCCTCCGAACCCAGCCTATCACCCTCGTCATTAACCAGCATCAGGAACAGATCCAGCTTTACATCACCTCCATTCCGTCACCACCTATCATCCTGGGACACCCATGGCTACTGCATCACGACCCACTCATCTCCTGGACCCAAAATCGGATCCTACAATGGGGACCGACCTGCAACGAACTATGCCTACGGGCCGAGGCTGGGACGTGCTCTAGGGAGACCGAGGTCCCCGATGTTGACACAGATAACATCCCACAAGACTACCGGGACCTGGCTGAAGTCTTCTGCAAGAAACGTGCCACCCATCTACCTCCACATCGCCCCTACGTCTCCAGCGTCTCCTCTTACCAACTCTGCCCTGGACGCCCTCTCTGGCGCCACCATTTTCACTAAGTTGGACCTCCAGAGCGCCTACAACTTGGTGCGCATCAGAGAGGGCGATGAGTGGAAGATGGCCTTCATCACCCCTACCGGACACTATGAAAGCCTGGTCATCCCCTTTGGTCTCTACAATGCACCCGCGGTATTCCAACAATTTATCAACAACGTTCTCAGAGACATGTTAGGCCGCTGGCTGTTTGTCTACCTGGACAATAGCAGTGGGCATTGTTTTTCGAAAATGATAACTTCCACCTGTCATACCGCCCCCACGCCTGTCCTACCACCCACCAAGATCCTTGCACCAATTAACTGGGATTTGGAAACGAGGGTTCGCCAGGCACAGACTGCGGAGACCGAACCAGCAGGTGTGCCGCCTGGTCGTCTCTATGTCCCCGACTCCATCAAGACCGACGTCCTCCAATGGGGACACTCCTCCCCAATTTCTGGACACCCCGGAAGACGACGCACGCTACTCTTCATTCAACACGCCTTCTGGTGGCCAAATATGAGGAGGGACGTGGACGAGTTCGTCCAGGCGTGCCCAGTGTGTGCCAGGTCCAAGGACAGCAACCAGCCATCACCAGGGGAACTTTAGCCACTCCCAGTTCCCCGCCGGCCCTGGACACACATTGCCATTGATTTCATCACGGGCCTGCTGGTTTCCGAAGGAAAGGACACCATCCTCACCATCGTCGACCGGTTCTCCAAAGCTGTACACCTGGTGGCCCTCCCTGGTCTCCCGTCAGCCAAAAGGACAGCTGAGCTGATATTAGAGCACGTAGTCCGCCTGCATGCGTTCCCAAAGGACATTGTCTCGGACAGGGGGCCCCAGCTCACCTCCCGGTTCTGGAAGGCCTTCTGCCGTCTGATCGACTCCACCTGCAGTCTATCCTCCGGCTACCACCCACAAACGGTCAGACGGAGCGAACCAACCAACAACTGGAGCGCTACCTGAGATGCTTTATTGCTGATCGTCAGTGCTCCTGGGCCTGCTACCTCATATGGGCTGAGTTGTCTCACAACCTCCATACGTCCTCTGTCACCAACCCCAGCCCGTTCGAGGTGTGCTACGGTTTCCAACCTCCAACGCCATCCGACTTGCTAACACCCGCTACACCATTCAACTTTGCCGTCGACAACCACCGGGACAATGTACCAAGTCGGTGACAAGGTATGGTTATCAACAAGAAATCTACACCTGCAGACAGAATCACGGAAACTATAACCCAGATTCATCGGACCATACCGCATCAACCTCCGGATTTACCCTGTCACCTACCGGCTCCAGCTGCCTGCGGCGCTCCGGATCCACCCGGTATTCCACACATCTCAACTTAAACCCTTCACTACGTCACCCATGGTGATGATGATGATAAAGGGAAGGACACAGATCAATGGATGGATTGAAAGAGGGATGAGAAAGACAGATAAGGGATAAAAAGAGGGCATGGGTCAGAAAGGAAGGAATTAGAAAGAAAACGGTGAGAGAAAGAGGAAAGGTGGAAGACCAAGATGAAGAAAGGAACAAGGGACACACAAGAGTGGAAAGGGGGCTGAGATCAGATGCTTAGTTGAAAGAATCAGACTCTAAACTGAAATGTTTTCATGGCAGTTTAAATTCATGCCAGTTGTGAGTGCACATGCGCGTGTGTATGTGTGTATGTGTGCGTGCGCATGACTAATAAGACTATTTGGCTAATCTAGCTTTAGCTAATGTTAGAAAATAAACATACCTAGCCACTTCCAAAAAAAACAAAACAAAAAACACTTAATGCTGTATAGGCCACGCCCACATGCCACATGTCACCAATCTGTCAGTCGCTCCAGGCAGGTGATGCTAGATTGGACATGTTGGACGGTGTACTTGGTTATCGACGTTTCTGTCTTTTGCTGTTCAGAAATAAGGAAAGAAAAAGTAAAATGTATTTTTTTTTCCAGCTGCTGATGAAAGTTGTTTAGTTTTTTGAGAGATTACCGAGTGGACGATTTACTGTAGCGTCTCTGCTGAGAGAGACAGAGCGCGGAGTCAGGTTACTTCATTACGTCCTGTTTCTGTCTCCGTCAGCTCATTAAATATTGACAGAAATCTGTCCTCGAGGGATCATAAACGTCTCTCACATTCGTGTTGTGACACGCTGACTGACAGAGCTATTTGTCCAGGATTTATCTGGCATGATCTCCATCCTCGCTGAGGTTTCATGCTGGATCAGAGGCTAATGGCTGGAATGGAGACGCGCACACACACACACATCACACACACACACACACACACACACACACACACACACACACACACACACACGCACGCACGGAGGTCAGAGCTGAGAAACGTTACTGCACCATCAGTAGGACTAACGACTGAGGGCAGAGGTTAAGTGTTCCATGCTAAGGTGAATTGATTGACACCTAGCTTCACGGTTCAACACTGAGTGTGTATTTGGTCGGTGAAAGCTGCTGTAAAATAAACATGACTTGTAGAGCGTAATTATTGTAGCGTAATCCTACACCTGGCGCTAAGACGGTCCGTGCAGTGAATCACATGATAATGCTGTTCCTGGCGCGGGTTCAGCTTTGTGTTCAGCGCCGGAGGTCTTTCTGTCTAATGGAATGGAGATAAAACCTTACCAGAGGCACGAGTCCAAAAATCCATTTGCTCCTGACTCCACTGCTTCAGTGTCTCAAACGCTTCCTCTGCTTCCTCTGCCGGACGACCATGTGACAATCCTGCGCCTATTTCATTTTCTCAGCATTTAAAATGCAAATAAAAGTTTACAGCGTTGTTCCTGCCTAGGATAGTGACTAGTCAAGGTCAGTTTAGATACAGTTTATACGGAGACGTACTGTAGTGCGGCGACTCTGGCCTCAATACGGCATGGCGTCAAATTCATTAAAACGTTTAGAAAAATACTTATGTAGAGTTTTTAGGATTTTACTACAGCAGTCATCAACATGAAAGACTAAGGCTAGGCTAGGCTAGGCTAGGCTAAGGCTTGACACGGATCACGTGATCCAGACCGAGGAACAATTAACAGAAATTAACCCGAGCATAACATATAAAAGTTGAACACAATCAAGCAACAAAGCAGCGGAGTCAGCGTCAGAACTGTGTAAAAAGTGCCGAACAAATCCTGTGTGATGTCATCAAGTGGTTTTCTGAAGTGTGGTCGATTGTGGGAGCGCTCGGTGTGGCAGGATCTGAGTCCGCATTAGCGATGGTCAATCCATAAATAAATCTACAATTATTTCAATGGCTGGATAGCCAAAGTCACTCATAGCAAAGAGATAGCGGTTGGAAACCTGCACTGCAGCTGTCACTCAAATTATTATTTTTATGTGTGTACCAGGCTGTAAAGATGTTTCATTCTTTTTTTCCCCCCCGATTTTCTCCCTAATTTAGTCGTGTCCAATTCCTCCCCGTCACTAGGGGGCTCCACATTAAGGCTACTACTACCACTCAGCCGGGAGGGCCGGAGACTATCACGTGTTTCCTCCGAACCACGTGACGCCAGCCGACCGCATCTTTTCGAACTGCTCGCTCGCGCACCGTTGGGGGCGGAGTCACACACTCGGAGGACAGCGCTATCCGCTCCTTCCGCTTGTGTGAGCTAACAGACGCCCCTGATTGGCTGTAGAGCCGTAATTAATGTGGGAGCACCGAGTACCTCTCATCCCTCCCCTCCGAGAGAGCTCGGCCAATCAGCTCTCTCTTGACCTCCGGCTGCGAGATGGTTACAGCACCACCCGGGAATCGAACTCGCGATCTCCGGATGATAGGACGAGCACTTTACCACTGCGCCACTCGGAGGCCGTAAGATGTTTAATTCTGTTTTAAAGTTGTACAATAGAATTTAACATCCCAATTAACATGGGGGTCTCTGGGGATTGACTCACTGTTAGAACCAGTGGACCTTGTGGTCATTTGTGGAATTGCACATTCCGTTTTGGATTCATTTTTTTTTTTTTTGTTTAAAGTGGAACTAGTTTATCTTTCACATCAGCTTTAGGAGGCGGGGCCTAAATATGAGAATGAACAAATGACAAAAAAAAAAAACACAATGACCACCCTGAGAACGGTCTGACGTTCTGGTGTGTCTTAGATTTTGGACATGTGATCTTCAAGTTTTTTTTAAATTAATTTGTTTTATTTTAGCCACACTCGCATTTTTGATCTTTT
>QNUK01000679.1:175000-267500 GCA_013621035.1 Clarias magur
ATTTACAATATTCGGCAGCCGCCGTTATTCAGGGTGACTTACATTTTTTATCTCATTATACATCTGAGCAGTTGAGGGTTAAAAGGCCCAACAGGGGTAACATGGGGGAACCTGAGACCTTCTGAACCACTTCCGAAATGTTTAAAAAAAAAAATTTAGAATGGTAATTTCATACCAATTCTTAATTAGTAAATAAATTTGTACTACATACAATATTTTAAACCTGATTTTTATAAATTAATATTTATATTTAATTTAATACTCGAAAGCCAAATGTGTAAAATCCTAAACCACCTGAAACATCAGTTCTTTTCTTTTTCATCTCAAACTGTTCCCCTGAAAAGAATAATTTATCATTATTTGTGTTTGATTAGTCATAATAAAGGCCATTATTTAAAGTAAATTGCAGTAAATTAATTTTTTTTTTCTTATCAATTTGATTAATATATATGTTAAGTATATTTTAAAGTATATTCATTTTTCCACATCAACTACAGTAGGAACGACGCAGTGGCTTTTTGTAAGTACGGTATTTTTTAATATGTGAGAGAGTGTTACAAAATTATTTATTATAAATATCCATGAATCGTTTTTTTTTAACATACTGATTGATTAATTTAATTAAAAATAAAAGAACAAAGATTACTTAAACAAGACAGCTGCGGCATACGGTGGAGAACTACTGTACATGTCCGTGTCAGATGATGCCATAAAAATGCGCTTTAATTTTCATCACAGAAATGAACTCTGTAGTTCACCTTATCAACCAGTGCTGGAAATGGAGTGTTAATGCATTTACATAAACATTCTGAACTAGCTAGCTTAACTAATACTATTATTGATAATATACCAGATGAGGACATTTGTGGCCGATATGTTAACATAGAAATTTTATAGATTGTACATTATTTTAAAATTTCCTAACAAATGGGTTAGCATGATTTCATTTTGAGCAACGTTATCATGTTTGGATAAACGCCTCCATCATTCACTGCACGCTGCACTCTCATCGCCAGATCACTAGCCGGCTAATCAATATCTCTGCTGGGGAACACTCAATCAGTGTCTCTATATTTTATTAAACTTCCCACTCCAAAACATTAGAAGAAATGCCTGAGGATGACTGAGGCAGCTTTTTATTTCGGTAATGAACGCACTGCAGCATGGCTGTCTGAAACAGTCGAACAAGCCTGTCAGTTATTCTGGTGACGTTAAACGTACATAAGGAAACCGGATTCTCGTCACGGATGATTATTTGACATGTGTCTGTGTGTGTGTGTGTGTGTGTGTGTGTGTGTGTTGGTGGTGGTGGTGGCAGGGACAGGACCAGCTCTGGACCTTTAAGCTTATAAGAGAGCTCATTAGCATGGCTGTAGAAATGGCCAATATTTATAAATCCATTTATTTATTTATAATGTTTAAATGTTTGCTAGCGTTGCCAATAAGGACTGTAAACATTTGCAAACATAAAAATCATTTCAGAAATCCTGTCAATTTGTGAAGTTTCTTTGTGTTAGATAACTGTCTAGAATTAGCAATAGTGAGTGTAAAAATGCGAAATCCTTCCGGAAATCCTGTCAGGTCAGCGGTGTCAGCTAGCTACGTATGAATGTTTGATGATAAGATTCTAAACGTATTACATTTCCTTTATAAATCCTCTCAGGTTAGCTCTAGCTTGTGATATTTTTAAATGTTTCTCATGAATACAAGATCTGTCAGAGAATCTTAAGTCATGTTAGCTAATAAGCTAACTGACTAGCATTATGAGTAAAGCTTGTAAATTTGTGCAAACCTTACAATCCTCTGAGGAATCCTGTCAGGTTAGCGTTGTCAGCTAGTAAATATTTGATGTTGAGATTTTAAACATTCATGACTATTTATTTTAACTTGGATTCTTTTAGAATTCCTGTCACGTTAGTGCAATTAAACAGATTGTACTTATGAGAGTTAATCCTTTTAGAAAGCCTGTCGGGGTAGCTCAAGTCATGTTAGCTACCAAGTTAGGATTAGCATTAATGCTTACACAGAATCCGGTTGAAAATTCTAACTAGCATCATCAGTAATGCTTTTAAAATTTTGTAAGCCTTAAAATTCTCTCAGAAATCCTAACAGGTTAGCAATGTCTGCTAGTTAATTAGCTTTTGGTGATAGGATTATGGATATCTGTAAGTGTTATGAGCTTTAATGTTCTTCTGAGAAAATCTCCGAGAGCACGCACGTGTTTGCTAGCTAGCTGTGTAACGCTGTGTGAGTGTATAGTATAATTTGTGAAGAATATTGAAATTGGTGGATATGAAAGTGTCCATTTAGCTCATTGCTAACTTGGTAGCTTTATAGATCATAAGCATTCTGAATTCGTATATGAATATTACATTCCTGTTGAGTTAGTGTTTGTCAGTTAGCTGGCTACAGGTGGGGACACTCAAATATGCACAGATATTTTTCTTTCTTTTTTTTTCTTTTTCCTCATACGGACATGGCCGTAATCAAACCTACCGCCATGACCATATTCTCATTCATGGCCTTCAAACAGAGGCCCTCACATTGCTCAGACGTTTTCATATTGTTCAGATTGAAAAGATGCATTTCCTCATTTTTCCTTCATGTCCCCAATCTTCTCATGGCTTTCCACTCACTAACCAAATCTTAAAGAAAATCTCTCCATTGTTACACAGAAGAACCTTCTAAAGCTTCAGAAGGATTGCACTTCAAAGAGTTTAGACGTTCTGACAATCCACATCGAGACGGGAATATTATTAGACCATGAACCCATCAACCTTGGGGCTCTGGAGATTTGACAAATCTCAAATGAGTGACAGAATTAGACAAAAGGAAGCTTTCCACACGGAGCCTTTTCCATTTTTGTTCCGTGAACTTTAATTAAGGACGTCATTAACTTTGATCAAATATCTCCGTGACATCAAGTCTATTCTGGGAGCTTCTCGGCATTCGAGGGCGTTTATATTCATGGGTGTTTTATTCTTCCTGACATTCATAACGAATGACATTTTATCCATCAACATAATGTTTCATTTATCATAGTAAGGTCTCTGTTTTTTTTCTTTCTTTTCTTTCTTCCTTTCTTTCTTTCTTTCTTTCTTTCCAGGACGTGAAGTCGACGTTCTTCCAGTTCGGCGCGTCCATCCAGCAGGAGGCGCTGCTCATGTTGAACATCATGGAGGAATACGACTGGCACGTGTTCTCCATCGTGACCAGCAAGTATCCAGGCTACCAGGATTTCATCGCTATCCTTAAGACCACTGTGGACAACAGCTTCGTAGGATGGGACCTGCAGCACACCATCACGCTGGATGCAGTGGACGGCGCGGACGGTGGACGAGGACAGCTCCAGCTCAAGAAGGTGCAGTCGCCAGTCATCTTGCTGTACTGCTCCAAAGATGAAGCTGCGTACATCCTGGAGGAGGCACGCTCGCTAGGACTTACTGGTTTTGGATACATCTGGATCGTACCCAGTTTGACCACTGGCAACCCGGACATAACGCCTGATGAGTTCCCGTCAGGAATGGTCTCTGTCTCCTACGACGATTGGGACTATCCTCTGGAAGCACGGGTTCGCGACGGGCTCGGGATCATCACTACGGCGGCGGCGGCCATGTTGAAAGAGTTTGGCGATATTCCTGAAGCCAAGACCAGCTGCTACGGGCAGATGGAGAAGGCCAAGCTGCCGCCAAGTGCGCTTCACAAGTAAGTGAGCGGCTTTTATGATGATGACTTTTATTATCATTGATGCTGGGGAACACAAATGCGTCATAACACGATGTGTGTTAAACATCTTCCCACTCCCACTTCTTTCTTTAACGAAAGACGTCCGAGTACATGATGACAAACACAAGCTTGCAGCCAATCAGGAGAGAGAAACTTGAATTTAGCACCGACCGATCCGTGATAGCTGATTTATCCTTATTGTGAAATCTAGAGATATATTTGTCCGTTTCTCTGAGTGAGTTTTGTGTTTTCATTGCTCTTGTGTTTCAGCTAGCATGTTAACGCTAACTAGCTTGTATACGGTTTGTAAACAGGATACACAGATTTCTTCATGATTGGTTCCTCCTCGCTATTTACAGTAAGTGTTCTCCCTATTCCCTAGTGCTCCTTATGAGCTCTGGGACACGGATGTATATTGGCGCTCGGATAATGGGGACAGCGTTAAAAGTCAAGCTCATAAATATATATTGAGTTCTCTTTCTCCAGATCCAGCTGTTTTATAACGCCTATATACTGTAGACGCCACAGCTGCACGCCGATACCGTAACAATCAGGCTGGATCATTAGTTACAGTGATATCGATATCCAGACACTAGTGACACGTTAATGGTGTAAATGAGCCGCAGTATCTCAGAGGCAGTATTACTCAGTCCCTTCCAGCATCATCCTCGTCTCAGTGTGTGTGTGTGTGTGTGTGTGTGTGTGTGTTTGAGTCTCCCTCCTGACTCGTATCCAGTGTATTTGCCGCCGGACACGATGAGTAACACAAAGTGCGTGAGGCATTTGAGTGGAAATGTGTTATTGAGGCTGTTAAATGAGGGGAGGGATAAAGAGCCGAGATGTGGAAAGGATAAAGAAGAAGATGGACTGGACGAGAGAGAAAAAGAGAGAGAGAGAGAGAGAGAGAGAGAGGCGCTAAATTTGTTGGAACCGTACCGTGTTATGTGAAAAGAAATATGTGTCACATCTGACCTGATGCTAACCTTAACCTGTAAATGTACTTTTTTTTTTTTTTACTGTATATGCTTCAGTGTTTATGGCTTCTTGTCAAATTCCCAGATTTGCTCATCAAACGTCTCCTGCCATCCTGGGAATCTTCAAGTTTCTCGCTCAATTTCTGCCCAAAGGTGCGGACTTCTAAACCAGATGCAGCGTTTCATTCGAGCGAAACCGATGAACGGATGCGGATGAAATCTGTTAGGCATCAGGAATAGGAAATTAACTCCCCGTGCAGCGTGTTACTGTACAGTACATGACACACATTTGCAGCCGGGTGCGGGACGAAGGA
The DNA here is from genome assembly GCA_013621035.1 of Clarias magur. Classification (NCBI taxonomy): domain Eukaryota; kingdom Metazoa; phylum Chordata; class Actinopteri; order Siluriformes; family Clariidae; genus Clarias; species Clarias magur. The sequence goes on from QNUK01000679.1 coordinate 180,015, forward strand.
ATATGAATGAGCAGCAGGGAGTCTTGGCGAATAAATTAAAGCATCTTTCCAATTGTAAAGAGCTCTCGAGGAACCCTGCTGTGATGTTCTGCTCATCCCCTCTGCTCCTTTCTGCTCTCAGGTGGAACTGTTTTGCAAACGCCATGCCAGCCTTCGGTCCATATGTCCTGTCCGTTATGGGTGCCAGGACGGGCGTAGTAAATGAGAGAGGGGGGTAGGAGGAGGGGGGGGGGGGGTTGTGATGTAGCGAAATGCCCCATTTACAGCCGAGCGAAGCCGATAGAGGTGCCCACTAGCGCAGGTGCTCGGTCTCGGGTTCATCCAGACGGGATTGGCGCAGATGGCTGGAGGAAGGTTCGAGCTGAGCCAAATCTGAAGAGCAATCCGTGTTTTCAGAGGCAGCTGATCAGGCACGGAGAGCGAGAATGCTCTCTGAAACTGAATCAAATCAAAATCAGATTTTTCAGGCTTATAGAGAGATATGTGATGTTTCTGTATATTTTAAAACAAATGAAAACGCAGGGCAGGAATGTGGTGGTGGTGGTGGTGGTGGTGGTGGTGCAGCGCCACAGGCGTCACAGTTCCAGGGCCATCTGGAGATTTCCATCTGATCTTCCTCCAGATTCTTGATGCTACCTCTTAAAAATGGGAACGGTCCAGAAATGGGCTCCTGGTTCCCTTAAAGGTGACTAGTGTGGCAGAATATTGCAGGTTCCCCAATTAGTGTAATTAATAAACTGTGTATTTGGGTTTCACTGTAGATATGCCTGGTAGAACAAAAGTTAGTATTATTTTTATAAAGGACCAATTTGACCACTACTGGAATATGAGAATGACGTTGTATGTCGAATTCTCAAAATTAGCATATTATGATGTTGGTCATAGAAACAACTGAAAACAACCAGAACCAAAAAACACATGATGATGTGGATCTTCGCTATCGCTTTGCCTGTGTGACCCATTTTATTTTTTGCTCAATCATGCTCGTATAGTTGGTTAAAATAAGCTAAAGTTCTGTTCATCATATTGCCCATTCTGTTCTGAGAACATTATATACTGAGTCCTACAGTATATATGACTAAAATGCTGTGAGCTTTAACAGCCAGGTATAAAAGTAGAAGTTCTCCACAATGAAACTGATTTTCTAAATTCACAATTTCGTAACTCATTTTTGTTCCCAGTTGGCACTGAAACTTCATCGTCGTCTGTGACGTCATCATACCATGTGATGTCATCATAATCCAGCTTGCGTTTAGGAAACGTTCTGTATCTCAGTCTAATGTTTGTTAGCATTACTAGCGAACTGAAGCAAAGCAGATAATGACACATAACCCAGTATAACGAATGAGTTTACAGGGTTCTGCGTTGCTCCTGTTGCGTTTTTCTTTCGAGGAAACAAATGGCCTGTCTATTGTGCTATTGCTGCTTGTCAGATAGATATAAATTGATTTCAAACAAATTGCTATCACAGGGCAAAAAAAAAAAAAAAAGAGAAGAAGAAGAAGAAAAAAAAAGGCGATTGCCCTCTTGGTTTGAATCGGCGCGACGCCCCGGAGAGCGTGCACAAAAAACGAGGGAATTGCATTATGAGCGATTGTTTCGGTTTTATGGATGGTTCTCCCTCCGCCGTTTCCCTGCCCCACATGACAGTAATGCAGATTCACCGAGAAGCACTGCACATGTGTGCCTTCAGAGACGTCTTCATTTTTTTTATTCTTTGATGTGGAAACAGACACCTTGGGTGGTAAATGAAAACAAAAACAACAAGGACAAGTGGAAGGAAGAAGAATGGAGTATGAACGCGGGCTGCGTTTTTTTCATCTTCTTGTCTGAGAGAGGTCTCGTCAGATTTATGACTTCGGCGTGGAAAGCAGGAAGTTCAGTCACGGTACAGCAGAATGACGACCTGTTAACGCCGCGCAGGCCGGAGTCTACCGGCTGTCTCTCTTTCGGCTCATGTCTAACGGCTGTCGAACCGGATTCACGGATTCGTACATGTCTTTCGTATGGGTCAGTGAGAGATCTGTGCGCATGAGAGGATGCGTATCTAAAACGCCCCGGTGTCGCGCGGGAGTCTCGGGGATCCGTGGCGGTTTCGGTGACCTTTCCTCAGAAAAGCGGCGGAGATCAGCCGAGTGTACGAGCTGTCACGCCGACTGAACTTTACACGCCAGGTAATTTCATTATGCGTAGGTCAGGAATGACATCATCACGGACGATAAGACTGACCTGGATACACGCACACGCGCACACACACACACACACACACACACACACACACACACACACACACACACACACACACCTTGGTGTGTGAAAGTGAAATCCTAACAACACGGTATTAAAATGTAAAGATTAAAGTGATTTTTACTGAAAGTCAACTATAGCGAAAACAAACAACAACAATTGTTCTATATATGACTAACGAGGGAAAAGGGGCGGGGCTTAAAATAATTGTTTCAATTAGAAAACATGGCAACACTTAGGGTTAGAGTTTATATTTCTAAAACATATAATCATCACAGGGCGGGTCGATTCTGAAGACGACGATGATAATAACTACAGGCTTTGTTAAGAATTTAGGTTTTGGTACTAATAATTAGAGTAATGTGTTTTTATTTTACTGTATTCCCATGGAGGTATGAAGATAAACACACGGGGAAAACATTGCATTTCATGATTTCAAATGATTAAATGAAATGAAAGTTGCTGTAACTTGAGTTTGTTTAAGAGACGCCTGACACGTTTACTGACGCCGAGGTCCAGAATTACTGTCCTACAGAAAAAAATGAGGGGAAGTGAGGTCATGGAGAAGGAAGTGATGCGTAACGAAGAAACGTCTACAATCCAGAAGAGCATTAGATACCAAAAAAAAAAAAAAAGAGAAAAAAAAGTTTATTTTCTTTGAAAAACACATAACTTGGAGACCTTTAACTGACCTGGATCTGTCCTCCAGGGAGAAGAGTGCACTGCTAACAGCCTGCACACACACACACACGCACACACACACACACACACACACACATGCTCTTTCATGCATATTGGCAGTCCACGAGTCTGAGCCATACCTCCTTCTGGCCCACTTTGGATCAGATGCACTTAGTGAAAAACACACACACACACACACACACACACACACACACCCAGTATCCAACACAAGGGAACAGGTAAGCCTTGCCAGCTCCAGAGGTAACACCGTTATTACAAGCAAATCCATAACCATAATCCAGTCGCAGGCAGAGAAAAAGGTCAAAGGCAGAGAATTCAGAACCAGGAATAAACTTAATGAACGAGCAAACCTTCCTGATTGACTCAGCCAACACACGCAGAGACACAGCGCAAACAAAGATGTGCCCTTCTGCTCAAATGTTCTCAATAATATCAAACACATTGTGTTACACGTCGTATACAGTACACACAGCCGAGTCCCGAAATATCCACGCTGGAATTAAGGATTTTATTTTTAAAGCTTAGACATATGGGACGCTGCCTAGTTTTATTTCTACACTGTAAAACTTATAACGCCCCAGGTGTCAAAGCTCACGTCTTCTCAGTCTTAGAGCTCTCCAAAATGTGTGTGTGTGTGTGTGTGTGTGTTAATGTTTCAACTGAAATACAACTCATTTCCCTCTTTTTCACTCCCTGTTTAAAGGCAGAGTTTCAGTGTCTGTAGCATGAACTGCATACCGACGGCCCTTTGCGGAAGTGCATTTTTCTAGCCAATCAGAACACAGATCAGAAACGGCTGAGGAAATATACTCTTAACACATGTTGCTTTTTGTATAGTTCCTACTTGTAGCTTTAGTCTTTTTTTTATTTTTTTTTTTTTTTTACCAATTAGCCTAATCTGCATGTCTTTGGACCAAGCACGGGGAGAACATGTAAACGGAACACATAGGCGGGAATCGAACCTTGGCCGGGAATCGGAACCCTGACCATATAGGTGCAAGGCGACAGCGCTAACCACTAAGCAGCAGCGCTGCCGCTTAGCTTTTCTACTGGAGTATCAGCAAGATGCGCTTACATCCCGCCGCAGCCCTCAACACAGGACTGAAAAACACTGCTGAAGATCTTGTGACGTCATTTAAAAACACACTGAGTATTTTTGTCCTGTATACAAGCAGCCATTTTCCCCAAGCAGACATTGGAGGCGTGGCTTAAGCACATGATTTGCATATGGATCATCATTCCTTCCTCATCATCAGTCCCGTTTAAGGGCTGTGCAAAAAATTTGGGGGCGGGCGTAAACTAAATTAAAATGAAACTTTTAATGCATCATTACTACTGTACTAGCATAAAATAAAGGCATTACTCACATGACTCGCGTCAGCAGCTCCACTCGCCATAAAAAGTGCTGGAAAAGCCTCGCTGAGAATCACATGGTCCAATCACATGAGCCCAAATATTTAAAAACAATATTGATTCGCTAAGAACAAAAGTGGGAGGGTTCAGGGCGCACAGAGCCGCGCCCGAAGGATGATTCTACAAAATCCAATCAGAGCCCAGCCTCAGGTCACATGCTTTTCAAAAACGTACGCGTCTACACAGACACTCGTTTGTCCGGCGCCCCGCGTACACCAACACAAATGAATGTAATGCAGTTTAGTTTTTTTTTAATTGCAAATAAATTAGATTAAGAAATACAACGGAATATTGTGACTAAATGACTTTATTTCATTTTTAAAATGAATAATTATTATGTTAAATAATTAGATGTTAATGGAGCATCCTTCTCTGCCTAACTTTAAGGGGGGCGGCGCCCCTGCGCCCCGAATTGACCGGCCGCCACTGGATATTAGCCCGTGATTGGTGGTAAAGATCATGAATGATTTGCACAGGTACTTTCCATCTGAAACAAAAAATTACCCGCCAATTACAGGGGTCTGAACGAGATCGCGGTCAAGAACCGCTACCCTCTCCCGCTGATGTCATCCGCCTTCGAACTGCTCCAGGACGCCCGTATGTTCACCAAACTAGACCTGAGAAACGCCTACCACCTGGTCAGAATAAGAGACGGCGATGAGTGTAAGACCAACTTCAACACAGCCACTGCACAGCAAAATCCTTAGTCTTGAATGAACACCCAGAGTGTTGATTTAACACTTTCAAGAGTACGTTCGTGACCATTAGGTCATATATAAACACTTGGGGAGTTAAATCAACACTGGGAATTTTGCAGTGTGGCCATTATGAGTACCTGGCTGTCCAGTTTGGTCAAACGAACAGACCAACCGTTTTCCAGGCAATCATAAATGATGTTCTCAGAGACTCTCTCAATGTCTTTGTCTTTGCCTACTGTGAGTACATTTTGATTTTATTTACACTCCGAAAAGGAACACAAGCTCCATGTTCTTCAGGTCTTGCAACGATTGCTGGAGAATAAACTTCATGTCAAGGCAGAAAAGTCTGAACTTCACTGCACATCCACCTTCTTCTTAGGGTACTCCATCTCACCGACAGGCATCCAAATGGAAAGGGTGAAGGCAGTCACCAACTGGCCATTACCTCATCCAAGCGCAAACTTCAATGCTTCCTGGGGTTTGTCAATTATCATCAAAAAAGTATAGCATGGTGGCGACTCCACTCACTTCGACCAAGAGAGTGGTTTCATTGGAACCACCTGGCAGACAAAGCCTTCAAGAAGCTCAAGCCCTCTCCTGGCAGTTCTCCATCTCCCAGGACACACCCACAAAAAAAACTATCCTTCCTCTATTTATCTTGTGGTAACGCGACTGGAGGTGGAAAACCGGGTCCAGAAGACCCTTGAACAGGAACCAGGCCCGGGTAACGTCCCACCCAGGATGTTCTTCATCACAGCTTAGGTGAGACCACAAGTATTAGACTGGTCCCACAGCTCCAGATTGGCATGCCACCCTGGGGTGAAACGCACCCTCCCGCTCCTACACAAACATTTCTGATGAGGATGTCAAGCACTTTGTGGCCTCTTGTGACACCTGCTCAAGGAACAAGACAACTAGCCCCCCTCCTAAGACCCTTCCTCTCTCACATCTCCATCGACTTTGTTACCGAACTACCACCATCTGACAATAACACTTGCATTCTAACCGTCTTGGACCGGTTCTCCAAATCTGCCCACTACATCCCACTACCCAAGCTTCTGTCCGCTGTCAACCGAGTTCCTGAGCAACCACGTCCTTTACTTGTATGGAGGCATTCACAAAAGAAAAAATCTAAAACTTATCTCATAATTATGATTTGGTGTTGTTGCAACTTACTATTTAATACAGTAATTATGACTTGCTTTCTACATCTACATCTAGGCATTTGGCAGACGCCCTTATCCAGAGCGACTTACATGTTTTATCTCATTATACATCTGAGCAGTTGGGGTTAAGGGCCTTGCTCAAGGGCCCAACAGGGACAACTTGGTGGTAGTGGGACTTGAACCTGGGACCTTCCGAACCGTAGTCCAATGCCTTAACCACTGAGCTAAAAAATGGAAAATACAGTGGAACCTTGGCAAAGAAATTGAATCCATAAAATTCATAGACTCCATTCGCCTGGCTTTTGACAGACACAAACTGAACGGTTCCTGGACATATACGTGCAATGTTCGGCTCGGTTTGTTCATTCGTATGCTGAAAATGCAGAGGCAAAGTTCTTGGAAAATTTAAATTCTTAAGGCGAAAATTCATAAGCGAGGGCATTTGTATGTACTTCTGTAGTTTGAATGATTTTATATGCAGAATTTTTAAAATTGTACCTAAATATTTATTGTAGGCAATAAGAATACAAAATGATTGAGTAGATATTACTAAAAAAATATACAGATGTATGTAGACGAATTGAATTAACACAAACACTTCACAAAAGAAAAGAAGATACAAATTAGGGTAAAATAAAAAAAAAAAAAAGTCATATTTTAGGTTGAATTGATGTGTTTGAGCTCAGGAGTCAAAATTTGGTCATATCAAGTTATGAAAAGTTGTGAATTCTTGTCTAAGTGCCTGGCCTCTACTCCCTTACTCTCACTCTGAAAGCTGATCCAGGGACAGTTTTAGCGCTCAGTGGTTGGCCATTTTTCTGAACGAGCGCTGAAGGGAAGATACAGAATTACAGAGTTCATTGGCTTGAGCAGTGGCAGGAAGTAACGAGGGACAGCTAAAGGATGCAGCTTTTTATTCTGCTGTAACACTGAAGTGTATATATATTTTTTGCCTTTCAGGAAGCCAGAGATAGATTGACACATAGAAGAAGACAGAAGTAATAAAAGAAATTGTGAACACATGTATACTGAAGACAGATTTATATCTACATTTAATTTTGAATCAGTTTGTCGAGTCAGTGTCTGGCCTCATGATGTTAGTGGATTTCATCAGCATGCTGCCAGGCGGGTTTAACGTCACAGCCGTTCACACACGCTTACCAAAGCACTTGTTTTTATCGCTACAGATGTGGGATGGGATGTGAAATCCGTGCTCGGGAAATGTATTTATTTATTTGTTTGTTTTCTTGCAAAGAGTGAAATCTGAGAAGAAGAAGGAGAATCAAGGATTCAATTCAAGTGCATTTAAATCATAAGGGACCCAATGGTGTGACCTGAGGAACGCCGGAGATTCAGCTACAGAGGGAAGAAACCATAGCTACAGTGGTTAATTTAATCCAACCTTTGATGCGATAACAAATATGAGTCACTAATCTAATTCTGACGTTCATCTCAGCAACCAAGCGTCAGGGATGTGATGGTATGTGCTCCAAATACTGTTATACAATCAAGATATACAACGCGTATAACACCATGACACAATAATTCTATGTGATTTGTCATTTTATCCAGAAAATACTTTTTTTGTCTTTAGGTCAATAGTGTCTCTGATACGTCCTCCATATGAAAAACTAAACTTTTCAAGCAAAGTTCATTAATAAATATTGTCATATTAAGCGTATTTACAACTTAATAATGTTCCTTGTCCAAAACGATAACGCCCAAGAAAATTTCTTAATCCCACTTAACTTCTGATTAGCATTTTATTAAACTGTGGTTGAGGATCTGAACTTAAATTGCATAATTTAAATCTGGTGCGTTATGAATTCCGCTGCATTCAACTCAAATCTCATTACAAAGATTTTCCCAACTTGTAATATGAAAAGTGCAAGAAGGAAAATACCCACTGAACTTGGCATTCCTGATCGGAATTTTGGGAAGTCGTCGTCAACCTGCATGTTCGGCATATGACCATCAACAATAAATAAAATATCACTTCACCACATTAAAGAACTTAAAAAAACTTTAAAGAACTTTATACTGTAGCAGCATAAAATGCAAAAATAAAGACATTGTACGAGTCATAAATGCATCATATTAACCACACAGTTTGCTTTTTTTTGTTGTTGTTGTTGTTGTTGAGAAATTAAATACATCATGAGCTATTGTTAGCTGATAGCTTGTTGCTAATAAAACACATGCTTTCATGGAGACGTCCATAGCATTTCCCACTTTATATACGTTTAAAAACTTTCGACTGCATCATAGGAGTCCTGATGAGCACAGGACAGTCTTTATAATTACCACAGTAGCTTTTACACTGACATTATTTAATAAGGAAGGGAGTCAGATTTGCGTTTAAGCGGTTATCGCAGCTTTTTCTGGTATGGAAACCTGACCATTAGGACCGGTCGCTCCTTTATTTAACGTCTCTCGGTGACAGGGCACAAAGTCTGCGCTGCGGCCTCTGGGCTCAAATAAAGATATCATGTGGAAAGTTTTCATTGGCGCAGTAATTGGCGGGAAGCGGGTGATCCAGGGCTCCGGTGAGAGCACACAATAAGACACAGCCAGGTGTAAAAGCAGGTCTAAACCGAGTATCGGAAGAAGAACTACTGACAATGGGAACACATCCCGTAAAGGAAAAGAGCAAGGATTATCGATTGCGCTCGCTCTCCTGCGGTTTGATGTAATTGGATTCAGTGATATATATCCAGCGTGATTGGAGCTTCGCGGCAAACCCGCGCTCTGGCCTGTACCAAGCTTCCAATCAATTCAGCAAGCCGAAACGGGGCTCAGGAGACGCGCGGCCGTAAACCGGCGAGAAACACAGTGCCATCGGAATTGAGCTGCTCTGCCAGCTTTATTCATTAAAATAAAAGGCTCATAATTACAGAGAATCACTTTGCACAGAGGGGCTTCCATCCATCTGCCGTTTGGTAAGGCAACCCTTTGATACATCGTGTCCACACTTTGGGATATTACACTTCAGGGTGTTTAAGGGAAAATATAAGACCTATAACTCATGAACAAGGGGTTGCAGGCACGGCGACAACGCAGGTGAGTGCTGTACAGTAAGTACATATACTGTAGGTGGAAAAATAAAAACTGGAGCGGGCACGGGATGAAAACGGAACAGTGGAAACAACAAGCATTAAAAACGGCAAAAACAAAAAAAAGGTGTAGGAGTAGTGAGCTAAACCGCGACTGAACAGTGATAACGCCAGCAGACGCATGACAGGGAACTTAAATAATGAAGCTAATGAGGCCTAAGCAGAAACAGCTGAACAGTAAACTGTACGTCTGACACACTGTCACCTCCTGTCAGGAGTTATATAAGAGGCAAGATTACGATATGTATTAAGAAACGTACAGACAAGTGAGCAAACTGTGAAAACAAGAACCGTGTACTGTACATAGGCTGTGGAAAGACGGCAAAATTCATGCTATATTTTGATCCAAAGTGATATTTTCCATATTTTATGTTAGCTAAAACACGGCGGTGTAGCGGTTAGCACCGTCGCCTTGCAGCTCCAGGGTGCGGGTTCGATTCCCGTCTCTGTGTGCATGGAGTTTGCATGTTCTCCCCGTGCTTGGTGGGTTTCCTCCGGGGGAAAAAAGAATGAATGCTTGAATATTGTCAAAGATAAATATGAAGTGGAAACCAATGAATATTATTAATATTAATGTCTTTACCTGCCTGGCGGGACTAACTAACCGTGAGGCGATTAATAGTCAGTGTAATTAACAGGGGTGAAAGTAGTTTAAAATTCTCACCGGTACTGTTTAGCCAAAAGGTCCTGAGTAACTTACTGGTTTTACTTTATATTTCCACTTATTCTACTTTAGAATATCAGCTCCGTTGTTCAACACACCTACAGTAGTAGTGCACTTGATCAGAGGTTAGAGAGGGATTTAGGATTCAACCTTCTGTTAGAAACTAGTTAGCTTGGTAGCTCACATTAGCTGTGAAGAACAGAACAACGCAGACGTTTCAGACGTGTTTCGGAGCGACTCTGAAAAGAGGAATGTGTTTTTTGAGTGAGTGAGAATGTTATGTTAGAATGTCATTCGTGTCGATGCTCACTGTTTTTAAGAACGTCGAGGTTCGGTACGGTACATGTCCTACATTAGCGAATCTGCATCAGGCTCAGAGATTTAGCAGAAAGACGTTTAGCTTCCAAAGAACGGAGGAATCCCTTTTACAATGCGCTGCCTATTAATACACACTCAACTGTATTTCCTCCTTAATAATGCATCTGTTTTTGTAATAGAACAATTAAAGATTAAAGGCTAAGCATCCCTGACTTGCACTTTTATTTAATGCGTACTGACTATATTAAACTTTTACTTCATTAAGCTTTTCAAGTAGAGTTGTATATCATGTATTATTTTCCCCCGTGTCCTCTCAACAATGGAACAATAGTCCTAAAACAACCTTTGAATAAATGTGTTCTTGAATAAAAGACAATACAGAAAACATGTTTGTGATGGTTATTTTCTTATTGCTGAAAAATTCGCATTTAATCTACTCATATTACACAACTGTCCAATGAAATATTATCAAGAGCATGTGTCTTGATTATGTAATTTATCTAGAGTAACTCCACGTGTTTACAGTTTCCCATGTTACAGCTGCTGTGATTTTATGCATTTATTTACGTGTCTTTTTTTTGCGATAATAGAACTATATACAGGAGCTGGACAATGAAACTGAACCGCCTGGTTTTAGACCACGATAATTCATTAGTATGGTGTAGGACCTCCTTTTGTGGCCAATACAACACCAATTGGTCTTGGGAATGACAGATACGAGTCCTGCACGGTGTCCAGAGGGATTTTGAGCCGTTCTTCTTGCAGGATAGTGTCCAGGTCACTACGTGATGCTGGTGGAGGAAAACGTTCCCTGACTCGCTCCTCCAAAACACCCCAAAGTGGCTCAATAATATTTAGATCTGGTGACTGTGCAGGACATGGGAGATGTTCAACTTCACTTTCATGTTCATCAAACCACTCTGTCACCAGTCTCGCTGTGTGTATTGGTGCATTATCATCCTGATACACGGCACCGCCTTCAGGATACAATGTTTGAACCATTGGGTGCACATGGTCTTCCAGAATACTACATGGGCGCAGTGACGCGCCCATGTAGTATTGGGCCTCGGGAATGCCATGATATTGCAGCCCGAACCATCACTGATCCACCGTCATGCTTCACTCTGGGCTGCAACAGTCTGGGTGCTACGCTTCTTTGGAGCTTCTCCACACGGTAACTCTCCCGGATGTGGGAAAGACAGTGAAGGTGGACTCATCAGAGAACAATACATGTTTCACATTGTCCACAGCCCAAGATTTTCACTGCCGGCACCATTGAAACTGACGTTTGGCTTTGGCACGAGTGACCAAAGGTTTGTCTGTAGCACACCGGCCATGTACGTCGACCCTGTGGAGCTCCACACCAACAGTTTTGGAGGAAACAGGAGAGTTGAGATGCACATTTAATTCTGCAGTGAGTTGGGCAGCGGTGGTTTTATGGTTTTTGGATACAATGCAGGTTCGCACCCGGACAGACATCCCTTTCAGGCAGCTACCTCTCGCGTCCACAGTTACTCCTGTTGGATGTGGTTCGTCCTTCTTGGTGGTATGCTGATGTTACCCTGGATACCGCGGCTCTTGATACATCACAAAGACTTGCTGTCTTGGTCACAGATGCATCAGCGAGACGCGCACCAACAATTTGTCCCCTTTTGAACTCTGATATGTCACCCATCATGTTGTGTGCATTGCAATATTTTAAGCAAAACTGTGCTGTTACTCTGCTAATTAAACCTTCACACTCTGCTCTTACTGGTTTAATGTGCAATCAATGACGATTGGCCACCAGGCTGGTCAAATTTAGCCATGAAACCTCCAACACTAAACTGGCCAGTGTTTCAGTTTCATTGTCATTGGGTTGCATGGATCGGAGTTGCTTGTCCTTCCCTGGGTGTTCGACTGGATTGAGATCTGGCGAGTTTGGAGGCTGGATCAGAAGTCTTGTGCTCTTTGCCAGTTGTGCTCCGTGCACTGGGTGGTCTGGTCCCTTTCTATCCTGGCCAACATTGGCTTTTCCATGGGATTGTACCAGGCTGGCTGATCCTTGGTCCCTGCTTGGAGGAGCCTTGGATGCCCATGATCTTGTTACCCATTTACTGGTATATAATCGATAATCAAGGTTATTCAATTTACCAAATGGTGGTGATGTTATGGCAGATCTGTGCTTAATAATCATTGGGCTTCAAATACTGAGAGTGCACATAAATTTATTGGAGTAAAATACTTTTTTTCTTTTTCATTTGGCTCAGTGGGGCGACATCTGGGAGTGCTGTTCTTCCTTGGCCCCCCCCTACAGTAGGTTGACCTAAAAACTCTTGGCACAGCAGAGGGTCGAGCATGTCGTGGGCTGGGATCCAGCATCTCTTCTCCATTCTGTAGCTACTAGAGCTTAAATGTATAGTTGGTTTGCCTTTCATTTTACCGGGGAATGTGGAGGGCATCAACTTCTGCTATGGAACCTACACAGTCTGGCCAAAATATTTGCACCCCCTAATGCATTGTTGGAACCCCTTTAGCTGTATTGTTGACGTAAGAGTCTGTAAAGTCTACATACTTGTAAAGCACATCCCAATGAGGTTAAGGTAACTGTAGTACTGTTGCCAGTTTATATTTGTCCTGGAATGTGGCCGTGCCATCAGGGAAGAAAAACTCCATAAATGTAATAACCTGGTCATTCAGTACATGCAGGTCATCAGCTGACGGAATTTTATTGCCATATAACGTTGCTGAGCCTAGACCGAACAACTGAAGCAACCCCAGATCATAACACTGCCTCCAGAGGCTTATGAAATCATTTGCCAGATGCAACCAGGGTCATTGTTTACTAGCTGAAGGGGTTTTGGCGAGGGACTCGGTAGGTCTTGTAAGGTTAAAAGGGTGGGGAGGGGAGAATCTTTTTCTTCTTTTTCCATGGAGCACTGTTTGGAGTCTCTGGCCACTCTTGTGTTATTAATCTTCCAATCCAGGTACCAAGAAATTGGTCCTACAAACCATCAGTCTGGAAGGATAAGTCTTTGGCAGGATGCACTGCAACTCCTTAATGGTGGTAGAAGTGGACCAGCTAGTGACATCTAACACGTGTACTGGTCCTTAATCACCCAGTCTGGCCCAAAGAACTTGACCTGGAAAAGGTTTTCAAAAGGAACATTTTTCTTTTTGGAGATAGAGTTGGTGTTTAAGGAGGTATGACAGGCTCTTCTTAATATGGACAACATGTGTGAGATTGTCTGAGGAGTAGATCGAGATGTCATCATTATGTGATGATGCACATCCACAGCATATCCTGCAGCGCAACATAGATGAAGCACCGGAGCACCGCAGCGACTGAAGTTAGCCTTACAAGAGACTCGTGGCCAGAGGTGTTGCTAAATAAAAGTTTCCTGCTTTTCTTTTATTCTTATGTTCTGAAACATTTGGATGCTGCTCAGGTTTGTGGAGGCAGCCTGTGACGTCATGGGCGTGTGATAAAATGTCTCGCACCTTGATTTATCTCCTTACCCAAAAACCTTTACACACCTTCTCAAGAGCGTTTTCTTCCTCTCTTTATCACACCGCTTATCTGCCTCTCTCTCTCTCTCTCTCTCTCTCTCTCTCTCAGACAAAATAGTGTCAGTGACAAACGCAGATTTCATGTGATGCTAATAATATCCGAGGCAGATTTTTCATCTTTGCATGACACGACATCTGATTTCGGTCAGTCTTTAGGTGTCCAATGGTTCATTAATTCCTTCTTCTTTTTTTTTTTCAGCGCCGCAAATGACCTTCATACATTATTTCCATCATTAATATCAGCAGAACTGAAAGAACAGATATTTCTTTATATCACTAACCTCATAACTGTGTGTGTGTGTGTGTGTGTGTGTGTGTGTGTGTTAGGTATATGATGAACGTGACATGGGATGGCCGGGATTTGTCCTTCACCGAGGACGGCTATCAGGAGAATCCCAAACTGGTCGTCATTGTGCTGAACAAGGATCGCGAATGGGAGAAGGTAGGATTCGATTTCATTATTTTTTTAACCAGTTGTAGTTTGTCTTAAGTTTCTTCTCAACTTCTGTCTGCTTCCAAGGATCCAAGGATGTTCTCTACATTCTTAGAGTTTTCTTTTTTTTTTTTTTTTTCCCCCGATTTTCTCCCTAATTTAGTCGTGTCCAATTCCTCCCCGTCACTAGGGGGCTCCCACATTAAGGCTACTACTACCACTCAGCCGGGAGGGCCGAAGACTATCACGTGTTTCCTCCGAACCACGTGACGCCAGCCGGCCGCATCTTTTCGAACTGCTCGCTCGCGCACCGTTGGGGGCGGCGTAACACACTCGGAGGACAGCGCTATCCGCTCCCTCCGCTGCGCAAACTCACAGACGCCCCTGACTGGCCCCCTGACTGGCTGTAGAGCCGTGATTAATGTCGGAGCACTAAGTACCTCTCATCCCTCCCCTCTGAGAGAGCTCGGCCAATCAGCTCTCTCTAGACCTCCGGCTGCGAGAGGTTACAGCACCACCCGGGATTCGATCTCGCGATCTCCGGATGATAGGGCAAGCGTTTTAACCACTGCGTGATTATTGGATAATTGCAGGTTTTTATCATCCAAATGTTTGACAGGAAAACTCCTAGAACCTTTAAGGATTCCCCCTACAGGCTGTTTGTAGAACTGATTCATGGCCCCTTAATTTACTGTACCGTATACAGAGCAGGTTCTTAATTCCTAAAAGAAATTCTGGTTCTCTTAGATACAAAACCACATTTTTGCGTCACCTGGACCCTGTGATGGTTCCTCATTCTTCCCTGGTATATTTTTAGCTCCACACAGAAAGCACAGCTCAGACGAATAATTGGAATGTGGAGCAACAATAGGAGCGATTGATTTACGCTGTCCGGACCGCAGTTCAGTCGATACCAGTAGGAGGCTTAATTGGAATGATCGGATTTGTACTGAGAAACCTGGCCGCTTATGACGAGCGCGATTTTACACTCCGGTGATCTGAGAGGTCGACGGCTTCATCAGGGACCGATCGGACTTATTTGTATGAGACTGTTACTTTTTAATGGCGTAATGTCTGTGTTATATAACGCCTTCGAGCGGAAACCGCGGCTGCTTTCAGGCGGTATCGATTAGCCGAGCGTTTGTGGTTAGAGAGCTAGCATGATAGCTAGCATTAAGAAACAAGAGCGGGATGGTGATATTTAACCTTTTAATACAATTCAAGAGTTAAAGTAAATTACTGAGCAGTATGGAGTTGTAGCATTAAAAAGCGGACGGGATGCTAGTTTTGTTGGGTGAGATGTTCAGGATCTTGAATAAACCCATCTTAGTACAGAACCCTATTTTTCATTGTGAAGTCTTGTCAAGCAGATCATCATTATAGGTATCACGTGGTTCATTTGGGTCATTCTGGGATGAAAGTAACACACCATTCACAGACCAGCGATCTGTTTGTCTGTGCACTTTGGACCAGCCATACTGTAGCCATATACTGTATGGATGTCCAGGATCAAGCAGTTCTCACTAAGGAAGTTCTACATTTCCTCACTGGAGCTGTTGATTGATCTTTTTTTTTAATTAAATTTTTTTTAATTAAGTTAATTTGTATGTCTTCAGCAAATAATGCAAACAAGTGTGTACACCAAGGTTAATGACTGAAGTGTGCTGCTGTACTCAGGTACTTACTGACAGTATCACTCGGCAGTGTCGTATACGGGTCACAAGCGGGTTTGTAGTAAAAAAAAAAGTACAAAAAAAAAAACCAAGAGATCAAATATTGGTTCAAGTTATCAAATTGTCAGTGTGACAGATCTGTTCATTGCAAAGCATAAACGTTACTTTTGTATCATTCCTGACCAGCGTTGTGTGTAAGGTGTTACAATGTAGCGTGTTAGAGGACTCGGATTGCTTCTTTGATGTAACGAGTAATCTAACGCGTTCGCTCCTCCTCAGTTACAATTTATGTAATCCGTGAGCCAGACAGCAGTCATTCCCAATCCATTTGTGTGTGTGTGTGTGTGTGTGTGTGTGTGTGAAACCGATAACCCACCCCCCCCTCTGTTATTCCTGCTGTTACACCCCTATCTCTCACCCATGCGGTTTGACTATGCGAGGGCCGACGCGCGGAGAGATGGAAACCTGATCACGGCGCCGAAACTGGCGGTGAATCCTGATGAACCGTACTTACGGCCACCGCGCGAAACCGCGTAGCTGAGATAGGGGTATTACTGTAGTAGTGAACAGATTATGGGCCGAACTTCGCTGAGTGATGATGGTAGAATAATTCTAAAGGTCTTGACTAAAACAACATGCATGAGGAAGCGCAAAGGAGTTTTCATCTTCTGCAGTGGAAAAGAACTCGAACTGGTTACTTTTATCAGAAAGTCACGCAGTAATGTAACGGATCACTTTTTAAAGACAGTAATTTTGTAATGTAATTAGTTACTTTAAAAAGTAACGTCTCCCAACACTGTTCCTGAATGATTATGTACATAGTTGACAATTTCCTTATTTTGACCCATAATTTGACAGTTAGGACTCACCTGGCTGAGCGGTTCTCATTTTCATGAACAGTTTAACATCACATTGGAGCAAATTATTTCATTTAAAATCATACACTGCAATTTTTTCTTTTTTTTTTTTCTTTTAGCAAGTGAAAATATCTTCGATATACTTAACTATATCTATATCTGTAATCAGCAATGTTACTAAAATTGCAAGCGAAAAATGTCTATTTCTATTAGAAGATATTTTCCCTACTTTTTAGTATAATAGTTAAATTATCTGCCAATAGAGCAAGACATTTTTTGCCCCAATTTTTAGTAACATTTAAATAGAAATAATCTTATCTTTGTTTTTTGTTTTTTTGTTTTTTTTTTGGAAACTTATTTTAAGAAATTTTAGGTTTGGTTAGATTCATGAATATTCCACTTGCTAAGACGTCCCGTTTTACAGCGATTAATTAACATGCTCAATGACACTGAGCATAGACTGTAGGAACGAGATCATGTGATGCGGGTCACACAGCACTTGGGCAAAGCATTCATGAGTTCCAGCGCAGAGTAACAGTAACATGGTTCACAGAACTTTTGAGGACATTAATGAACTGATGCAGCACCTCACACCTGACCTCGCACCTTCAGGGTCGAGGGTTTGATTGAAATGCAGATTAGCCTGATTGGTGTTTCCAAATTTCCCATCGGGTGTGTGAAGGAGTGCGTGAGTGCATGTGAGTGCATGTGCGTGCATGTGCGTGCATGTGCGTGCATGTGAGTGCATGTGCGTGCATGTGCGTGCATGTGCGTGCATGTGAGTGCATGTGCGTGCATGTGCGTGCATGTGCGTGCATGTGAGTGCATGTGCGTGCATGTGCGTGCATGTGCGTGCATGTGAGTGCATGTGAGTGCATGTGCGTGCATGTGCGTGCATGTGCGTGCATCTGAGTGCATGTGCGTGCATGTGCGTGCATGTGCGTGCATGTGCGTGCATGTGCGTGCATGTGCGTGCATGTGAGTGCATGTGAGTGCATGTGTGTGCATGTGCCCTGTCCTGGGTGCAACCTGGCCGAAGTCTCCTGGGATAAGCTCCCGGCTTCCTGTGACCCTGTACAGGATAACCCCATAGAGAATGAATGAATAAATGATCAAATCAAATTCTTTAATCAGTTTTAATGTTGACATTGCAAAAAAATGATCATTATGACAATTATTATGCCAAGTGAAGCACAGGATGCACATAATGTTTTGTGTGATATTAGAGCATATTCCCCGTATTCTCAAATGATCAAACTATTTCCTTTAATAGCTCAAATATGATATTTTTGGAGAAACTATTTCGATCAAACCTTCATCAACGGACATGAAATGTACCCCAAATTATGAAATGGCTCACTTCCTTAATGTGATTCTATAATTGTAAGTTCGAGTTGTGCAGGAACATGAATATGAAGATAGACACACAATCTGCAACGATTCCAGACCTGCTCTCAGAACGGGTTTTGTTTGCACATTCATAACTTTCAGTCCTAGAATTTGTTGAATCAAATGCAATCTTTGTCGCGTAAAGTGAGCTTGGGGAATTTGAATCGATTTTCTTTCAAATCATTTTAATATGTTGAGGATTTTTAATTAATCACAATCTAACTTTGCAAGAATGTTCTTTCCAGACACGAAGCTCGCTCACATTTTTTTGTTTTTGTTTTGTTTCTAAAAAAAAAACCCACAGAAAGTCAAAAAGCAGGAAACAGGAGTTTGGCGTCCCAGAGTTTGGCATTAAGAAACCATTAAAGGTTGCATATGGAGGTCCTGCCACAGACGCCTTCCATATTATAATGGAAATTCAGGTTTTATGGAGGTTCAGCACTATTTTTACCCAACAAATATCTCCTAAAAAAAAACTTCAAAGAGGTATTTTAATTGGTGTCAAGGAGAAAGAGCTAAAAGCTGAGTACGTGTCGGGTTCTTAGGTTTTTAGGAAGAAAAACCTGAGCAATTATGTGGAGTTTATATCAGACATTTACCAGTTAATGCGCACCCATATGGAAGGAAAAGAGTTTTAGAAAGGAAACGTTTAATGTTTTGATACATTTTTAACTGGAAAACATGATTTTAATGTTTTGCTCATTTTAAAGCATCACACTCTCATGACACTCGCTGGAGTTTGTGTTATGACCATAAAATGTTTTACAGATTCTCTTTAGCTGCTTCAGACGAGCTCGTTAGAGGACAGCCGTAAAGATCAAATTGTTTTCTGATGCTAAATTGAATCTGCACGAAGGTAATTACATTAATTAATTCTTCGTCAGGCCGCCACGTGCTGATGTCGATTGAAGTGTAGGGGCAAAAAAAAAAAAAAATAAAAAAAATAAAACTGATCGATGAGGAGTTACTTTGTTTCTATCCTTATCACAGTCTAGAAACGTTTTCCTAAAGACTTTTTGTAAATTTTAGATGACGATGCTCTGCTGCCATGAGGCAAGCCACAAACCAGAAGCAGGACATAATTGTACAAAATGAACAACCAGCTAAAAGTTCCGCCTTAACCTGTTTTTTTCCACTTGGATAGCCTTGTGTGTCTGGATTACCCACAACGCCGTGCGATTCCCTGTTTACGGTTGTGCCACTGGAGAGTGATGCAGCAGCACTTTAGTATTTCAGTCTGTCCAGCCTTTTACGCATTCCACTTTTATCTCTGCTGCATTGCATTCTGGGACTTTGGGGCCCATCACGCACGAAAACGTCTCCGCTATGTCTAGGCTGGGTTTTTCATTCACGTTAGTATTACATTAAACGTGATGCTCATGAATGAAAATGGATGAGAAAAGAATGAGTTCGGTTTTTTTTCTCGAAGCTAACTGTGAACCCCGACCGCGGCAGTCCGTCCCCAGATCGGTACGCGTCCCGGCGCCTGAGGAGCCTCAGCTCTGTGACAGATGCCGAGATTTTCTGAACGTAATAGGATGTAATGCGGCTCGGCACTGCGCTGTGTTGATATTAATCTGACAAAACCGATTCATCAATGCTGAAGCTCATGAGGAAGGGGAAAGAAATCCACTTAGCCCTCCATGAAGGACGTTGCTCTGTTAATGCTGCGCTCATGCCGCATACATCAAAACACATCAACCCTGTGGGAGACGCAGCGCAGTTCTGGCTTTACACATAAACATTATATGGATCCCCAGACATCTAGATTTTAGTTCACAAACACAATTATTCAAATGATTTACCTCGTTGGTTTAATATGTACGATCATATTTTGCTTGTTAATCACAGCCATAAAGCTTGTTTGTTTCTGAACTTGTCGTTCACATTGTTGGTTACGAGGAGCAATGCAGGAAGTTGGAAATTAAAAGCAGGAAATAACACTGTGCACGCTCGGGGACGCTTTCGAATCGAACCCGTACGTGCTCTAACAAAAAGTGAAGAAGTGAACTGATATAAAAAAAAAAAAAAGAAAGAAAGAAAGAAAGAAAAAAAAAAAAAACAAAGAATGCTGGAGGCACAAGAACATAGTAAACTACTTGTTTTTTTTATTTTTTTTTTTTATAATTTATTTAAATAAGAAATGAATCATTTCAGAATCAGAAATCATTTCAAATAGATTTATAATGTATTATATAAATATATAAATGTAAAAATATTTTAAAATATGTAGAAATCATATAAATCATGTACAATTTATTCATAGAACGATCTAGTCATTAGTCAATTAGTATTTTTCATACTCAGGTGATTTTTCCACATTTCTACACAGACTGGTAAACATAAACAGTTTCAGTACAGAAAAACAGAAAAAAAAAATCCTATAATATTTTGTGATTGTTTTGCGTGGACATTCAAGTATCGCCACGCCAAAATCCCAAATCTATATATTTTTTAATTGACAGTTACTTGATTAATGAACATCATGGGCAGTGAGGTGGATGTTGTGGACAGCTACAAATACCTGGGTGTTCACATTGACAACCAACTGGACCGGACCAAAAAGTCAGAGTCGTCTGTATGTTCTCAGGAGACTCAGGTCCTTTAATGTATGCAGGACTATGCTTCAGATGTTCTACCATTCTGTGGTCTCCAGCATTATCTTCTCTGCTGTAGTCTGCTGGGGGATCAAACAGATTAAAATCAGCCGATACCAACAGACGTAACAAGCTCATCAGGAAAGCGGGCTCTGTCATGGGAGTGGAGCTGGAGTCTCTAGTTGAGGTATCTGAGAGGAGGATGCTGAAGGAACTTCTCAGTATCATGGACACGACATCACATCCCCTACACGAGTCACTGATGTCATGCAGGAGCACGTTCAGCCACAGACTGAGACTACCAAAGTCAAAAACTGGGTTAGGGTTAGGGTTAGGGTTAGGACGTCATTCTTACCAGCGGCAATCAAACTCTATAACTCTTCCCCCTTCATTCGGAAGCTGTCATGACAGCATAATCAGTGATACATTGTCAACTCAAGTCAAGTCAATTTGATTTATATAGCGCTTTCAACAACTGAAAAGCAGCTTTACACAATCAAAAGAAGTAAGTTTGTATGCAATGTGAATGTGTATTAATCAAAATGACAAGATTGTCCCTGATGAGCAAGCTGGGGCGAGGAAAAACTCCCTGAGATGGTAATAGGAAGAAACCTTGAGAGGAACCAGACTCAACAGGGAAACCCATCCTCATCTGGGTGATAACGGAGAGCCGGGATTGATCAGCACTCATACTGTGTAAGACTGGAAGTTCAGTATAACAAGAGATGTATTCAAATGAAAAGGAGTCCAGTTTGTTCCTGGTAGTACGTAGCTTCCTGTTTTTCGTATTGTTCCCGCGAAAGTTCCTCGTCTGTTTGTAACAGCGTTTTAGATTATATTTAGTTTTTTATAATTATATATTTTTCCCGTTTTTACTACATAACAAACTAGTTTTTACGCTTTAATACTACTGGACTTTATCCGTTTTTTTCTTCTTCTTCGCTTTTTGTGAGAACGCGCGTATCATCTGACCAACAGCAAGCGAATCCATCACCAAATAATCACAACTCCGGCACAAAGGGTACGTTATCATGTCTACCATTCAGCTCGCTCAGTGTGTGGAGTGCAGGATGTTTAGACCTTCTTCCTCCGTCATTAGTGATAATTTTGTTTGTGATAGGTGTGTGTTAGTTAGCACCCTGACGGAGAAGATATTAGCATTAGAGGAGCGCATCCAGACGTTGGAGATTTTTAGACATTGTGCAATATTATTATTATTACAATAACAATATCATATGCAAAACCACTAATTATGCAACATTATCATGGGCAATATATACAGTGGAACCTTGGATTACGAGCATAATTCGTTCAGGAAGCGGGATCGTATTCCAAAAGACTCGTAAACCAAATCTAATTTTCCCATAAGAAATAATGAAAACTCAAATAATTTGTTTCACAGCCCAGAAAAAATGAATACATAAAAATTATTGACACAATATATAAGGGAAAAATAAAACAAATTAACCTGCATTTTACCTTAAAAAATAAAAATCCTGACAGATAAGTGTTTCCATTTGTGCGTGCAGGCACCAGTGTATTTGTGTATGTGTGTGTGTGTGTGTGTGTGGAACAGTAAAACTCCTCCTCCCTCCCCCCACCTCGCTTTTTAAGTTGTTGATGTTGATTATACCAGTAAGAGACGAGCACTAAGACCCAGCAGGGGAGACGATTACCCACAATTCCGCAGCGCAAGAGAGAGAAAAATCATTGGCTCATTTGTAGTCATGTGACGCACGGTGTCAAAACAAGAGCGCATGCGTGATACATGACACCCGGCACTCGTAAACCAAGACTTGCTCGGTTTTCAAGTCAAAATTTATAAAAAAAATCTTTGCTTGTTTGCGGAACACTCGCAAACCCCGTTACTCGCAATCCGAGGTTCCACTGTATATATCATTACTACCTTATATGCAATATCAAATATTATGTGCAATATATATCCTGTGTGCAATAACATACATGTATAATACACAAAAGAGACAATTCTGCACCTTTCTGTATAGTCTGTAGTTTTTCTATATATTCTTATTCTATTTATATCAGTTTTTTTGACATTATAGTACAGTACATTGTTTTCTTGTTTCTTTTTTTTCTGTTGTCTTTTATATTTTTAAATATGCAGCCACTGGAGAAACAATTTCCTTCGGGATTAATAAAGATTTATCTTATCATATCCTATGTGCTCACACTTTTAGCACTTTAGCACGGCCACGTTCTAACACTCTCCAGCCATAGATGGTGGCACTAGCATGATCTTCAGTGCCACTCTTTTTCATCTCTCCCCTCCGCGAAGTCCCTTTTCTTCTCAAAGTGCTTCTCACAGTCTAGTTAAGATGTGGCTCCATCAGTTGCTGTTGGTTAAGCAGCAATCCTTGCAGTCACTGAGCCATGTTCTTCTGCCACTCTTTTACATTCCTGTGAATCTTCTTTCTCCGGTCGGGCTTGACCAGCAAGAGGTTTTTCTCAGTGGGATCACAGGAATTTGACATTACCACGGCAGCCTTGGTGTCCTGCCAAACAGAAAGAATGCCACGTCATCCTCATTCTGAGCCAGCTTCAGTTCATTTTTCAGTTCAGTTCAAAAGTAGCCTGCTAAAAAGCAGCGCTTTGCTTGTGAGGGGTCCCTTTTGGTTCAGGCATCTGGTCTGTGGTCTTAGTGTCCTCGAAAAGCACGACAAGCTCGGAAGCTCCCCCTTGAGAAGAAGTGGTCCATGGAAAATCCTGTAGAAGGGTCTGGGTAAATCCACGATGACGTGATGAGAAGACCGATCTTCTGTTTCCCTCCGTGCCTTGGGAAGACCTGGGAGTTTTGGACATTTTTAGCCAGTAGAATTTTACGTCCCACTCCTTGACGCCATGTTTTGTAGGTTTGCGAGGGTCACAAAGCCGGATGGAGAGGTAGATGCTGTTTGAGAAGTCATCTTACTTTCCACAGCTTGATGGAGATACCTTGAACACCCACTCCTTTTGTTGCCAATAATATTTTCTGGCTGGCAGCTGGAGAATGCCTGTGGTGACACACAGCCAAATTAAAGTTTTCTTTTCTGTCACTCCTCTCTGATCATTTTGGAAAACACCTGAAACAGCAGTACATCGTCAGGAAGGCTAAACTTCGCCCCTGGCTTGCAGCGAACACCGGCTCTTACAGCGTGGGTGATATTTCCGCTTTTTCCCGGTTATCTTGGAGTACAGAAAGCTCTCCGAAATCCTCCCTCTCCTTCCCAAACATGTCTCTCACCCACTGAGCCTTGGCGAGCTGGTCAGCAGGCACGTCACAGTCTGTGTCTGAATCCTGTACGTCAGTGTTATTTTTGTCCAAGCTACTGCTGGCGTCTGCATCACTGTCGTTCCACTTATTAAAATAAAAGAATAAAAAAAAAAAAAAAAACATTCCCCATTAAAAAAAAAAAAATGGGGGATATAAAAATAAAACATAATGCCACCATGACATCATGGGCTATTATTATTGAGAGCTGACCCAGAAGCACCATTTTGCCAGAAGTTGTGAAAGACGTCATGAAGGTCATGTCATGAGCATTTAAATTCTAAATGCGTGGGTTTGTTTCTTCTATGCTAAAAATGTACAGAACAGTCCATTCTCTTTCGAAAATATCTCTCGCGCTGTATTTTATTTTCTTTTTTTTTTTTTTTGGTGCGAATAATGACAGCTTGCTGAAAAGCAAATTTGCGCAAATGCTAGTCGTTATTACAAAAGCTGGCGTCTGCGATCCCCGCCGAACACCAGCTTCACGTTTCATAAACATCTGTCGTGGCCACGTTCATTAAAAACGACGAAGTAGATCCGACGCAAACAGAGAACACACAAAGAGGAGTGATTAGCCTCGGCGTGCTGCTGGATCCAGCTCTCTGTTTGCATGAGCGTCTGTGTGTCAGGCGAGCACAGCGGACGGCTAATTGATCGGGTTTTGCTTTCAGACGCCTCTTTTGTGGAACGAAAGCCCTGAATGGAGTGTAAACGATAGGACATAGATGGTGGTGGGCTGAAGTGGAGTTACAGTTATCACCCCGGAGTTGGGAGCGTTTTCTGTAACAGATCGTGTTTTGTTCCTCAACGCAACACAGCAGCTTGGCAGTGACAGTTTTTACTTAAATTATATTCTAGTCGTGAAGGTACCTCATTGAGGTTACTAGAAATTTAACTAGTCATGTGACTAATCAGAACCATACAGCTATTTCCAAGGAAAAATAAACCATATCTTTCAAAAATGGCTCAGTTGGACTACAGAAGCGTCATATGAGTCTCAGCTGACCATTGAAATGCATTTTTTTTTTTTTTTCGCTTGGAACGAAGGTTGTTCTTCATTTTGTCCCTGATTCATTACATTGCACGCCTTTTTCCCGGTGACGATCCTCACAGCCAGTGTACAG
Source organism: Clarias magur (assembly GCA_013621035.1). NCBI lineage: Eukaryota > Metazoa > Chordata > Actinopteri > Siluriformes > Clariidae > Clarias > Clarias magur. The sequence continues at coordinate 205,226 of QNUK01000679.1, forward strand.
AACTGGAAGATTTATATAACAACCAAGACCTGCGGTAATGTACATAGAAGCACCTTAATTTAGAAAAAAAAAAGTTAAACAAAAAAACTCTCCAGAAGAACCAAACTAACCCTTTGAAACCAGCTCTCGTGTTACTGAGAAATCATATTGCTCAGGAGGGTCAGAAAATCAATTACGTTGCATAAAACTCTAGACATTTATGACTGTCCAAGGCTGACATTACTCTCTAAAACTCCCACGGTGCCCGTATATGCCATAAACACGCAATCACGTGTTACTAATTCACGCATGGCGCGCATGACAGCGCCGTAATTACACCTCGCCCGCGTGTCGTATAATCCATTACAACTTAAAGCGCTCTGCAGGCCAATACTGCACTCTTGACTTCACTTGACGGCTTCTTTTAACCTGCACCCGAAGCCCCCGGTCTGAAAATAGCACTTAATCATAGCTTTCGAGACGGCAGATATGATTGCAGTCCGTGGACTCGGAATGCCGGCTTGAACCTGGACTTAATCAAAAACGGAGTTTGCTTTTGGAATTTCATTATTGACGAAACTGCAGCATGGAGACGCGCTGACCTGGACCCTGTAGGCTCCGGCGCCGAAATAAATATTTATCTATGCGTCCTCAGGCGGGTGGAAGACTCGGCTCGGGATGACGAGGAGCTCCGGAGTCCAGGGGTGTGACAGCTGAGCAAATAGACATAGACGTGTTTTTAAAAAAAAAAAATTTTTTATCTGTCTCTTTTTTTTTTCTTTTTTTTTTTTTCTCACAGCGACAGTTATAAACTTCAACAGGAAGACAGACACACATGGATGAGCACGCACAAACACGCACATATAGACAATCTGCACTAAAGATGCTGGAGTGCCCCGAGGACTGGCTTGGAGTGGCCAATCAGTTGTTGTCGGTGTGAAATGGATCGGTCTGGCATCTAGCTGGGTTGATGGCAGCCGCTACAAACCATGTGTCTCTGCCACCTGGACAAGCACTGCATTCCTGACATCCAACTGCTTTCCTACAGGCAAAAGAGAGAGACAGAGAGCTTTTTAAAAAGTGTCCTCGTCAGCTCCGTCCTATTTTTATATAATGCGGTTGATCAAAATCATGGTTTAAACCACAGTGCTGCTGAATTCCGATTGGGCAGAAGGTGTGAACATACTGTATATATTCAGAACGTGGCTTTAAATTTCCGACAGAATTGACAGAAATCTCATCATTAGCTCACTTTAGCTCGTTACTTTAGGGCGTCATTAGCAATTACGTTTATGAAGTCTAAGTAATATACAGTAACTTTAATGTTACTCAGGAATGCAGTCACGTTACGGTAGCTAATCCTGATCGATGACAAAATGGTCTGTCAGTTTAGTTCAGTTTAGCCAGTTGTTGAGTGCTACAAGATTCAGTGTTTCATGGTGCATTATTACATTTCTCTCATATACGAAACTATTTGGCCAAACTTTTTTTTAAATGATTGAATTCAGGTGTTTCCGTCAGACCCCCTTATCCCCGTTGAAGGGCAATCTTAATGCTTCAGCATACCAAGACATCCTGGACAATGCTATGCTTCCAACTTTGTGGCAACAGTTTGGGGAAGGCCCTTTTCCGTTCCAGCATGACTGTGCTCCAGTGCACAAAGCGAGGGCTATAAAAGACACGGTTTGATGAGTTCGACCGACCCGAACACGGAGCCCTGATCGACCCTCAACCCCATCGAGCACCTTTAGCATGAACTGGAATGGAGATTGTGAGCCAGGCCTTCTCGTCCAACATCAGTGCCTGACCTCATAAAATGCGCTACAGAATGAATGGGCACAAATTCCCGCAAAAACACTCCCAACATCTTGTGGACGGCCTTCCAAGAAGCGTGGCAGCTGTTATAGCTCCAAAAAGGGGGACAGACTCCATATTGAAGTCTATGTATTTGGGGACGATGTCATTACTGAGTTGGCCATCATAGCATTAGCTGTGAACAAACACACACACAAAAAAAAAAAGTGTCCACAGTAAAAACAATAATCCATCGACACCTCCAGGATGGAAGAGGTTACGCTGTGTGGAGAAAAAAAAAGAGATAATGGTGAAGAAACACCTGCTTTAATGTGAAAAAAAAAAATGCAACAAAAACCTTGTTGTGTATATCATGGATGTTCTGCAACATTAATTATAGCTAAATGTGTGTGTGTGTGTGTGTGTGTGTGTGTGTGTGATCAAATCTGTAAACATGAGATATCGTAAGGAAAATGTTTTTACACTAAATCCATGAAATGAACAATCACACAGATCAGTTCCAGAGCAATGCGAAGCGACTAAGCAGTAATCACTACTTACATGTGAAACGGGATATAAGTATCTTGGCGAAAGGCCAGCTCTATAACATACGAAGCTAAAGGCAGCAGCAGCATCAGCAGCAGAGCCAAGTCCCGTTTCAGAGGCTTGGAGGAGGCGGCGAGAAGAAAGACAAGGAGCTGATCATACTGCATTTATTACAAAATGTTCTATTTTCATACAAGACTCTCTGGAAGTGCAAAACCCTACAGGAACAGAAACGCGGGATGTAAATAAACCGCCACGCTCTCGCTTATTATGGATTGGCTGAGTTTTGCGGGTCGTGTGAGTTTCCTGGAAAACTTCAGCTCAGAACTTTTGCCCAGCGGTAAACATTCTCTCAAGATAATTTTTTCATAGCATGCACAAAATTACAGCTTGTACGGCATTACGGGACCAGCAGTATGCAAATGTTTTCAAATATGACTCAGTAGGGCGTCTCTGAAATCCTGTCAGGTTAGCTCACTCTAGCTAGCAAGAACATTTACGGCTTTAAATCTTTTCTCAGAAACACTAACTGATACTAGCTCATTTAGTGCAAGCAGTAAGTCTGCAAATATTTTTTTTATATTTTAAAATAATTTTTTTTACTTTTAATTAAAGTTTTCCCAGAAAGCGTTTAGCTTGGGTTAGCTTATTTAACTAGCTGGTTAGCATTCGCAGTGGAGGTTATAAACATTTAAACATATAGCTTTAGAAATGTATTATGAATCAAAACCCATATTAAAAAGGAGTAAATGTTATGAACACTTAAAATGTTCCAAGATATCATGTCCAGTTAGCTCATTATGTCATTAGCTCATTTCGTTCGATTGTTAGCATTATAAGATTTTCACCATACAGTATTTCAATTAATTTTCAAGTCAAGTCATGTAGGCTTTTATTGTCATTTCAACCATATGCAGTACAGTTCAGCAAACGTTCCTCCAGGACCAAGGTGCCTCACATAATGTAAATTAACAACATATTTAACAATACTACTGTAGCTAAGACACCTATTTAGTGTTAGCACTACAAGATTTAATGTTTTAATGATGCATGACTAAAGTTCTCCCAGATATCCTCCCAGACCATCAGTGTTAGCAGCTTAACATTAGCTGGGAGCATTACAATAAATCCTCTCAGGATAGCTCATGTTAGCAAGCTGCCTAGCATCAGGAATACAACATAACCCTAAAATCTCAGAAAAAGTTTTTTTAGGTTAGCATTTAAGGTCAGCAGTGAAAATTATGAATAAATGAATACATGGTTGAAAGTTTCCAAGAAATCCTGTCAGATTGACTTAGCTATCTTGTTAGCATTAGCTAATAATTAGCATTATTATGTATATTTAAGAATGTGGTTTATCAGATTAGTTTTTGCCAGTTTTACACGTAGAGATTATTAGAATTATTTTAAGAAACATGACACGATAGGAAAAATGTATCTCAGAAATTACATCAGCTTTGTTTCACGCTAGCTAAATTGCTAACATTATCAGTGAAGGTTAGGCTATATAGTATGTTACGGAATACAACATTAAAATGTTCTCAGTTAGCTTGTGCTAGCTAGTGCAGCTGCTACTGTACTGTACCAATATACTGTAATCTCATAATGTCATAAATCCTGTCAGGTATTTTAGTAAGTGTCAAGAGTGAAGAGTAAACAGTTCATAAAACAGGACTGATTTTAATCAATCAATCAATCAATCAATCAATCAATCAATCAATCAATCAATCAATTAATTAATTAGCAATCCTTTCCAAAAGTTCTGCTAGTTAGCTTGGGAGCAAGGGATGGCAATGAACATTTTAAATGTTTTAAAATAAGGATTTAACTTAGGATCTTAGACATCCTGTCAGATTAGCTTGTGTTAGCTGACTAGCACGAATGTCTCTCAAATATTAGTTTAGCTAATTTAGCTAATAAAGAGTTTGGATGTAAGAATTCTGTCAGAAATTCCAAACATTAGTTAGATAGTCTAGCAAATTTCACACAGACTTAAATATTAGCCGTATCCCTGAGCACGCTCTTCCCGATGCTACAGTTTTTGCATGTTTATTTCGACACAGGAACACTTGATGTTTAAGACGCTCTTATTGTAAAATCTATATTCCATTTAAACGTTGTATCTCCACCAGACACGCTAGAGCGGCGATGATGTTGAACCGCGTACTAAATTATTTGATTTAAAGCCGCTGTTGCGTGAAGACGGTTCTCCCAGGATGGTTAGGACAGGACGCTTGAGCGAATTACTCCCTGTGGTGTAATTATCAGTGTCAGCGTGACGCGTCCACCTCAGCAAACAACCTGAGAAAGGGGGCTAAGCTGCCTCATGCAGGCGTGATGTAAAAATATATAAGACTTCTCAGCATGGGTGAGCCACCGAATAGGAGGATTAGTTGTTAAACCAAGGAAGAGGAACACGGAGGGACAGCTGGGTATGACAGAGGCATTACTACTGCATGAGATAAGGAAACAAAATAATTGCCATAGAAATACTTTATGTTTCTCCAGTGGCTCCTCAGCAGTGATGTTTAACGATGTTTAGAATTGTTTAGCATACATCTTGGCCTTATTTTGAGACCCGAGGTGGGAAGATCATATATTGTACTTCTGGGCAAAAATGAAATTCGCACAAGGCCGCATCTTCTCCCCCGTTCAATTCTCATCCCTGTCTTTTGCACAATCTGTTTCCCTCGACCACGCCTGAATGGCTGCATGGCAAATCATCCCATCCCCCCCATAAGGAATCTTCAGATAGGGTCAACTGCGTCCATCTTGACTATTCCGCCATAAATCTGAGCATCGCTGATAGATTTTGATACGATTGTCAGGCGCAGTAATGGAATGTCGAGCTAATCCCTCTGTCTCCTTGACCTTGCTGAAACCTGCACCGAGTTGGTCTAAGCGCGAAGTCGTAGACTATGCTAGGAAGACATAAACTGCTTTGCCCGCTCACATTATTCCCCCTTTACCAAACAGGCAGGGAACAGAGAAGGCAGAGTGAACTGCTGTCACCTCGGAAGACTGCTCTCATTTTTCACTCCGGCATGCGTTTCTCTTCAATTTGGCCCCCGCACAAACATGGCCCGAGTTCTTTGGCGCCACTTTCCTTTGCAGCTCCCATCAGTAATCATTTAAAATGTCAAGCTGCTCGCTAGAACCTCGTTCATGTCCATGGTGGGCGTCTGGATTGTCTTCGAAAGATTGTTCCTTTTTAATTTGGCCCAGCACAAAATGGGTCTGAGGTTCTTTCTTTTGTTGCGCTCTTCATATTTCTGAGTCAGGGTTCATTAAACATCACTCGCTATAGCTGCTATGGCCATGCCATGGCGGCCTTTTAGATTTATTTAAAAAGGCGTGCGCTCGATTTTCTGCTGCGTTCCTTTTTAATTTGGCTGGGCTTAAAATTGGCCTGAGCTCCTTAATTTTGCTTCGCTCTTCTTATCGCTCAGTCAGGGTTCATTAGGATGTCTGGGCATCACTCTAGCTGCGCCATGGCAACGTGTCAGTGGCATCGTGCATATTTAAACGAGTGAGCACATGTTGTTTGTGCTGATTATATTAAACTTATCAATTTAGCCCGAAATTTGGCCTGAAATCGATTTCAATAGGCTTTATTCTGTTTCTGTCTTGGAATCAGAGCTCATTAGAATGTTAGAGAATCTCTCCACCTTTAAAGGATTTGTCTTGTTTTGGTTGTTTGTTCCTCATGCTCGTGATTTTTCCGGTAATTTACCTCAAAATTGGCCAGGCTCCTTAATTTTGCCACTCTTCATATCTCTCGGTCAGCATTCGTTTGGACGTCGTGGCATCATTAATGAAGCTCTATCGATGCCAGTGTGGGGATATGAAACAGTTAGAGTGCATCTTTTTTTTAAGCGAATTATCCTCCGATGTCGATGGCTTATTTGGTGCTTAAATTCATCAGAAGGCTCATGTTGTTTGGGCTGATTATTGATTTTCCACTAAGTTGGCCAGGCCCAAAATGATCCCATGCTCCATTATTTTGCTGAGGATGAAGATGTCATGGCTTCCCTGTGGCACCGTGTCTGCGGCATTGTGGGTATCCGTCAAAATCTGTTGGATGACGTGTCTTGTTTTGGCTCGGATTATACTCCTAGAAGTGCTTGAGTAAGTGATTTTTCCACCCTCCTGTTTTTCCTCTTTAATTCAGCCTGGCCCAAAATGTATTTCACTACCCCCTTATAACTCTCAATCAGAGCTCATTAAAATGTTGTAGGATCCCTGGAGCTGCGCTGTGGCACCTTGTGGGTGTTTGAATACATTACGCTTGTCTTGTTTGAGTCGAATTGATGCTTCTTTCTTTTGCTTCTCCTTTCCGTGTAGCGGAATGTTCTGGGAGCAGTCACGCTGTTGCGTGGCACCTTGTCGATCGCATGGTGGTGGGCGTGAACAGAAAGAAAGCTCGCCAGTTATGCTTCAGGAAGCAGCATGTTCATTGTGCCCTCCTGCAGTCGTGGGCAATTTAGCCCTGACTGAAGGTTCTTTCACCATTTTTTGTCACATATCACAGATAGAGATCATTGCAATGTCATGGAATCGCCTAAATCCTATGGAAGTGTTTTGGTGTAGTGTCGAATTTGATGCATTGAATTTTCCACTTCAAATCGAAAAGCTCGAGTTCGTCCCTCATCCCTCGCGGGTAGTTGTAATTTCACGGCGTCACTCGAGCTGTTTGAAGACACCTTGTCGACGCCATGGTGCGGATTATAAACCTGAGAGGAAACCCGTCTTGTTTGGCAGAATCATGCCGGCATTCACAGACGAGCGGCCTTCTTTAAAAGTTTGCACCGTTCAAATGTTTAACTAGGGCTAAGAGTCATGCGCTTTATCCCTTTTGTCCCGGTTTGACTTACACGCCTGTCAAACAATGCACTTCAGATGTGTTCCTTTAAATGACCTTTGTGCTGGACTTTTTTTTCTAGTAAAAACGACATATGTAAAACGAATCTGCAAAAAAGAGTGGGCCAAAATTCCTCCACAGTGAAAGACTCATTGCCAGTTATTGCAAACGCTTGATTGCAGTTATTGGCACCAAGGGTGGCACAGCCGGTTATTAGGTTTTAAGGGGAAATTATTTTTTACATACAGGCAGATTTGGACAGCTTTTTTTCCCCTTATTAAACGAAATCATCATGTAAAAACTACATTTTGTACATTTTTTTGGATTTTCCCTCGATTTTCTCCCTAATTTAGTCGTGTCCAATTCCTCCCCGTCACTAGGGGGCTCCACATTAAGGCTACTACTACCACTCAGCCGAAGACTCGGAGGCCCTACTCTGGTTCTCTTTGTGTAATATTAAAATTTGTTTGATAATCAGAATGATTTAAGGGTGACACATATGCAAAAAACAAACAAGCAATAAATTAGGAATAGGCAAAGACTTTTTCACTGCACTGTATATATAGAAACTAAGTGTAAAAAAAAAAAAAAAAAAAAAGCTGGAAGAGATTTCAGTAAAAGGCGTTAATTTCCCCTGTGTATAGAGACTTTTGGGACGCCCTGCAGTTCAGTTCGGCTTCATTAAGATGTTATGCCATCATTCGAGCTGCTCCTTGGCACCTCATCGATAATACAGCTCCCACTTATTGTAGATCCATGTGAAGCCTCTTCTTCCGTGGGTCATTCATGCTGACTGGGGAAGCTGCTGAGACTGAGATTCGATTCGGTAGACGACAGAAACGCTGGCGTGATATGAGGCTGCAAAATGGTATCAGTTATCAGCAGGGATGTTTGCGCTGCAGCGAGGTTCAGTTTAATTAGAGGCAGGGGGCTGTGAATCGAGATCCTTCTCCCGGCATCGGCCGTCTCGGTGTAAAATCGGTGATTTTTTATTTATTTTTTTATTTTTCTCCCGTTCTTTTTTGTTTAATGATGTCATTGGAAACTTGTGTTGCAGGAATAAACGACCGGCATCATGGTTTAAAATCTAAACATTTCTTCCATAAAAGCGGCATTTTTACCGAACTTGGATTGAAGCTCGTGATCGAAACGATGAAAAGGAAACAGATGCTAATACCTAGTGATACTCACCAGGGGGTCCATCAGCACAGCAATAAGGACTACTAATTCGGTGCCATACGCAGGATGCAGAACACACCATCCAGGTCCAGAAGCACTAATAGAGGCAGTCGATATTAGTATAATAGCTTCTCCCACAGTGCACTGCGAGATGGTTCCGTATCGACTAATATGGCTCTCGATTTAATAAGGAAAAAGCCATATAATAGATGCAGCCTTCTGGGAACGGATCGATACGGACTCCATATGAATTTATGAGGGCTCACTCTCTACATGCTGCCCAGAGGTGTAGGTGTAGAGTGTAAGGGAGGGGGGAAAAAGTTCCCTTTGGTACAGACTCGTGCATATTTTCAAACGTAGCGAAGAAATGCACAGTGGTGGCAATAACATTTCCTGCTGTTAGAGGAAAATAATAAACCATATGATGGTATGGTGAAGTGATGAAGTTACAGTTAGTCATAAAACAGCTCGACATGGAGAGTATCGTTTCACTTTCAACCCAGCAATTGATCAATGATTGCTTTGTTTTTTTTATTTATTAAAGAACAGTGCTGTAAACAAAAAGAACAGGCCAGGCTAGACCGCTTTTAATGGAGCACGTGCACCAGGGTGGATCTGCTGTCCATCAGGAACATCTCATGTTCATCTCTGGACTTTCAGCAAGCTCCAATATTTGGCTGTGGAATAATTTGGATTGATAATAAGAGTAAAGGATGGATATTTTTCAAACGCATGATATCAAAGCAATGCAGTTTAACCCCAAATACAAGCTGAGGTCGACCTCAGGTGTAAGACCTACAACCACCATCCGGTGCCGTGGAGGATGTGAAGCCGATCTTCCAGAGGCAAAGCTGATCTGGATCGGAATGGCTAGCTAATCTAACTTACTTGCAGGTCTGCAAAAACAAACAAAAACAAACAAACAAACAAAAAAAACCCGTTAAAGCCTGTATGATGATTTGAATTTATGGAGGCTGCAGTTGAACCGGGTCTATTTCACTTGAGGTGGAAGAACTGTGCGAGTTGAGTCAGTCAGGTGATTCGGCACCGATTCGGTCTGGACTTGTTGTTGGATCATTTTAGTTCATATATTTACACTCGACGCCCACTTTCTTACCAGGAACACCTGCTCATTTATACACTCATCCAATCAGCCAGTCATGTGGCAGCAGCACAGGGTGTAAAATCATGCAGATATGGGCCAAAGCTTCACATCAAACATCAGGATGGAGGCAAAAGTCTGATCTGTAACTGTGACGTGGGCGTTGGTGCTGGACGTGCTGGAGAGTTTGCACGGAATGCTGCTTGAAACAAAATCCATCCTGTGAGCGGAGGGTCTGTAGGATGAGACGCGGCCTGAGCTGACGGGGAGAATATAGCGACTCTGTAATACAAAAAAAAAAACACCGTGGGGAGCAAAAAAAAAAAGCATCACAGCGTGTGAAGAAACATGACCAACTGAAGTAGATGAACTACAGCAGCAGAAGAACGGGAATCCCAGACGAACATGGGCAGGGACTCGTCCAAATTGGACATTTGAAGATTCAAAAAAGACCAGGTGATTCCCCGCCCCGTATCTGTAGCTGTACTTCAAAATAATATTACCAAATAAATAAATAAATAAATAAATAAATAAAAAGTAGAAGTAAAAAGTATTCGGTAAAAAGATACTCAAGTAACTGCTTCATCATTATGTCTGATTTTATTATTATTATTATTTTTTTTTTTTATAACGTAAGCAGTCTGACAAAATAATGCACAAATTGCGACATTTCCAAATAATAAAATAAATGCAATAAAATAAATGAATAAAACTAAATATCTTTACAAAATAGCAAAATAAGGAACAAGAAACACACATTTCCTAATTTCCCTTTTTTCACAATATAAAGCTTTTGAAATAAATCCCTTTGAACAGTGTCACTATTTCCTGTGTAAGATTTACTGTCTGTTCCGTCGCCCTACAAATGACTCGGCAGAAAATAACATTGGAACATAGAGTGTGTACAAGAGTCTCACTGAAACATACGTTTGTTCTGCTGGACACAGGTTAAGAGAATTGTGGCTTCTGTGTGCTAATTATATGCAGTATGTTAAGATTGCAACATCATAAACAATAAAACAGCTAAACTACACGCGACATGTTTACTTCACTGTCTCTCACCGCCGAAGACAACTAGTGCCCCTCCCCCGCTACCGTGTGCTGATTTAACTCCACGCGGTTACTGTAATTGCGGCTGATTGGTCAAACAGAGGCATGTGATTATTGTTGCTACATCTGATTGGTGAAACACAGTCACATGGTACTGTAGATCCACCGGCTGCATTTCCCTGTGGAGCCGCGTGTAGCGGAGCGAGAGTAGCGTTTCTTCTTCACAAATCTACTCAAGCCAAAGTAAAAAGTCTGGCGCGGTAAAACTACTCATACTGTAGAAGTATATATATTTTTTTTCTTCTTCAAAAAGTTACTTACAGTAAATGTAACTCGTTACTACACACCTTTGATGATTTGTATAAGTGGACGTTATTGTGGAACACTGAACGTAACTTGACCTGGTTACTGTACTGTACATCTCTTGCGGTTACTCCGCCACTTCTGCGAGACGTTGGGTTAATTAGTTCGTTTTTTTTTTCTTTTCCGTTTTTGTTTATTTGTATGCTAACGCTCGTGGCATAGCTTTGTTTTAGACTTTGTACCGTTCGTCCTGTTTGTCCTTGTGCAGGTTTCATGATGTTCTCACCCTGTGTTTAAGTCATTGAGCCAAAAATTCAAGTGCGTCTTAAAATAATAACGCAATCAACTTACAAAAAAAAAACAACAAAAAAAACCCTCTATCAAGAGTACACACGTTGTCATGTGGTCTCCGTTCACGAGCTGATGAAGTGATAAATGTATACACTTTTTAATTCCTATCAAGCATTCTTTTTCTGTAAAGCTGCTTTAAGATGGCAAAAAGTATATAAACTGGTATACAAATAAAACTGAATTAAATTTCTCTACTTTTTTGGTGCTTTGTAATGCATACGTATATATAATGATACGGTTTATACTGTAGCAAGTGCTTTACTATTTAAAAAAAAACATGGAAGAATCATAGAAAAGAAATTTCTCATTTCAACATTTTTTGGTTTGTTTGTTTGTTTGTTTGTTTGTTTGTTTGATCTACAAATACGCATATAGTAGAATATTCTCAGTACAATGTTTTTCTGCATATTGGCTTCCAATTACACAACTTAGGACGGACATCTTAAGCATTTTCTTTATTTTTTATTTTATTTTCAACGTCCTGTTGCGAGGTCACAAACGATCATAGATTTCTTACTTTTATTTTCATTTCCTCCACCAACTTCCGTATCAGATATTACTCTGACTGTAAACGTAGCTGTTTATGGTTGTTCCACGTGAGCTAACGTGTTAAAATACAATGTCAACCGATCCCCGAAGGCATCTCTGTACAATGTAAAGGATAAATGATCCAGTGCATCTATTAGCCCCGTCTAACCGGAGTCAGTCCTCTAGAGAACGCAGCTGATTCTGTAAAATGCAGATCGTACATGTGTACTCTTAACAACCTGCAGACTCGACATTTCCCCGGCTCGGAGCGCAGCCGGGCTTCTCCGTCGCACGCAGTCATTAATTATCCGTCCTGAACAAACCTGGACGTGGGCCGTTTATCTAATCTGCGAACAGACCCTCCTGGACGAGCCTTCTGCTGTCCGTATCGAGCAACGACGCCGATTTCTAATCAGTTCCTCTTTATCTGCAGAGCCGCTAAAGATAAAGACCTGGTATCTGCGGGTCCTGAAGGAGGTGGCGATAATGACCCACGGGGCCTGTCGCTCATCTGCGATTCACCCGGCATCAGGAAACCGAGCCAGATTGAGCGCGTGCGATGCTTGGGCGCTCGGCGGGGGGGGATGGGGCAGCGATTAAAATGCTAACGTTGTGTCTCGCGGCCGTGACCGCTGCGCTGACAACTCAGAACGTGATCATGTTTCATCTGTCTTATGTCACAACATTTAGTCAACAAATGAGCTTTTTCTGATGCGATGAAGAACATGCGATACTTTTTATCCAGCTGTTTCACAGTCGAGTCTGTGGAATGTCAGAGGAACAAGTTATAGAAGCTTACGTTATGGAAGCTATTGTAGAAACAGCCAAAGACATCAGTAAAGGGCCGCTTCGACACTGGAGACTCCTCCGCACGGGTTTGTTCCTGTATTCAAGTAGGGGTTTTTTTGGAGCGTCCTTTTTACTTTTACTCTTCTCGATAGTACGGCAAATATATGTACTTTTACTTCACTGCATTTCTGTATGGCGTCGCATCACTTAATGCGGCGTGTAGTATTTTAAGCGTGAATTTCAATATTTTATGCTATTCATGCCATTTCAACGTTTTATTTCTATTATGTGTAATTACGCGTGACTTCCGTTTCGCAAGATTTAGATTTGTTTGGTCGTCTTATTTAAGGAGAGAGAGAGAGTGTGTGTGTGTGTGTGAGAGAGAGAGAGAGCTTTTATACTATAGAAAAGGCTAATGTGAGCTAATACAAAGTAAATCTGAAGGTCAGTACTTGTGTGATTTTATTCAGATACACGAGTAAATAGAGCACTTCTACTGGAGGAATATTAGCCCTGGGGAAGCTCTGCTTCTACTCAAGTACAGAATTTGTGAACTTTGCTCACCCCTGTTCTTTGGTACACAGACCCTAAAATAAACTATTACTATGGAAACAATAAGGTATTAAAAGATATATACTGTATATTACAGAGGCAGTATACATACAGAACTGTGCAAAAGTCTTGAGCCCTCCATTTCTTCATCACTCACTTACAGTACTCATCGTCTATACCGCTTTATTCTGTATTCAGGGTCGCGGTGGGGGCGGAGCCTATCCCAGGAGACTTGGGGCGCGAGGCGGGGTGCCAATCCATTGCAGGGCACACACACACACACACACAGTCACACACAGTCACACACTCTGGGGAATTTGGGAACGCCGATTAACCTAATCTGCATGTCTTTGGACTGTGGGAGGAAACCGGAGTACGCGGAGGAAACCCGCCAAGCACGGAGAGAGAACATGCAAACTCCTCACGCACAGAGACGGGAATCGACCCTGGCCAGGAATCGAACCCGGACCCTGGAGGTGCAAGGTGACCACGTTGCTAACCACTACACCGCCGTGCCGCGCCCCATTTCTTTATATCAAACTCATCTAAATGAGATTGAACTAAAGAAACTGGAACAGATGTTTTTATCTCGACATGCTACAAAATGCCAAAAGATACAATGTATGTACAGTATGTTTCTGCAACAAGACCTCAAGCGACCTCATCTCCCCTCTCGTCCGCTCCACCCGCTCAGCATTCAGCATCAGCGGTAAACTAATCACCTCCTCATCATCCGTCATCATCTGCACCTTTTTTTTTTTTAATCTGGAAAGGCGGCGTTCATCTGAAACTGAAGTATGAAGTAATAAGTGGGGTCAAGACTTTCGCACACAGTACTGTACAGTATGTGATAGAAATCCAAAATGAATATTGTTAAGGCAGGATGAGGTATGACACTCACCCGAGCATCATGGGAAAGAGGAGATCTTTTAGCGGTTGAACTCAAACGCGCTGTTTTAGCACTCTCGGGCAAGTGAAGCGAATAAATAAGGAGCGCGCGTCCTTCCTCGTAAAAAAAAAAAAAAAAAAACCTCCCCGCATTACCGTGTGGATAAAATTAGGGATGTTAATGCAGATTCTCCGCACGGCTGCGTCGTCAAGCCTCTCTTTAATTATATTTACCTAATAAGCTCGTGCGATTCCGAGCGCTGTTATTACTCAGGACCCGGAAGACTGGTTTCCGTCTTTATCCCTCTCTCTTCCGCTTCTCCTTTTCCCGCTTCATTGCCTATCTCCTAGTGTAGCAGTCTACTCAGTCTTTTTCTTTTTCTTTTTTATTATTTTTTGTATTTAAGTGGGAAAAGCTTGGAGCTCGGTGTTTATCTGAGGCGCGTGGTTATAAAAGTCAGCATGCCGTTTCTCATTTCCCCGCGTGTCTATGTGTAGTCTCGTGTTTGTTTCCTTTTCACCCTTTGAGCGTTTTATGGTCTGGAACTCACTCACAGGGTCTCAGGGGGAACACATCGGAAACAGAACCTTGTCTGGAATGAGGTCTAATTCAGGAGAAAATGTACTATTAGGATGGGCGAAGGGGAACTAAGAGCCGTCGGCGCTGATCCTTGAAACACCTTCATGCTGCCGCTGTGTGAGGTGAAAAATAAAAGCTTTTCATTACGCTGGTTTGGTCTTGCAGTCGCTTAATAGCGCAGCACATTAAAGGTAAAATGTGTGTGTGTGTGTGTGTGTGTGTGTGTGTGTGTGTGTGTGTGTAAATGTGCTCCACGCAATAGCCGTGAAGTTTTCAAGGGCGGCCGAGTCTCAGAGAGACACTTTTTAAATGTAAAGTCAGCTTGAATGCATGAACGCACTCGGGTAAGAAAGGACGAGAGCAGATCAAACGCCTGAAGACAACAAGACGGAGAAGCAGAACGGAGAGAGAGAGAGAGAGAGAGAGCGAACGAGCACGAGAGCGGTTCTGCACTTTGAGTCCTTTCGCATTAAGAATTGATGCTCGTGCACTCAGCGTTGTTGTGCTCCAGATATTCTGGAATGTTCTGTATGGAGCAAAACATCAGGGTTATTAGTTAAACAACAGCCGGACTCGACTACACGCCTTACTGCAGAGCCACGAATCCGGAATTACACAGTGAGCCTCGACAGAACCGGCATCATCAGTGTTGTGGTGGAGTGAAGCGCTGTGAGCGCTACTCTGTTTCATTCCCCTTACGCGGCAGCATCTCGTACACCACACTGATTCATTTTTATTCATTTCTATGTCCAGTTTGTCCTGTGTGATGCTACAGGAGCTATAAACACTCCTTACTGCAGTATGCTCTCTCTCTCTCTCTCTCTCTCTCTCTCTCTCTCTCTCTCGCTTTCAAAGTTAATAATAAAAAGAAACAGCTTGTTGTTTATCAAGAAAGAAGAAAAGAAACAGGGAGGAAGGGATAGAGAGAGAGAAGGAGAACGGGATTACGTACGGTATGTAGAGAGATAGATGAGTGAGTTTGGTGTGAAAGAACTTCAGGCCTGACCTCAAATTCTTATCAGTCGGGATTTATTTTTCCTTTTTTTTTAAGGTAAAGTGCAGATTAATTTGTTTTATTTTTATTGCATATATTGTGTTAATGACTTTTTGCGACTGTGGAACGAATAATTTGAGTTTTCATTATTTCTTATGGGCAAATCCGATCTGGTTTACGAGTGTTTTGGAATACGAGCCCGCTTCCGGAACGAGTTATGCTCGTAATCCAAGGTTCCACTGTACTCTGTTCCTCATTACTTACTTATTATTACTGTATGTAGTCAGTAGGGTGGGTGCGGAAGTTCTCTGTCCATCATCGTGCACAAGTTGCCGAATGGTTCCGACATTTCGGAGGTTGAGCTCGTTAAAGCTCCTACTGATGCCTCGTCGTCTTCCAGCGATGTTCTTCTGCTCAAAAGATGAGACGGATGGAGAGCGGGGAGGAAGGAGGGATAGGAAGAGGGAGAGATGATGGATGGAAAGACAGATGAGTGTAAAAATGAGTGCTCCTTCAATTCTGTGTGTTTTTTTGTGTAAACGTGTAATAAAAATCATCTGATCGTAGCGAGGCTCAGGATTAGGCAAATAGAAACTCAGGCAAACACCTTCATATAACATTTTTCACTCTGGCGTTATTCATTTAACAAAAAAAAAAACATGTGGGCAATACTAAGTACCCCCTTACTGCTTGCACGGGGTGTGAGAGGGGAAGCTGCAGCGAGGTGCTGGTAATCATCAGCGCTTAATTAACTGATCGTTAGCAGGTGTGCAGACCTATAAAAGCAGAAGTTTTGGCGGTTTGTTGGTCTGAAGCGTTCAGGTGTGTGTGATAACACAATGCCAAGAGGGAGGGATGGATGGATGGATGGATAGATAGAATCTAAGTGAGGTGTAAAACCCTGTGAGTGTTGCCATAGAAACGGTAACGCATTAATGAGAAGCCTGAGTCACACTCTCGACTCTCTCTCGACCCGCCGTTATTAACACTGTTCCTGTCTCTCGACCACAGATGGGGAAATGGGAGAACCGCAGCCTGACGCTGAAGTACCCGGTGTGGCCGCGCTTCAACTCTTTCGGCGACGCCGAGACAGACGACAATCACCTGAGCATCGTGACTTTAGAGGAGAAGCCCTTCGTCGTCGTGGAGAACGTGGAACGTCTGACGGGAACCTGCATGCGGAACTCGGTCCCCTGCCGCAAGCACATCAAAGAGTGAGTCCCGCCCCCTGCTCTGTCTCGTCACTCAATTAGTGTCTTTGGTTTAAGGTTTTATTGTTTTGTTTTGGGTTTTTTTCCTCATTTTTTTTTTTTTATCCGAACGCTTTGTCTCACTCATCGTTACGCACATTAGAAATCGTTTTTTTTTTTTTTTTCCCGATCGGCCCAGAAAAGCACCGGGTCGTATTTTAGCCCTTCAGGACGGCTTGTTCAAAGTGTCTACAGGCGGCTTCGCTGCTCCTCCGTTACACCACTGCTGTGTTCAGCAACTTCCTCGCCGGCTCAGGAAAGCGCGCTTCGGCTCTTTGAGAAAATTACAGGTCAGATGATGAAAGCACGGCGTTCTAACTGAACGGTGATTACTGAACAACGGCGTCAGACGGCTCCTGACATCCGCACCGCTGCTGCTGCTGCTGCTGTTGTTAAAACGTCAAGTAACAGGATTTACGATGAAAACGAGATCGAGTGAGAATTACACATCGCTCGACAGGTCACTTCTTCTGTACTGCTACTGACGCTGAAACCTTGAGCTGCCTCACACACACACACACACACACACACACACACACACATCATTAGCTTTTTATTTAACACTTACTTTTACAAAAACTTCACTTAGACTGTAAATAGTACCGATATGTTGAACTACAATAAAACAGTTCCTGTTCCATCCAATCCCGATCAGGAACGTTCCTTATTATAATCTCCTAATGAGAAATGTTAGATTAAATTATTTATATTTCAACATAATTAATAAAAAGGCAATACTGTGAATATAAAGTAGATGCATTAAGGTTATATTTCTCGTAAAACTGTTGCGGTCGGTACCGGTCTGGGTAATTTTTCAAGCGGAGCGCCACCACGTGGAGCCGTTAGCAATTCAAATGAGTTCGTAAAGAATTCGTAAGGTCAGAGAGGACTCGGATTACTTTTTTGATGCAACGAGTAATCTAACGCGCTACTTAGTTAAGTACTCAGTTACTTTTCTATAAACGTAATCCGTTATTCAGACAATTTATGAAATCCGTGAGCCAGACAGCAGTCATTCCCAATCCATTAGTGTGTGTGTGTGTGTGTGTGTGAAGAAGTCGTCCTACAAGCCCCGCCCCCCTTTGTTATTCCCGCTGTTAGACCCCTATCTCACCTATGTGGTTCGACTATGCGAGGAAAAAAGAAAGGTGGAAACCTGATCACGGCGCCGAAACTGGCGGTGAATCCTGATGAACCGTACTTACGGCCACCGCGCGAAACCGCGTAGCTGAGACAGGGGTGTTAGTAGTTTACAGGTTAAGGGCCGAACTTCGCTGAGTGATGATGGTAGAATAATTCTAAAGGTCTTGACTAAAACAACATGCATGAGGAAGCGCAAAGGAGTTTTCATCTTCTGCAGTGGAAAAAAGAACTCGAACTGGTTACTTTTATCAGAAAGTCACGCAGTAATGTAACGGATCATAGGCTTAAGAATCGATCCCGAGGCATTGCCGAAAAATGAAGTCGGGAGGCGCCGTCCGGATTTTTTGAAGACGTTCCAAATTTCCTCCCTCGGCGCTAACGATGCTAACGATCCCGACAGAATTCCCAGTGAGCCCAACAGAGGCTGCATGGAGCGGTGACCAACCTTTACCGAGCTCATAATGAATTAGCATGGATGTAGATTCCGTAGCGAACTCGGCTGAGTGCAGTGGACGTGTAACCCTTTGGCACCGGAGACTCCTTCCCCAAATTCTGAATTGTGATTGGATTCATATGGAAGTCATTTTTTAACGATCTGTCAATCAATATGCATGAATCATATTTTAAAATGAGATGTTCATACAACAGTATTTTCAGCTGCTTTTTGGGAAAATGAACTTAAAATCAGAGCGCAGACTCCTGACGATGCCGCATGAATCTCGCAGAATTTCCCCTCGCGCATTTGCACGACCGATCTCGTACGGCCCCTGAGACCTAACAAACACGAACGCACGCCGAGATCTCGGCTTGCTACACGCGCCTGCCTGTAAAGTCGGGATTGCTTTCCTCTTACGGCACGATTCGCACTCGAGCACCCAGTAAGAAGAAGAAGAAGAAGAAGAAGAAGAGGCGGAGAAGAGAAGGAGTGATGCATGCTGCCACACGAACTCGCTGCTTCCCTTTATCTCCTCTCCAGCGTTACCTAATCGCTCTTCTCTCGCCTCCTTATCACAGAAATTACTGTCAAGCTCTGAGGGACAAACCCAGAGAGACACGCGCCACCAGGGACGAGCGACTTCTGCTCCCGCTCGCTCTAGGAAGACTAGTGCAGGCCGTGTTTATTCCACTTCTCCGTTTTGAAGCCATTTAAATAAACCTACATACGGTATAAGCAGAAATAATCCTTATATTGAAATGACCCAGAGGAGATTTCTACAGCGCTCTCGAATTCCGATTGGTCAGAAGATGTCGATTAATTTCCTGCACCGTTTATGGTAATGCGTTCGTTTCCATGGTAACGGGCATCCGCAGAGATGTGGAGATGTTTACTTATCGTTTGTGGAAGGAGGCTCCAGTTACAGAGATTTGCAACAATCTGTTGAAACTTTTCCCAAGATTTTGGAGTCCGTTTCGGGACAGATGAGTTTACACTTCTACGCCTTTCGTTTGTTTTGTTTTGGAATAACTTCGGAATGTTCGATGTACTGTAACAGTGAACGGATAAAAAGTCAACTTTGCTATCTCTATAAACAGAAGAAAGGTTTCGTCTGGACGTAAATGGGTCAGAACTCGCTCTTTCGATGATATCTTTACGGTTCATACATTGGAGGACTCGAAAACAGTCTCAGACAAATTTCTGTCTGTCTGTCTGTCTGTCTGTCTGTCTGTTTGTCCAGACACATATTTATCACGCAAAAATGCCCGAACAGAATTTTATGAAACTGTCTTTCGGGCTTTTGTACCGTTTGGATTACCGCTATAAAGTTTTGACGGCAAACTGCAAAACATGTCAAACCGTGGGCGTGTCTTAAATCAACCGCTGGACAGAATTTAATGTAACTTTGGCGTTAGTTAATATTTTTACCGCTGAAGTGGTAGAAGTGAATTTTAACACGCCGGAGTCGTTTTAAGACGAAACTTCATCTTTATCTGATCGACTTTTCTCCATTTCTCATCTGTGATTCTCTCTCCGATTACCGAACAGCGAGTGTGTTTGTCTGAGCACCAAAGAAGTCCAACTTAGTGTAAACAAGGCGTCAGATACTCGACCTTACAGAATGTGATTTCTGTCTATTCTCGCGGTTTCCCCCCAATTTTCTCCCTAATTTAGTCGTGTCCAGTTCCTCCCCGTCACTAGGGGGCTCCACATTAAGGCTACTACCACCACTCAGGTCGAAGACTACCACGTGTTTCCTCCGAACCACGTGACGCCAGCCGACCGCATCTTTTCGACCTGCTCGCTCACGCACCGTTGGGGGCGGAGTCACACACTCGGAGGACGGCGCTATCCGCTCCTTCTGTCGCTCCTGATTGGCTGTAGAGCCGTGATTAATGTGGGAGCACTGAGTACCTCTCACCCCTCGTTTCTGAGAGAGCTCGGCCAATCAGCTCTCTCTAGACCTCGAATCAAATTTACGAATCAAACTCGCAACCCCCCCCCAAAGTGAATAGCACAGCTATGACTCGTTGTTTTATTCTGTACATTAGACACGTTTTTTTATTTATTTATTTATTTATTTATTTTTAAATGAGAAATGAGGAAACCTTAGCTCAGAACTTTAAATGGCAGTTCGGAGAACTTTTAGTGCAAGGCTAATTCTTTGCTTGACTCCGCTCGCACGACTTCCTCATCACCGTACTCTCTGAATCCTCTCCCACTCCTACAAATGACCTGTGACTCAGTGGTATAAAGTGCCTCTGCCCAGTGATGTGTGTTTTCATAAGTTTTAATTAGTTTGGCACCGGGGAGACGACACAGTGTGGGAGAAAGTGTAGACTCTCTCGTTCTTTTTTCATGTGTTGTTTTTCTTTGTAAAATAATGAAACCGTCCATAAAAGATTGAATAAAGTAGAAGAGAACCAGGGGAATTTGCCGTGTGTGTCATAGCGTGCAGCCCGGGGGGAGAGATCAATGTTAAACTGTGTCTGTGTGTGTGTGTGTGTGTGTGTGTGTGTGTGTGTGTTAGGGGTGAGGTTTGTTCATATTGAAGACGATAGGAAGGTTACTGTAAGCAGTGTCGGTTTAACCCTGAGCTCAGGTTACGTTCTGTGGAGGTTCTCATGTTCTCCAGACGGGTGAGTGATTTGCCTCGAAACTCTCAGAAACATCTCAGGATTTCTACTGAGACATACAGAAAACCCAGAGCTGTGTGAATGAGTGCGTGAATGAGTGCGTGAATGAGTGTGTGAATGAGTGCGCCTTGAGATTCACTTGCTCGAGATCAATCATGACCATGACCTTGATTGAGTGAGTGATTGAGTGAGTGAGTGAGTGAATGTGTGAGTGAGTAAGTGATTATTTGAGCGAGCGAGTGATTGAGTGAATGAGTGATTGTGTGAGGGAGTGAGTAATTGAGTGAGTGATTGTGTGAGTGATTTGAGTGAGTGATTAATTGAGTGAATGGGTGAGTGAATGAGTGATTGCGTGAGAGAGTGAGTGATTAATTGAGTGAGTGATTGATTGAGTGAATGAGTGATTAAGGGAGTAAGTGAGTGATTGATTGAGTGAGTGATTGATTGAGTATTTTATTGAGTGAGTGATTGAGTGGGTGATTAAGGGAGTGAGTGAGTGATTGATTGAGTGATTGATTGAGTGAGTGAGTGATTGAGTGAGTGATTAAGGGAGTGAGTAATTGATTGAGTATTTTATTGAGTGAGTGATTGAGTGAGTAATTGAGTGAGTGATTGAGTGAGTGATTAAGGGAGTGAGTGAGTGAGTGAGTGAGTCAGTGAGTGATTAAGGGAGTGAGTGAGTGAGTGATTGAGTGAGTGAGTGAGTGAGTGATTAAGGGAGTGAGTGAGTGAGTCAGTGAGTGATTAAGGGAGTGAGTGAGTGATTGAGTGAGTGAGTGAGTGAGTGATTAAGGGAGTGAGTGAGTGAGTGATTAAGGGAGTGAGTGAGTGATTGATTGAGTGAGTGAGTGAGTGATTGAGTGATTGATTGAGTGAGTGAGTGATTGAGTGAGTGATTAAGGGAGTGAGTGATTGATTGAGTATTTTATTGAGTGAGTGATTGAGTGAGTAATTGAGTGAGTGATTGAGTGAGTGATTAAGGGAGTGATTAAGGGAGTGAGTGAGTGAGTGAGTGAGTGAGTGAGTGAGTCAGTGAGTGATTAAGGGAGTGAGTGAGTGAGTGAGTGATTGATTGAGTGAGTGAGTGAGTGAGTGAGTGAGTGAGTGAGTGAGTGATTGAGTGAGTGAGTGAGTGATTAAGGGAGTGAGTGATTGATTGAGTATTTTATTGAGTGAGTGATTGAGTGAGTGATTAAGGGAGTAAATGAGTGAGTGATTGAGTGAGTGATTGAGTGAGTGATTAAGGGAGTGAGTGAGTGAGTGATTAAGGGAGTGAGTGATTGAGTGAGTATTTTATTGAGTGAGTGATTGAGTGAGTGATTAAGGGAGTGAGTGAGTGATTGCGTGAGTGAGTGATTGAGTGAGTGATTAAGGGAGTGAGTGAGTGATTGAGTGAGTGAGTGAGTGAGTGAGTGAGTGATTGCGTGAGTGAGTGAGTGAGTGAGTGATTAAGGGAGTGAGTGAGTGATTAAGGGAGTGAGTGAGTGATTGCGTGAGTGAGTGAGTGAGTGAGTGAGTGATTGAGTGAGTGATTGAGTGAGTGAGTGATTGCGTGAGTGAGTGAGTGAGTGATTAAGGGAGTGAGTGAGTGATTAAGGGAGTGAGTGAGTGATTGTGTGAGTGAGTGAGTGATTAAGGGAGTGAGTGAGTGATTAAGGGAGTGAGTGAGTGATTGCGTGAGTGAGTGATTGCGTGAGTGAGTGAGTGAGTGAGTGATTAAGGGAGTGAGTGATTGAGTGAGTATTTTATGGAGTGAGTGATTGAGTGAGTGATTAAGGGAGTGAGTGAGTGATTGAGTGAGTGAGTGAGTGTTTGCTTCTTGACGGCGGGAGGGTTGCGAAAATCCACATTTAGATTGTATAAATAAGCAGGGTGAAAGGTCAGCAGGGTGAAAGGTCAGCAGGGGAAATGG
The DNA here is from genome assembly GCA_013621035.1 of Clarias magur. Lineage (NCBI taxonomy): Eukaryota > Metazoa > Chordata > Actinopteri > Siluriformes > Clariidae > Clarias > Clarias magur. The sequence goes on from QNUK01000679.1 coordinate 228,099, forward strand.
CACGGAAGTAAAACCTAGCGAGTGAAGCGTGAACAGTGTGTAAAAGGATCAGGTGCACAGTGGAGCTGAGTAGAATAAAAAACCCCCACAAAGAACATCAATGCTGAACTGTATGTGTAAATCTCGTAGCTACGGAACGTGTGCTCACATCACGACTCAGATCAGCATCCTGGCGTTAAACCGCGCAATTCAAATCTCATTTAAACCGCGTGTTGTTGTGTGCGAGTGAGCCAATCTCACACAGGAGGGTTGAAGAAGTTATTACCACTTCATCATTCCACAGCGCTCGTCTCCGGAATCTTGTCTAGATTGTTTAAAAAACACATTTTTCAAGGTTGATTTTCCTTTTCCTTTCTGATGACTTTTTTTTATCTTCCCATGCAGACCGTGTTTGTGCAAGTGGTGCTACACAATCTTTTACCAAACGTTGATATGTTTTTTAGTTTTCTTTAATGTGGAATTGTTTAAAAATGTTTGGAAATCTCTAAGGACAGTTAGACTTTGTACACAAATGCATGTATATTAAAGCCTTGATTGCTCGCTGACGCTTCGCTGCAACAGGATGAAGCCTTGATGAAGTGCGCTGTAGGTTCTTGGCTGTTTCTAATGACACACACAAAGACATTTCTGAGCAATAAACCTTTTGTAACGTGCACACTGGTTTAATTATGGTCTTAATTTGGCTGGATATAAAAATGTTGCGCTCCTCACATGTAAATTTAGTGGGGGAAAAAACAGAGGAAGAAATAAAAATAGCACCAGAAATTCCCAAACACACCAAATTCCCCCGCTAGGCTCGTTCCTGATGGCCTCCCGAGAGCCTCTCCAGAGGAAACCCTCCTATTTATCATAATTAAGAGATTTCTCGAGTGCTCTTCGTCAAGCTTTAGCGCGCGGTACCTCCTGTAGGCTAATCCCGGCTCCCGGCGCATCTCGGTCCTTCAGTCAGTCACGTTTCACTTCTGTGCGCCGTAATCTTTATTACCCCGAACAAATGATGTGGAGGTGTTCATGCAACACATCATAATCCTCTAACTGCATCTGCAGAACGCTTTAAATCAGCAACTGGAAGTCATGTTCATGTTAAAGGCTGAAAGTGATTAGCTCGCCTCGTAACCCGGAGACGCGACGGCTCTGAAAGGCTTCAGCTCGTAAACTTTGAGGTAGAAGTGAAGAGTTCTCTCTCTCTCTCTCTCTCTCTCTCTCTCTCTCTCCATTATATCGCTCTAATTAATTTCCTCTCCAACAGCAATTCCACCGAAGGAGGAGGAACGTACATCAAAAAGTGCTGCAAGGGCTTCTGCATCGACATCCTGAAGAAGATCGCCAGGAACGTCAAGTTCACCTACGACCTTTACCTGGTGACCAACGGGAAGCACGGGAAGAAGATCAACAACGTGTGGAACGGCATGGTGGGAGAGGTGAGGAGAGAGAGAGAGAGAGAGAGAGAGAGAGAGAGAGAGAGAGACCTCACCCAAAGAAAAAATGTGCCGGAGAAATACTGATTGGACGTTAAGAAGTTATTACCACTTCATCATTCCACGGCACTCGTTTCCAGAATGTTTTCTAGATTGTTTTACATTGGTTTTGTTTTTTCCAACATTGTTTTTTTTTTTTTTTTAACAATGTTTGTCGAATTTGAGTTTGAACAACATAAATCAGAACAAAATTAAAGATCGTAAATAAATAGCAAATTAATCTTCTTAAGGAAATATTTCAAGAAAAATAAATAATATTACATTTAAATTAGGAGTTGATACACTGTGTATATCAACTGTGTGTAAAAAAAAATAGGGTCAAATAAAAAATGTTAAGTCTAACCGGACAATTATATATTGCTTATTTAGAAATAATAATAATAATAATAATAATAATAATAATAATAATAAATAAAATAATAAACATAATAAATTGAATTAATAAAGTTTTAATAAATATATTTTTTTCTAGTAAACATACATTAACAATCAGCAAACATTAAAAAATTTAAAGGGGGAAAGATTTATTCTTTTGCCCAAATGTAAATCTTTCTACAAATAAACAAAAACATATTGATTTGCACTGAAATGGATTTAAAAGTGTGTTAAAAATAACAATTAGGGAGGAAGATACGGAATCAATCAAAGAAATCAACCTCTGACTTCCCCAGATCCTGCAGTGTGTTTTATGAGAAATGTAAATAATAATAATAATAATAATAATAATAATAATAAAAGGAAAAAGAAAAAAAAAAAGAAAAAAAGGAAATCTGTTAAATTACTGAAAAAAATTTAACAATACGTAACGTATCAATTAAAAAAAAAACTCTCATAATTAAGATAATTACTAAGAGAATATTAGCTCGCGCTCATATCCTTTTCTGAAACATCTTTTGCCGTGACATGTTTTTAAAAGTTAAGAAATTACTTCATCCATGCTAGCAATGAAAGAATGCTAAGTCAAGGCAGTTAGCATAACACTAAAGCGATAACTAGCATGTTAAAAGGCACAATGCAGTTTTTCTTTGCTGCCATGTGTGCAGTATTTAAGTGTAGGTTACTAGTGAGTGAGGTGAGAAAGCGCTCGTCTCTGCTTCTTAGAAGTAATTTAGTGGCAGGCGGCGTTCGATAGCGAGCGGCCGCGAACACGGCGACGTGAGCTAACGTTTTATTCCAGACCAAAGTGATCTCGATTGCAGCTGTGCACAAAATGAAGCACAATGGGATAATCTAAATGAGTGTGTGTGTGTGTGTGTGTGTGTGTGTGTGTGTGTGTGAGTGAGTGTGAGTGTGTGTGTGAGTGTGTGTGTGTGTGTGTGAGTGTGTGTGTGAGTGTGTGTGTGAGTGAGTGTGTGTGTGTGTGTGTGTGTGAGTATGTGTGAGTGTGTGTGTGAGTGTGAGTGTGTGTGAGTGTGTGTGTGAGTGTGGTTGTGAGTGTGAGTGTGTGTGTGAGTGTGTGTGTGTGTGTGTGAGTGTGTGTGTGAGTGTGTGTGTGAGTGAGTGTGTGTGTGTGTGTGTGTGTGAGTATGTGTGAGTGTGTGTGTGAGTGTGAGTGTGTGTGAGTGTGTGTGTGAGTGTGGTTGCTGAGGGTATAAAGTTTGGAGTCTTCAGTTGTCGTTGTTTTTTTGCTGCAGGTGGTGTATAAGAAAGCCGTCATGGCCGTGGGCTCGCTGACGATCAATGAGGAGCGCTCGGAGGTCATCGATTTCTCCGTTCCCTTCGTGGAGACCGGGATCAGCGTGATGGTGTCCCGCAGCAACGGCACCGTCTCCCCCTCTGCCTTCCTCGGTCATTATCGACACTCACACCTTCCCACTGGTCTTCATTATGCTTATGTGTAGATTGTATATATACATGTAAATAAAAGGTCTGAATTTGCAGATTTTTAAAGATTTTGAATTGTATCGTATATATACAGTATATACTAATAATAATCCTAATGCTAAAACAATGTCTTAAACAGTACACATTTAAATTAATTGATAACAAATAGAAGAATATTAGAAGAAAACTCAAACAATTTAGTGAACAAGTCAACACAGGGTCAGAATTATACAGTACATACATGCACAGAACACCTGATACCAAGTTGGTCGTCCCTTGGTGAGTCTCACTCTCACCCTTCACTTATTCACCATTGGCAAGCGTCTAGCAGAACCCTGTTTAGATATTTGATCGTTCTTCTTGACAGAATTGGTAAAGTTTTTTTTTTTGTTTTGTTTTTTGTTTTTTGTTTGCCATGGACCAGACCCATAAACACGGTCCACAAATAGTCAATAGCGTTGAGTCTCCAAAAGTTTTATCCTGTCTTATCCATTCCACATCCAGCTTTGATGTGTGTTCGAGGTCATTGTCTCGTTGGAACACTTCAGATTTCAACCTTCTATCTGATGGTCTGAGGTTCTGCTGGCGAATTCCGAGGTTCTCCTCGTTCCTCATTATTAAATCCAAGACATTCAATGTAAATCAGCCCCAGAGCATGATGCTCCCACCAACGTGATGAACAGCTTCTACTAGTGTTATTGGGGTTAAATTACCCCTCCAAACACACCTCTGATGTAAACTTTCCTCTGGAAGGCTTTTTCTTTTTGCTCAGCTGCAACTTGAGTTCGAGCTTGAAGGCGTGACTGAGGCTTCTTTCTCAGACTTCCAGGCTTATAGTCCATGTTGACAGAAAACTGGTTTGAGTGGAGACAGTAACACTGGTGTTCCAGCAGCTTCCAGTTCATGGCAAGCCTGTGCCTTGGTGGTTCCTGGGTTGTTCTTGTAACGACGAGGGTCTCGCGAGAGGCAGAACCGCGCGTAAATTGTTCAGAACGTGCAGATCTGCAGGCTGCTACCCCGTGGAGTTCTGAACGGGCAAAGGCGCGGCCATTTATACACACTGTTGCCACCTGGATACCTCGGCACTTTGTGCGATCATTTACAGTAGGTAGCACCAGTAGGGTATCAGGGGCCAAAGAAAGAAAGAGAAAGATAGACAGACGAGCGCAGGGCTCTTACAAATATCATAACATCTGGTGGTGCGGCTCTCCATACCGCACCACGCAACAGTTCTAGAAGTTTCTAACCAATTTCCTCTCAGATGAGGTTTTGGATCTTCTTCCTGATCTTGTCAAAGTGGCTCCACCTCACAATAACTTTTACATGATATTTGAGTCTGTAGCTGTTTAGAAATGATCCAAGAGACGTTCATGATTTGTGTAAATCTGATATTCTGCTGCCAGATCAGATTCTTGACTTTTTGTTCTAATGAAGATGTCCATTCTGCCCCCCCCAAAAAACAACAACTACCAGTGCAAGGCTAATATTACTCAGGCATTCATGTTCGTGCTGAGTGATGTCTAACATCTAACCTTTTCTTCGGTTAAAATGATAACAAATAATTATTTTCAAAAAAGGTCATTTTACTCAAGGTTTTTGCCAGGAAATGAAGTTCCTTGGATGGAAAATTTGAAGTTGCTGATGATAAATGCTGTTATGATTCCTCTCCGTCTCCCTCAGAGCCCTTCAGTGCATCCGTGTGGGTGATGATGTTCGTCATGCTGCTCCTGGTCACCGCCATGGCCGTGTTCATGTTCGAGTATATCAGTCCTCTGGGCTTTAACAGGAACCTGGCCCAAGGCAAAGGTACGGTAACGATCACTTCCTGCGGCTGTTCTTTATTCGGAAGTCCCGAAGGCCAGAGAAACCTGGTCAATTACTGTGTAAACTCCTTCATCTTACCTGAGTAAAGGAGAGCCTCGGGCCAAGCACCTAATATTAGTATCTTCTAGAAGTGACCAAGTAAGAGATAGAAAAAAAAATCACAGACAAGACAGAGAACAGGTACAATTATCATGTATACACTATGCTTACCAAGTTTTTAAAATGTCAGTCTTTATCGAAATATCTGGATAGTATTTATTAAAATCGGCCAGCCAATCAAAAACGTTTTATTTGTAGCGCTTTACAGCAAATACGCCACAAACTATACAATCATAGAAAAACACGGTGACATAAAAAGCTACAGGTGTCACTGCATCGATATCCATATTAGTGTCGATTTCAAGATGATCAAGAGGTATAAAAAATGAGCTTTGAACATAATCGCTTCAGTGATGTACTGCGATATTCTTTTGTGGGTGTCATGTAGCGTCACCTTGACTCCTTGAGGTGGTAAAATGGTGCCGTTCCTCTATAATCCTATAGGTGGTGTGCTCTAAATTATTTACGCATTGGCAGACAGCACTTTATCCTGTCTGGTACAAGCAAAAAAAATGATTATATTGAATTGAATCGATATTTATATCTACTGTATGTTTAAGTAATCACGTGGTCCCTGGTGATTCCCGTCCCTCTCCAACACCCTATTAAAAGATTTCCAGGTTAGGGGCAGCTCTTATACTGTAAAATGAGTTAAGCGTTTCCAAAATCCCGGATGGCGACAGCAAAAAACCACAATCATCTCTAGTTACAAACTTCGACCTGGGTGTAGTAGAAAGAAGTCGATCTGTGGATCTAAGAGAATGAGTGGAAGAATGTGTCTGCATCAATTCAGCAAAGGAACCGTGGGGATAAAACCCCGAAAAACAAAAACTAAGATCTTAAAATCACCCAGATGAGGATGGGTTCCCTTTTGAGTCTGGTTCCTCTCAAGGTTCCTCCATGTTGCCGTCACGGGGAGTTTTTCCTTGCCGCCGTCACCCTCGGCTTGTCGTCGGGGAGAAGCATCAGCATTCTGAACCAGCTGCAACCGGCTTAACAGATAACTTAAAAGATAACTTAAAAGATAACTCGGCTTTATGCGCAATAAGATAATAAACTTTTAAGAACTGTTTTTGTTCAGACGATGACATTTTAAGTAGAAACTTCTGTCGTCTTCTGTTTGATACACTGCGTCTCTATAATGTGCGTGTATGTTGTTCACTTTTCTGGCAGGAAGCTTCAGAATCTCCAGCAGCATCATTAAAGCAGTCGATACACGAAATGAAAGTTTTCCTGTGGGTGTTATAGAGGTACAGATTTAATTCCTGAGAGTGATGCACACCCCCTGGGCATGAGATTAAATCCACACTCTTACAAATAAAAGCCTGAAAAGTTTTTTTTTTTCTCCCTGAAAAAAAAAAAGTTTTTTTTTTGTTGCTACAATAAACTGAGTAACGAATTTCCACAAAGCTCCATTAACCAAAAAATAGTTCTTGCATGACATCACAGTTTCTCATAGCTTAAAAAAAAAAAAAAAAAAAAAGAAATCAATGTAGCACCTAATGCGTCCTTTGTTTGCGATCCCGGTTCGAGGGAAGTTTGGATTTCCTTCTCCGAAACGGTTCCAAGTAGAGCTCTTTTAGAAAGATTAAAATCCTTAACTGGCCAAAGAACAGCTGACCTCAGGTCCTGCGGTTTAATCCAAAGTGAGCATTACATATCACAGCTCGTGTGTTTGATGGATTTTGTGCCCGGGATAGCTATTGATCGACTTCGATTCTTTTGCAGATAATACATTTCAGTTAAATTCCTCCTCCAGCCTCCGCCTACACTGACGTTCCGATGATGAGCCAAGAAAACTCTAAACACTCCTCCCTCCTCTTTCCTTTCCTCATTCATTTACTTGCCATCAGTTTTTTTTTTTTTTTTTTATACCTGAAATAAAACCAAGAACTTGGGCTGACATGTTCAAACCTGTAAAAACACTCCATTTTAGCTAAACTCAAAATAATTGATCATTTATACCACAGTACAGCTGAATTCTGGATTCTGATTTGTCAGAATAATGTATGTTAGCTAAAAGCAATCTGATGTGTCTAATCACTGATATGGTGACTTTTCTTATATATCCATACAGATGTGACCATTAAGAATGTGAGTTTTTTTCCGCAAAATGGCGCAATTCGTCGCGCGCCATGCCGCGAAATCCCACAAGCATCATTCGGAAATTTTAATAAATGTGTTGTGGTTCACTGAATATCCACCAGATGGCGCATGGAAGGACTTTATCTAAAAGACAGACCAGGTACAACGAAGAATTGTGTATAATTAGGTAGCCAAAAACATTATTGTTTCCAGTGCTGAAGCAAACACGAATTTTATTTTGTTTTACAATAGATCTTTCATGATGAATGTGTGTGTATGTGCTTCATATTATGTTCATAATGATGAAATGAGATGTCCAAAATCGTGCTTTAAAGTTCTTAATAAAATGTTTCTGATATAGGTTTTGTAATGACTAAACAGGGACAAAAGAATGAAAGACATGGCAATGCCACGGGTTTAATGGTCTTGAAATTAATTGAATTTCCTTATAGTAGGATATGAATTCGTGAATATGCCAACATATCTTCGTAAAAATGTGTCGATACTGAGCACCAAAAGAAGACATGAATGAACAAATATATAATTATTTCATCCATTATTTGACCAAGGCTGGAAATGATAGCTGCAATGTGATTGTGAATTTATAACTGAAATAAAGCTGTTCATCAGCGTGCGTGAACCCGCGGCTCGTACATTCACTTTAAAAAAGGCAGCGCTTTGATCAAAAGGCTGATAAACGCGTGCGATTTATCGATAAAAATGCAGACATACTCCCCCAGAAAGTCGTCGCATCTCACAATAATGCAGATCAAACATAATACACCCGTCCATAAATTCGTCTCTCCATTTTAGGCAGAGACGTCTGCTCGGTCTTGTTAATTTGTTTTAAACCCCTCAATTCTGCCAATTCCCCCATCAGTGAAACCGGTTTGATAACCGGTCGTGAATGAAAGGTGAGGAGAGGGATTACAGTAACAGGGGTCTGCATGTGTTCACCTCCGGAGCGCGCTGTCACATTGTATTCAGCAATTTTGACATTATTGGTTTAGGCTAATGTTATTAAACATTATACACTTTCGTATTCTTTGTTGTACTTTGTTTTTTTGCACACGCGTGTGCATCTTTAAATTTGAACAGAAAATAATAATGGGCTGGTAGGCGCGTTATTTTTCATGTAACTTAAACGGCTGAATGAAGTTAAATATACACAATAAATTAATAATTGCGTTTGCTTTACATTTGAGCATTCGTTTTCATTGTATATCCTCCGATATGATATATGTGTGTCTAATACTGTTTTATTCATCTTTTACATTACATGCAGTTTGTAATTTACTTGCAATTGTACTTTTAAAATATAACCTATGTATCTACAGTATAAGCATGTTTAACTACTTCAGCGGTGAACGAGAAATTTGGTCTGGCTTTTAGATAAAGACCTTGTTTGATATAATTGTATTATTTAATTAATTATCTTATTATAAGTACCATTCTTATTCTCTATGTTCTTGTCGAATATAGTTTTTCCGGTGTCAGAAGATTCTGCTGAACCTTTCATTCACGATAGGTGTGAATTTATCCAACTGGGTGCGCTGTTGGCAAATACTGTAGGGAGTACTGTAGTTTAGATGAATTAACAAGAAAGAGCGGACGTCTCTGCCCAAATTCTATTTCCCCAGAAAAACATAAAATAGATACAAAAATAAAAATGAGTAATGATAGCAATTAAATCAGTTTCTACCAGAGCAAGATAAAAAAAAAACATATTCTGCAAGACAAAACCAGAAAAACTTAAAAAAAATTTTTTATCAAAAGTGCTCCTAAAGAACAAACGTGGTAGATTGTCTTGAAAGTCTTGGACAGTGGTGGACTGGCCTCTGGAAACATTCATTGAAATGCAATTCTTATGCACAGAAAAAAATAAACTAAACATCAAAAAGATGTTATATTATATTATGTCGCGTTGTGTTCGGCGTACAGTATATGTTTGTTTGTTACATTTCTGGGGGAGTATGTCTGCAGTTTTATCGATAAATCTGCTTAGATCTCCGGCGCGTTTATCAGCCTTTTGATCAAAAAGCGCGCACACGCAACTCACTTTCACTTTGCAAAAGGCAGTGTTTATTGTTTAGTGTATATTTAAAGCGCATATACACAATAAAATAATATTGTTTTAGGCTAACTTATCATTCACTTTTGTATTCTTTATTGTACTTCGTCTTCGTATTATTGTAACGCACGCGCGGGAGAAAGCTGCCCCTACAGGTAATGAACGTCATTTTCACAGCTTCCCGCGCGCTGCTGCGTCAGCTCGCGAGTTCCCTTTTCTCGAAACGTGCGTTTGTAATGGCCAGATCTGTACAGTATGTAACATACTCGCCACCTCTGAACTGATTATCTTCCCGTAACATTATTATTCCGTACTCATCCACAACGCCGCTCCACAGTGTTAGATGAATTCTTTCTTCAGTAAATAGCCTCGAGCCAAAACAGCAGTTAAAATCATCCCCAAGGATAAATTATATCCATATGCTGCTCCTGCGCTTCATCCACGTGAAACCGCGCTGAATGCTAACTCAGCGTTTTTCCTACGTATTACCCCCGGCACCGGGGCAACTTTATTACGGCGCAGCTTCCTGTGACTGAGCAAACAGATTAAAACATTCGTTTTATGTAAAAACCTACCTTACCGAATTTTAATTGGTGAAACCAGACTCGAGTTGATCTCGGTCCGTGTCTTCTTTCAGACCCTCACGGACCCTCGTTCACCATGGGTAAGGCCGTGTGGCTGCTCTGGGGTCTGGTCTTCAACAACTCCGTCCCTGTGCAGAACCCCAAAGGCACCACGAGCAAGTTCATCGTGTCCGTCTGGGCCTTCTTCGCCGTCATCTTCCTCGCCAGCTACACTGCCAACCTGGCTGCGTTTATGATCCAGGAGGAGTTTGTGGATCAGGTGACGGGACTGAGCGATAAAAAGGTAAGCCTTTGTTACTCCAATCTACATATATCTGAGAATCGTTTGAATGATTACGCTAAGCATCAGAAAGTGAGCTGTGTTAAACCCCACGTCAGTCATTAACAGTAAAGTGTATACGGTAGCTAGCATTTTATTAGCAGTCGCTATTGTACTATTAGCATAACAGCGCAACATCCAACCTGTTCCTGTCTCTGCTGGTTGAGCTGTTATGCTAATTTAGCCACAGGTTTCCGCTAGCATAACATAATTCACAAATTCACAAATTCACAACTTTCTGCACCTTCTAAAATGTTGCCCACTGCAATCGTTACCGTGAACAACCGGCAAGTGGAACATTTGATCCTTGAAAATCAATGGTGCCAACTTGTGGGAGAGACACATCCGTCCATGTACAGTACACACAATCGTTCACCAATAACACCCATTTCCACATGTTTGGGCCATTAAGGGAGTTCCTGGCAGGCCAGCGTTTCAAACGTGACGCAGGCAGTCCGATCATGGCTCCTGCGCACTGAGAAAACCTTCTACCAAGATGGCATCCTAGCATTCATGTATCAGGCGATTATATAAAGAAATAAAGGGAATTTTCACTCTCATAACAGTGTTCTGGAGTCCCGGTTTGACTTGAACACCCCTCGTAATTGACTTACAGTCTTCCTGCGAAGAACTCCTAAGCACCGAGTTGATTCATTGTCTGTAACAGCGGCTCTGACAGTAGTGTGCCGTACACAGAGCTAATAAACATGAGAAAGCAATAGCTCCGGTCTCTACAGCATTAATGTAGCGGAGTGTTTACTTTTTCATTATTATTATTCCTGCTGTAATTTATACCCAGAGCACACGGAGCCTGGAAATAAACACAAGCACGGCGCTATTTCATACTCCAAAATAAATGTGTGTTTTCATTATGTGTATGAGAATTAATAAAAAGGAATAAAATGAAAGCTAATTTATTGTATTTTTAAAAGAATCCTACTCCAAAAGTCCTGCTGCACCTCGGCTCACAGCGCAGCACTGTTTTTTTGGATTATGATTGGGGATAAAGTATTGATTAATTTCCAGGTACAGATTTCCATCATTATTATTATTATTATTATTATTATTATTATTATTATATGATCATCTATATTGTATATTTCTACTGTCCAGTTCTAATACAGGATGACATCGTTTCTATAGCAACGGCTCAATCGCGCGCCTTTAAGGACGGAGTCTCCGGTGTCAGCGTGTGTGGTTTTGTTTTTGTTTAACAACTTCTCCCACAGTTCTCTTCTAAAGCAATCCCTTATTTCTCGGTTTTATCTTCTCTTTAACTGTAACTGAACTCCACCTACAGGTTCATCCGGACATTCCCTCCGACTGAACCGTATCCCATGCTTCCACGATGTTTAATAAGCGTCTAATAATGATTAACTAATAGAAAGGGAACGATCTGAAATGATAATAAATCTCTTTCTAGATCATTAAGCAGCCCCAGGCTGAAAGGAGCAAAATAGAGTTAAAAGTAATGGTGACTTTTAGGCTGAGATTAGACTTAAATGGTGTCTGCTGAACCAGAACATGACGCTAATTGTGTGCAATATTAGCCACATTAGCAGGGGAACGGAAAGGAGAAGAACATCATGCATGAGCTGCAAGACTTTGGTGAGGATGGGAGGATCAGAGCTGTAAGATTCAATCAATTCTCAAATTTAATCAATATTTTATTGACTGATTCAGTTGAGTTGATGTGTGGTTGGTGCAATACCGCCACCTACTGGACTGGAGAATGGGAGCAGGATTAAAAATTTTATTTCATTTTATGAGACGTGACATTTTAAACAATCATCAGTCCAAGTTCCACAGCGCTCCAGTGTTCGTTAGATTTTAGTAATTTTTAATACAGCATACGATTTTAATACGGAGCATACGAAACGTTTCGGAGGCGAGTAAATGTTTCCATCCTTGCTAACATTCTTGGGACACGTGGTGCTATGTCTTCACTAAATCTTACAAATAATGGAAAAAAAAAACGTAAACACACTTTGCTTGACTTTCCACTGACGCAAACAAGTTTTGAACGGTTCTCAGAACTTAGCCGATGTACGGTAAATTTCTTGCTAAATTTTTGTTCTTAAGGTGAAACTGCTTAAAGCGGGGCATTAGTATGGCGAGGGACCACTGTACATGTGGGACAAATCAGAGTACAGTGGAACCTTGGATTACAAGCACAATTTGTTCCGGAAGCAGGCTCGTATTCCAAAACACTCGTAAACCAAACCTAATTTTCCCATAAGAAATAATGAAAACTCAAATAATTTGTCCCACAGCCCAAAAAATAAATACATAAAAATAATTGATACAATATATAAAGTAAAAATAAAACAAATTAACCTGCACTTTACCTTAAAAAAAAAAAAAAATATATATATATATATTTATTTTTTTTTTTTTTAAGAAAGAAATCTGTCTAATGACATTCGCGTGAGAGCATATTAACGGAATCAATTCTGTAAAATAAAAAAAAGACAAAAAAACTAATGAACCAGCACTTTACCTTTGAAAAGAACCGCGACAGAGCTGAGTTTTCTGTGTAAAACAGATAGTGTCTGCGTGTGCGTGTGTGAAGCTGAGAGTGTGTGTGTGTGTGTGTGTGTGTGTTTGTGTGTGTGTGAGTTGGTGTGTGTGTCGGTGTCAAATTACGCGCACACACACACACACACATATAAGACACGATGAAATGGAGAGGGAGACGTTGATTATACCAGTAAGAGACGAGCACTAAGACCCAGGGGAGCAGGGGAGACGATTACCCACAATTCCGCAGTGCAAGAGAGAGAAAAATTGTGATCACTTGCCGCTCGGTGTCAAAATAAGAGGCGCATACGTGATGCATGATACTCGTCGCTCGTAAACCAAGACTTTCGCTCGGTTTCCAATTAAAAATGTATTTAAAAACTCTGCTCGTCTTGCGGAACACTCGTAAACCGCGTTACTCACAATCCGAGGTTCCACTGTATGAACATTAGTGCTACTGAATCGAGTGGACAGCCTACCCATGATTCACAGCTCTAGTGATGAAGCGGAGTCATCCTCATTACCCGGACGTTGTTTCTTTTCTGACAGCGCACCTTCCTGGACTGGTTTATCCCTCATATATCACAGAAATCTACCAAGAGTTACAGTTTCCATCAAACATCGACATCTATACGTAGTTTTTCTATCCGTTTATATTTACCGTGTTTAATCCTTACTTACAGGACGTGTGTTATCTTTTACGCAGGTAGACGCTTAGAGATTACAAATTGAGCTGCTTTCATCTATAATAGAGCCAGTGCGCTGTCAGGATTGTCTTCATTGTTATTCCGTTCACACAACGACACTCCAACAAACCGCTAACAGACTCTTAACAAGAGTGGAGCACTCGATCTCATCCAGACGCACACACACACACACACACACACACACACACAGTGCTATGAAGATGTGTATTTATCAACGTAACTAATTCACAGTAATTATATGTCGAGTCCAGGATTATGGAGATGCACAATTAATCAGCGGTCTTCTAAAGTGGGTTAAAAACCGCCGGGTCTGGACGGTGAAGGTTCTCCTGCGCACGGTGAAGCAGGTGTTTCAAAGCGATACGACTGGAATGGTGCACGACGTGATGCTTCCATGGCTGATTATCTTCTCCACCATACAGCGTCCCATTCTGTGCTGTATTACGCTAATGCAACAATAATGCCAGGGGTGTTCAAGTCAAAGCGAGACTTTTGATTGTGCAGAACATCAGAACAAAGTCCTGAGATTAAAAAACTCTTCTATTTCTCCATATAATCTCCTGCTACACTAATGCGCTCATCCCAGTGTTTCTCTAGTACTCGGACACCATCAAGGTAGAAAGATTTCTCAGTACGCCAGAGGCACGGTCAGACTGCCTGTCTGAAACGCCGGCCTCCCAGGAACTCCTTTAATGGCCCCAACATGTGGAAACGTACTTTGCTTGAAGTCTTCTGTAAATGTCTTCTTAATTTACCAAAAAAAAGTCCCGGTTTGACTTGAACGCCTGTCATATTAATAAGCATTTAAATTCTAGAGTTGTGCGATTGAATTGATTATGCCACCCAGCTGGTCGTTTGTTGGCTGATATGATTAATTTAATAGTTGAGTCAGCTTTTCGATCGCTTAAGTAAACTTTAAACAAACGTTTAAATGATGTAAAATTGTGTAAAATAGAAACTGTTTCCATCTTTCACAAAAACTCTTGTTTTGTAAGATTATTGCTACTTCTTCTTCTTCTTCTTCTACAACTTGTGAGTTTTTCGTGCACTCCCGCCACCTGCTGGACTGGACTGGCGTGTGGCGCGGAAGCCTAGCGGGTCGTGACATGTAATCAGTAACAAAAGATAAACAGCATTCCGGTGTTCTAATAGTTTTTAATACTTCAAAACCTGTAAGAAACATAACCGTAAACTGGCAGTAAACATTCGAACGATTGAAACCAAACGAATTGCAAATCACAGAAATACTGTAAGAATTAAATCCAAAGTCTGCCTGTGATTCACAGCGGCATTAAATGTTTAACCTTTAAAGGACTAGTTTAGACTAGAGTCTGCCCTTCTCCCATTTCACTCGGATCGGTATTTGGTCTGAAGGCTTTTTGGAGATAATAAGATTTCCTAAACACCGGCGGGTCACGTTACAATTCATACTCCACAAATGGACACTAAGCCCAGGACTGAATGGGCTCCTGATGTACTCTAGATGATGTAATTATTCCAACAGGAGTATTTTCATATCATTTGGTGTCTGAATTTGTGAATCAGGAGTCTTTATATCCTGAGCGTACACTGTACATGCCTGAAAAGATTTATTTCACACCCTGTAAGGTCCTGGAGCACTTTGTTCAGCATAAAGCCGCTCCGGGAAGTGCTGTTCTCCATCTGAAACCAAACTGAAACCAAGCGTTTGAGTACTCAGCGCTAAACACGAACGATTCACGCGGTCACGCTACCGTTACGCGGCTTCTTGGGCTGGATCCGGCCTACAGATATATACAGGTGTGGTCATGTGACCTGCTGCTTGTGCAAGAAGTCAGTTGACTCCGTTGGGGTTAAAGACTGTACAGTGTGTGGAGGGTGTGTGTGTGTGTGTGTGTGTGTGTGTGTGTGTGTGTGTGTGTGTGTGTGTGTGTGTGTCTATGGTACGGACGAAGGACGCGTCAGGGGAAGCGAACGCTGTCCGAACAGAACCTCGGGAAAATCCTTCGTGTCATCATGTCGCTCTGTCCTGGTGTCCGTTAAGACCAAGAGGAAATAAAAATGACTGCGTGACGACAGAGAGAGAGAGAGAGAGAGAGAGAGAGAGAGAGCTTGAGCACTGAGAGCGGAACGACAGTCTCAGATATTAATCAGTCTCTTATTTCATCAACTAATTATCTCTTTTCATATATTTTCACTTTTTTAGATGTTCAGCTGCACAAAATAAAACCACTGCTGTGATAAATATTATAGCTCAGAATAAAACGGGATGAAGCTAATCAGCTTTTCATTTACAGCCATCGGAAAAACGTGTGTGTCTTTGTGCGTGTGTGTGTGTGTGTGTGTGTGTGTGTGTTTATTTTTCCAGACAATGTAATTTTGTGATTTTTATGTTATGTCTGAGTTGCTGGTTTTTTTTTTTTGTTGTTGTTTATTTTTGCTTTGCTGTTTTCAGTTCCAGAGCCCGTACTCATACTCTCCACCTTTCCGTTTCGGGACGGTTCCTAACGGCAGCACGGAGAGGAACATCCGTAAGAACTACCCTGACATGCACCAGTACATGGTGAAGTACCATCAGACGGGAGTGACGGACGCGCTGGTTAGCCTGAAGACCGGGTGAGGAGAGGATCTCAGCTCTCAGACTCAGACACACACACACACACACACACACACACACACACACACACACACACACACACACACACACGGTAAAGGAAGTGTTTAAATGGTTTTTTTGAACCCTAGATAACAAAACAGAACAGAACTGTTAATGACTCAGATAGCAGGAGACTCTTATCTGGATCCGTGCCGGATGTGATGCGGATCTGCCGGATGCAAACGGATGAAACATAGTATCCAATTTTTTTTTTTTTTTTGTCATACATGTAATGCAGAAAATGTGTGGCCGAACAAGCTCCGTCTGAAGTTTATGCAACATGGAAGTGACCGATCTCGCTTCCCTAAAAACCTTAAGTCTCTCCTCGCTCCAGCCGTTTTGGAGAGATGATTTTATTTGTGGCACAAAAACGGCCATCTCCCATCGTTATACCGTCTTGCTTCAAACAATAATCATTTACAATACAAATTAGTCGTATTTCTGCCTGAGTATAGATACTAAAATTGGTGCAAGCTTCTAGAATGATATGACCTGTAAACACTGCTTAAATTAAAGCATTCCATGTAAAATTAAGGATTTTTTCCCCCCACAATTTACTAACAACAGTGATTTTGTTTAAATGCACCAAATTAGACACGCACCTTACTGTACGTCATGTGGCTATTAAACATAAAAAATAAAAAAATTTAAAAAACTATGGTCTATTTAGTTTAAATTTCCTTTTCCAATTTGCCCAATAATTATTTGTTAACATACTGTATGAACTAATAAAATTCCAGGTCGACCTCAGTACGCTTGCACGAGAGAGTTTTTTTTTTTTTTTTTTTTTTTTTTTTTGGTGAAACCATAAAAAGCAAAAAAAAACCCTGTAGTGTCCGTAACCATGTCAAATTCATGTTGTGATATCTCACCGCTTTTGCTTTTTTTTTACAATAATACACTTTTTCAGGCTCGTGTCTTCTCATGTGAAATCTACTGTAAGTCGGCCAAGGTTCATCTGAATGACAGTTACGACCGTTGAAAGATTTGAATTTACTGTAAAAATGTTACCGACACTAAAACATAAAAAGGGCGTGAAACTGTATTTAGCAAATGTGTTTTTAATCATTTACAGCGTGGATCAGAAGATAGGAAGGATGAAGGATTCCTATATGATCTCATGTGAAAATTCACCTACAGTGAGACACTTTTTTAGCACCCAGACCATGTTTTAGCCCAAAGCGAGTGAACTCCGGTTCGTACTAGGGTTGGGTATCGTTTGGGTTTTTTTTCGATTCCGGTGCCAAACCGATACTTTTAAACCGGTACCGGTGCCAAAAACGGTGCCTGAACCGATACTTTGCAAAAGCCACAAAATGATGGTGGATGATTCAAGAAGCCATTTTTATTGAACAAAAAATTAAATGCAAAAAGTTTAAGTCCTAGCTGGAGAGCCATAATTATAAACAGAATCCATGTTACATTAGTCTTTTACAAATCGTTTGACCGTTTGTTAGCATGAATGCAAGATTTTGTAATTACCACTACATTAGCCTACTGCTAATCTGCGGAAAGGCTGCGGTCGTCATCGTAATCGCTGTCACACACGGCGCGTCCCTCTCGTATATTATCTAGGTAAAGGAAATGAGGACACAGACGTAGAGGCATTAGAGGCTTTTTTCCACTTCCCATTTCCAAGAACTATCCGTACTCTAGTCAAGATCAGGATTCGGTTATCAATTATGTAATAGTGCCCGTGAAAGTGGGAGGAGTTTGTGGAGTGGAGGCTCGTAATTGGCTCAAATAGCAAAACATTACACACTAAAAACTGAGGCTTTTTTTTTTTTTCACTTTTTTTTTTTTTTCATTTTTGTTACTTTTGTTTGTTTCTTCATAATTACTGAGTTCATTTTTACTTGTTGTTTTGTTAAGAAACGTTCCCATGATTTAAAAAAAAAAAAAAAAATGGATGTTTCCTTTCCAGGCAGCAACAGGCCCGATAATACGGAATCTCCTGATTACATCCCATAATACAAGACACTGTACGTCCATGAACTATACACCGCGGATGCACGCGTGCTCGGTGTAGCTATCATACATCATCCTTCCAGAGATCCGTGCAGGACAGGAGCATCGTAATGGACTTACGGAAAGTAAACATGGGGCGCAGGTCTGCGCCCCAGAGTCGTGCTTGACATTCCCGAAATGTCAGAATGGCGATGTAATGAGGCGCGTTAGACAAAGTCAAGCAGGAGAGAAGAACGACTCGCTAGCATCGGCTCCAAATGTCACTCATTAGGGAGACGGGATATGCCTGCTTGTGTGTGTGTGTGTGTGTGTGTGTGTGTGTGTGTGTGTGTGTGTGTGTGTGTGTGTGTCAGAGCTGGAGATCAGTGTGTGACGGCGGGATTAGTTCGATTCCTTCGGACTCGTCGTGTCAGGCTGGTCAGCGCTCAGACGAGCTCAGCGTGGACCTTTTCACGTGATCTTCTTCCTCGTCAAGAGGTCAAACACTCCGTGTCTTCTCTGCAAGACAGATGAAAAAAAAAAAGCACACAAACACACACAAACACAAACACACACTTTCTGACTTTGTGCACATACCAGGAATGAAGTGCTGGCAGAGGAAAGAAATGATGATCAGGATGAAGCGAAAGAGGCAGAAAGGCACGTTTTCGGCGCCACGAGTGCCAACGTTTAGTGTGTTTCAAAAGGAACATCGAGTTAAAGTGAAAAAACAAACAAACAAAAACAAAACAAACAAACAGCAGAGACACTTGTGTGTGAGAGAGAGCTTTGAGCGAAGTGATCTCCTCAGTTCTCCTGAGTCGACTCGTCTCCTGGAAGTGAATCAAATACACTGTGTGACATTATGCACGGAGGAAACCGGAGGACCTGGAGGAAACCCATCAGGCACGGGGAGAACATGCAAACTCCATGCACACGGCCCCGCCCGCCCGAGGCGGGAATCGAACCCGGACCCTGGAGGTGCGAGGCGACGGTGCTAACGTCAGATCAAAGTCTTATAAGGGCGTCTTCAGTCCTGATATATTCCTCAGATAACATTTTGGTTCATATTCAGAGACACCAAACAATAATTTCAAATGTGTAAAATGCAGATGTTGTTCATCTTACAGATGTGCTGCATTTTCAGCACGACTGTTAAGCCTTTTAGCTGCTTATCATCTGTAACTAATCTGTGTGCCCTGCTTCTTCTTTTTTTTTTTTTTTACTTGCAAACATCTCAACTTAAATCGTAGAATTCTTGTACCAAAAAAAAAAAAAAAGCAAAAGAAAAGAAAAAGCAGCAATATACAGTACAGCAGAACCTCGGCGTATTATTTGAATCCGTTCTGAGGCGAGTTCTTAAGGCGAAATGTTGTAGTGTGAAACGCATTGTCCCATTGATGATCATGTAAATGCAGACAATCAGTTAAAGCCACCCAAAAATATTACCGATATTACCGAATATCCAACACTATAATCATACTTATGCATATAAAAACTATTTAGAACAAACCAATTTAGAAAAAAGACTCAATGTAAATTGAGTAAAATACCAATTAAACCTCAATTAAAACTTTTTTTTATGATTCCTGGAACTTTTCACCGTCCACAGCCCTCGGTTGGGGGAAAGAAAAGGAACTGCAGATGTTTTTACGTCCTGTTGAGTTTAAATGTTTCCTCTCATTTATTGAAAAATGTTGTTTCCTCTCAGCAAACTGGATGCGTTTATTTACGACGCGGCCGTGCTGAACTACATGGCCGGCCGGGACGAAGGCTGCAAGCTGGTGACCATCGGAAGTGGCTACATCTTCGCTACTACGGGTTACGGCATCGCGCTACAGAAAGGCTCCCCATGGAAACGCCAAGTGGACCTGGCTATCCTGGCCATCATTGGTGATGGTGAGTGGTTTATTTATTTATTTATTTTTATTTATTTATGTCTCAAACAGGACATGCTGAAACAAAGAGCGGGTCGTGCGAATGCTGATTTTGTCCGTATCTGTGTCATGATGATGCCGTTTGCACAATCCGTGGAGCTGATGGTGTCATAATCCGAGTGCTGACGACTCCACAAAGGTTATTTTTTCCTCAATTTGGTCAGTTATGACATCATTGTGTTACGTCATGGTCGTGTCTCAGTATCTTGCAGTGATGAAAGCATTTGATGGTGACACT
The DNA here is from genome assembly GCA_013621035.1 of Clarias magur. Lineage (NCBI taxonomy): Eukaryota > Metazoa > Chordata > Actinopteri > Siluriformes > Clariidae > Clarias > Clarias magur. The sequence continues at coordinate 248,367 of QNUK01000679.1, forward strand.
TATTATGATTAGTCTTATTCAAATGTGAGGGTTTTTTTTTTTTTCTTTTGGTGAAGCTTACAGTATGATGAACTACAGTATAAACACAAACAAACAAACAAACAAACAAATAAACAAACAAACAAACAAATGAATGAATGAACGAATGAATGAAGTGAATAAATGAATTTTTAATTCATGCAAACGCACTGCCCCCTCCATGGACTCCTCAAGGACACCTCAAGGACAGGATTTCAAGTTCATAAACATCTTTTTTGATGTGATTATGGCTTTGCATGGAAGTAACCAGAAGGCCTATTCGACCCGTTATATATTCAAATGTATTCCCTTTTTTCTTATCTGTGTCAACAAGCGAATAAGAGTCAGCTCGTATTATTATCATTGTAATTCCTTTGAACTATTTAAAAAAGAAGTGGCATAGCACTAGGGTATTGATTTGTTTATTTATTTGTGTGTGAATACCGCAGAATTAAAAAGTGCTCCCGCAAGAAGATGATCGGAGGTTTCTTAGCTGATTGATTGGTGGGTTTTTGTTTTTGCATGAATGATTCTGGAACGTTCTCACACTCTTCATATTTTCATCCTTGCTTTTTTTTTTTTTTTTCTTCTTTTTCTTTTGCTCAGCATTTTATATCGAGCTCATTAAAAAGAAACGCATCGAAGAGAGAACCAGCAATCATCTTTGCTGCGTCTCTGTACACACCGCCTGGCTGACATAAACCCCTGTAAAGGCCGGAATAATCATTTTGGCAGGCTCGTACGGACTGAGCATATGGCTGATGCCGGAGTGTGTATTTTATTCATTCTGCGCCCTGGAAAGTTTCACGATAGGACGATATTCCTCCAAATGTGGCGATAGCGGCGCCCACTGAAGCGTGTAGCAGATAGGAGCGGCAGAATGATTGATGATTGACTGTGTGGTGTGGTGTGTGTGTGTGTGTGTGTGTGTGTGTGTGTGTGTGTGTGCAGGTGAAATGGAGGAACTAGAGGCCCAGTGGCTGACCGGGATCTGCCACAATGAAAAGAACGAGGTGATGAGCAGTCAGCTGGATGTAGACAACATGGCGGGGGTATTTTACATGCTGGCGACGGCGATGGGTCTCAGCCTGATCACCTTCGTGTGGGAGCATCTGTTCTACTGGAGGCTTCGCTACTGCTTCACAGGAGTGTGTTCGGGAACGCCGGGCCTGCTCTTCAGCATCAGCAGGGTAAGTGCGTAGATGACACCTGTAATAGCTGTAATAGGAATAGCCCATCGTTTTCGCTCTCCTGTACTCGGCGCGCTGCGGGTCGTCTTGGTTTCCCTGATGAAATCGCTTGTGTATAAATTGCATGAGTGCAATTAGTCAAAACAGTGTTACGTTTGTGGTGAAAACCCTTTCCACTGTGAAGGAACTCGGGAGGAATCAATTTTCCCCAAGTCTAAATTAGTTTTCCACTTCACTGTTTGTAGCTAAAATGGGCCAATCAATACGGCTGCGTATGACACAAGGTAAACAAGCTCAAGCTTAAGGATGCACGGCGCACCATTCATCAGACCCGGCTCAGACATTCCTCTCTTCACTGATCTCACTCGGAGTGAAAGATTACCAAAGACAAACTTTTAGGTGCTTGATATTCAGGATAAAGTTAGGTCTTACTCCTCATTCGTGGTTTCAGGAAGGGAAGAATGATGGGTTGGAATGAGGTGTGTGAAAGTGAGAAAGCCCATCAGGCACAGGGGGGGAAGAAACATCAGAAAAGAACAATCCCCAATATCCAAGGTGAATGCGGTGTTAATATTCTCAGGATGCCTCTGCTTTATACGTTTTAAGAGGCGTTTGGTCCTGATTTATTGTCTTTCCTAGAATGTAGACAGCGACATTTGTTTATTTCTGTTGATGCTGATGTTCCTTCCTTCTTACCTTTCTTAGGGTATTTGGAGTTGCATTCACGGTGTCCATATTGATATGAAGAAAAAGTCCCCTGATTTGGATTTTAGCCCTCAGGCCAACATGTTGAAACTGATAAAGTCAGCCAAGCAGATGACAAACATGACCACCCTGAGTGGTTCCAGGGTGAGCTCACCCAAACGCAGTGGCGAGTTCGTGCACACCGCCGGGCCCATGATCATGGACCTGATGTCGGAGAAAGGCAACTTTGTCTACACTGACAACCGGAGCTATGTGCAAAAAGATGTCTATGCTGACCCCAGTGACATCCAGAGCTACCTGGCTAACCGGCACAAAGACCATATGAACAACTACATCTTTCAGGGCCAACACCCTCTTACACTAAACGAGTCCAACCCAAACACCGTCGAGGTGGCTATGAGTGCAGACGCGGCCCAGACCGCCGCCAAACCCAGGGCTCTTTGGAAAAAGTCAGTGGATACGTTGCGACAAGGCCAGACACCTGACATGCTGGTTCCAGACCCCCGTCTGTCCATGAAGAGTCAGCGCTACCTGCCAGAGGAGGCGGCCCACTCCGACATCTCCGACTGCTCAAGCAGAGCCGCCTCGTACAAGGATCCCGAGAACAACAAGCACCCGAAGCCCAAGGACAGCTTAAAAAAAAGATCGATGACGTCGAAATACCCTAGGGATTGCAGCGAAGTAGAGCTGTCCTACTTAAAAAATAAGCAGGGCGGAACAGGACGAGAAAAAATCTACACCATAGACTCTGAACGGGAGCTGAGTCTGCACTCGGAACCTGTGCACTTTCGAGAGAACAGAGGCCTTGCGGCTAATGATTTGGATTTCCCTGAAATGTATTCTGACCACAATGACAACTACAGGAAGTGCGACCAGCCCATCATCCATTTGAACAGCAGCCCTCTCCATCATACTGACGTGGACCTCCTTCCAGACAACGTCTTCAACAAGCATTACAGCTCAAAGGACAAAAACCCAAGTCCGCACGAGAGCAACGACCGCTACAAACAAACCCACTGCCGGAGTTGCCTGTCGAAGGTACCCAATTACGCGACAGGACCCTACGGACCCATGCGCTCGCCTTACAACCGCTGCGAGGCCTGCGTCCACATGTGCAACCTGTATGACATCAGCGAAGATCAGATGCTCCAGGAGGCCATGATGAGTCCCAGCATGCAGCAAGACGACTTGTTCAGCCATTACTGGCCCCAGACAGATGGGCCGCACGTGCAGAAGAGGAACAAGCTACGGCTTAGTCGCCAGCACTCTGTCGACAACATCATGCTGGAGAAACCCAAAGAAGTCGACCTCAACAGGCCGGCACGCAGCGTCAGCCTCAAAGAGAAGGACCGCTTCCTGGAGGACGGCGCATTCGCGAGCCTGTTCGGCAAGTCCGACAAACTGTTCGGCAGCAGGTCCATGCTCTTCAACCACAACCTGGAGGAGAGCAAGCGCAGCAAGTCGCTTTACCCCGATCACACGACGGACAACCCATTCATGCAGGCAATACGGGATGACGCACGCCTGGTCCACGGCAGGAGCTCGTCTGACATTTACAAACAATTTGCTCCTATCAAAACGAGGAACGAAAACAATCTGAGGTCCTCTGTGAAGTCCACCGGTTCGTACTGTTCCAGGGATGGTCGAATACCCAATGACTTGTACATTTCAGAGCATGCGATGCCTTATGTAGCCAACAAGACGAGTGCATACTCAGCTCCTCGGGTTCTCAGTTCTTCTCAGTTCAGCAATAGACGAGTGTATAAGAAAATACCTAGCCTCGAGTCAGATGTTTAATGCTCTGTCGTTGTATAATGAAAAAATAATTATTCACTTAGGGCGCCATAGTTGGCCACACGTTAAAAGGAAAAACTGCTAAGTACTCGAGTACTTTACTTTGCAGCTATCACTTTTTTCATATATCGGTAGTCATTCTCCTGGATAGCGCTTGCCAAAGGTTTTCAGCATTTGTTATTTACCTTGTAGGAAAGCAAGTATTTCCTGGGCAAGTTATGAAACTCGCCCAGTCAGTCAGGTTCTTACGCGGGGGAAACTGGGTCCTGGGCTGGCTGGCCCTTCAGTCACCTCAGAGGTGTGTGTATTACTGAAAAGGCAATTACTGAGACAGATGGACCGCTTTAAAGTGGGCCAGATTGTAGCCTAGCCACGGCGCTTTAGGAGTTGTTTACTGAATAAACCTTAGGCAAGCGAGGAGCGTTTCAACAACAGGAAAAACATAACGTTGCGTTGCTTTTATTATCTATTACTATAGAGTTGGGATTTTTGGCATTCTGATCCCTATTTAGACCTTTAGACTTTTAGCTTATGTATTAGCACAATACTCATTAGTTACCCTCATGTCCCTGCTTTCTAAACTTCTCAATAACTGGCAGGAACATTCTTTTTTGCACGTATTTACTTATTTATTTATTTATTTATTTATTTATTTATGTATTTATTTATTTTATTAGAAATACAACTCACACATTTACATTTAAATGAAACGAAGTTCATGGCAGATTTAAGCTGGTTGTGCCGGCGCAATGAAAGCTTGACCTGTACCAAGTAAGTCTGTTGAACCGATTAGTGTTTTCCGGGAACGTTATAATGAAGACCCCATCCCACCCCCTTCCTCGCTCCCTCTGAAACAGGGTACTGACAATTGTTTACTTTAAGTTTGAACTTGTGTAATTCGTTACGTTGAGGGCTTGCGTGCACTGTGACACCGGAGCATCGCTGAACCACCGTTTACTTTCGCGGGGTGGTTGCGATGCCGAGGGGAGTCCGGATTTGTAACCACTCGGTCAAGTCTTGCATGTGTTCATATTGTTCATTTTCACCAAGTTACCAGTTCCTCGATCACTAGACCAAAATAGCTAATGCCTTGACAACGTTGAGGGTTCGTAGTTTTCTAAACGGGTTTTTGCCTGGAACCCTGATGAGGAAATTGCTTTATTTTAGACTTCTACATTCGATTGAAGGATTTCCTCAGAAGATCAAAACTGACTGACGCTTAAATTTTTATTTTACTTTTATTTCTAAATTGTAGGTTTCAACATGGATAAGGAATTCCAACAAAAGAGGACAGTTCTGAACAAATGAAGAATCACAAGATGAACAGTGACTTACGCTCAGAGGCCGCCCAAAATAAATTAAGATCTTCTCTTTACCAAGAGTTTCACGGTAGTAAAGCTTCTTAGCTTTCTAAAGGGTCCCTCCTTGGACACGCGATTATAGGGTCCAAGTGCATTTAGAACCTTTAAGCCGCCGCAAACCTAACGGCTAACGTACAGTAACCTTTACCGTTCTAGATGTATGTGTTCTGATTGAAAAACAAATAAACTGGCAACTTGGTGAACGTTCTGGTTTCTGATTGAAGGTTCTGCAGAGCTGCGCTCTTAGTGGGGGGGGGGGGGAAGAAGCTTCTCTCAAGACTTTTCTTTTTAGCCCTTTTCCTAGACAAAAAGTTGACTCCTGCAAGACTGACCCCCAAAAGGACAAACCTTCTAGAAAGAGCCCTTCAAGATTCTAAGGTTATTATATTTTCGTTCTAAGAGAGTTCATGGTGAATTCCGTCTTGAGTTCGACCTTATATCCGAATCTGATACCTCAGGATTATTCTGTGTCGTGGACGGTCATCGACTGTAGTTCAATCAAGGACGGTTTGCTGATTTCTCTGCTCATGTCCAGAAAGCCTCATTAATGCTTCCTTTCTTCTAAAGATCATGGCTTTGTGAAGGTCATTTCAGACCACACTTAAGGAATCACAACAGAACATGGCATACGAATTTTCTGCCTCGGCATACGAAGCATTTTCAGCATGCAAGCGACCGAGCCAGTCGCGCGTACACCCCATAGCCAATCAAATGGCAGGAGGAATGATGAATTAAGGTTAAGATAGGTTTAATGCGTACGTATTTCATATATTAATTCATCGACATGCCTTTTAAATGTTTTCATTGGTTTTATATTTATGCAGAAATATGATTATAGTGTTGGAAATTGGTAATATTGGTAATATTTCTGGGTGGCTGGAACGGATTATCTGCACCTACTTTGCTTCCTATGGGAAAATGTGTTTCACGATACGAAGTTTCGCTCGTACGCCGAGGTACCAAAGTACATTTAATGTTTTGGGAAAGAAGTTGCGACTTCCAGTGAAAAAAATGAAGAGATCACGAACAGCGCTAACACTGGAGACTCCTCCCTTGAAGGTTAAACTAGCATCTCGTTAGATCAAGTTAATCTTTCCCCGTGAACGGGTTTTCACTAAAGCCGCTGCTCGAAATATCTCCAATCGGAATCACGATCTCAGCGTCACTGTGGTAGAAGGAAGCATGAATGAGATTTATCTCAAACCAGGAAATCACCCAACAGATTGAACTTTGATGACCGCCGGTGTTTGGCCTTCACCTCAGAGCTCAGAAGCACACATAGTGTACATGTTGTGTTCAGCAAAAGTCTTTCTTTCTTTCTGTTTCGTCTCTGCTGCGGTCGTTTACTCGTCCAAGGTCTTTCAGCGCGGTCACTTTAGTACGAGACGCGATTAGACACGAGCGAGCCGAGAGGCGTTTCTGCTCATTCAGCCATGTTCGAAATCGAGAATGCTGCTCACGTCTCCAGGTCTTATTCACTATATAATTATATATTTAATAATAATAATTAATAATAATAATAATAATAATAATAATAATGCAAGCTTTTTCTTTGGTTTTAATGTATTCAGAAGATGATGTTATATGATGATCCTAGAGTTTAACGACAGACGTTTTAATGCTGCACTGGGCCAGTTTTCATCTCATCGTCTCTCCTAAAGGAAGTCTCGATCTTCCGTGTGAGATTAAACCCAGCGTCTGGAGCTCATCCTCTCCAACCTTTAGTGTGTATCACGAACGTGTTTATCTGATGAAGTGCTGCTTGATGAAGCTAATGTGTAAGTAATATGCACATGTAAAATATCAAGGTCTTGTATTCATGTATGACATTCGTAGATTTTTTCTAAATGATTATTATTTTTTTTTTTATGCCACACTCTTATATAACTCCTAATAATGCTCCCCGCTCCTTGAGTTGAGCAGTAATGTATTTTGATTACCTGAAAAAAAAAAAAAAAAAAAAAAAGCACTATTAGAGGCATGCAACCCAAGTGTAATGCTTTATACGCTTTTGTTACGATCTTACGATCCACTTGTTTGTAACAGGGTAAAAATGTTACCTGCTGTACGGAAACAACACCGTCATTTTCACCATGATGCTGCTCTCGCTGTCGGAGAAAAGATGGAGGGAAAAAGAAAAACGCCAGGTTTTAGTAATTCTGCGAACCCCAGCTGTGTTCCTCTCCCAGGTCCCTGCTGTAAGGTGAATAACCTCACCGTATCCGTCAGCACCAGCAGCTCACACACACACACACACATCTCCCCCAGTCCAAAGATACAACCTGTTCCTCTTTCACCTGTTTCTAAATTTATTTCTTTTTTCTTTAACTTTTTCGTTTTAAATCCCTGAAGGACTGAAGGAACTATTTTAAATAAGACTCGCGTAAAATCGCTTGTAAATTCATGTTCAAATACGTCATGACTGAAAAGAAGACATTTGTGGGTTTTTTTTTTTTTTTTTTTCAGACCTGCTGCTGCTAACTGCTAGAAAATTGTTTGTTTGTTTGTTCTGTGAACTACCTTCTCTCTTTCCTTTTTCTTTTCTTTGAAAATAGTTGCTTACTTGTTGCTTTATTTAATAGTAAGATTGATTTCTTTAGTAATTTTTGTAATTCATAATATTCCCATCCTTTTCTTTCTCTTTTTTCTTTCCTCTGAATATTTGTTTGTTCATGAATAAATAAAAAAACATACGGCATTTTTTTCTTCTTCTTCTTCCCCATCTTTCTTTCTTTTGAGATTATTTATTACTTTCTTTTATTTATGTATTTATTCACTCACTTTTTTTTACCATCTGTTCTTTCATTCTGTTTTCAGAGTTTGTTTATTTTTTTGTTTCACCTACATTTTTCTTTTTCTTTCTTTTTTTTCAAGAGCATAAATTTTTTTGTTTTATGAATTGACTTATTATTATTATTTACGTAATCTTTCTTTCTTTCTTTCTTTCTTTCTTTCTTTCTTTCTTTCTTTCTTTCTTTCTTTCTTTCTTTCTTTCTTTCTTTCTTTCTTTCTTTCTTCAATCAAATGGGGATTGTAACCATGCCATTTCCTTCCTGTTTACACCTATACATTTTTTATTTGCCTTTATATTAATTTCTAAGCCTGGTCATTAGTGTGTGTGTGTGTTTAGATCCTCGGTTGGGCTGCAGGTGATTTGAGACGATGCAGAGGTCTCTGAGATAAACTTTACATAACGAGTATGACGTCTGAGACGCTTCCACAAACTCCTCAAAACCAAAATCTCTTCTTTCTTTCTTTTTTTTCCTCTCATGTGTGTGTGCATGTTTATATGTGCATGTGTGTGTGTGTGTGTGTGTGTGTTGGCTCTGTCATATCTGATGTGCAGGAGCGTGCAGGTCAGGGATCGTATGCGACTCCAGGCGAAAGCGAGCGATTGAGACTGAAATCGCCATCCGTAGTTCATAAAGAATCTTAAGTACGGTATTTTTGATTTACTTTTCATAGAGCAGCCGTGAATTTAAAGTAGATCAGATGATTATTTCAATAAGGAAGCGCTAAAGAGCTAGAATAGGCAAAGTAGTCAAGTCAATAAGAGACAAAATTAGTACTTTCTCAATTTTAACTCCAATGCAAGCTAAGGCGTGTGTGTGCGTGTGTGTGTGTGCGTGTGTGTGTTTTCCCCCCCCGTTTGTCGCTGAGTGTTTGTTCTCAGAGTTCTTGTGCGGCAGAGATTCAGGTTCAGGATATTTTTATGTCCTCCGTGGCCATGTTTGAGTTTGTGAGTCGTCTTTTCAGCATTTCATCGCCTCTTAATGGAGCAATTTTCCCTCCAAACAAAATCCATAAAAACCACTTTGAGTCGCATAAACAGAAAAACAACAAGCTGATGGAGTCGATGCATCAAGGCGAGTTTTATCTCCCGGAAACTAAAAATATTAAGATTATAAGATGCTGATATTCTCAGAAAGAAAAAAAAAAAAGCAAAGAAATGAAGAAAAGAACTGATCTCACACTCTGATCTCCACAGCGCTAGAGGACAGTGTTCATACGGCTTCGTAGGTCTTGACATAAACATGCACGACCGTTTATAAAGCCTTATTCCAGGTTCATGAAGACTTTTTGTATTTGTCACCTGACTAATGTTGACATAACGTTGTTATTCACAAACATACATAATGCAGTCATTAGAGTTCCAGGTTACTGACATGTAAAGATTCATAAAGCTCTCCAAACTCTTATCATACACTGTCCTGGAATTGCCATGGGTATTCGTAGGACTACATAACGCTGAAATTACAGTACCTGACATTTGTCTGAATAACCCGTTATAAAGGTTCATGATGGTTTATGTCAGCTGTCTTGAATGTCATATGCAGGTGTTATGCAGCCCTATGTTGGAATAAGCCTTCATGAATATTTATATACAGTACATTGCTATCAGCAGTCTTAAAGGACTCATGTAGGTCATATGTAGCTTGTCTTCATAAGTAGGTTTATGTCACTTGTCTATGAAGGTATCCTCCAGGCGTATGACGCCTGTTGAAATGAGCCTTCAGAAATGTTTAGACGTGACATGTAGCTCATAGTCCTTGAAATAAACCTTGTCCAATCATTCATGTACTGTAGGTGCTACGTAGCCTTATGAACACTGTCCTTACCAAAAGTATTTAAATCGTTATAAACGTTTAAGCTTATGTCAGTTATATCGATTGGAGTACATGACTGTCGAAACGTAGCTGACGCCTGTTAATAACGTACTGGATATGTTGTGAAGGTTTATGAAGGTCCATGTCCGAGGTCAGAAAGGGTTTACTTAGGTCTTATGTAGCCCTATGAACGCCACACCTAAGTTCAGACTTTGTTTGTAAAATCCAGGACGATGTGTCCCGGGCTACTTTCGGAGAGACGAGCGTACGAGGCGTTCGGTATAAAGACAGGAACAGAATCCTCCACGCACGACCGCGTTCACTTACCCGTAATTAAGCCTTACATTATAGCGATACAATACAGATGGAAATGTAATTTAAATGTAAATGAAGACGCCTGATGATCGGCGGAACCTGATTTCGCTTTCAGCTCGAGCCGCCCTCGTGGCTCGTTGAAGTGTCCGTCGAGCTGCGCGTCGAGCTTCGGTGCGGGATTGTCGAGTAGCGTTCCCATCCAAAGTAAGCTCGTGAATTTGTTAGTAAATGTTGCATGAGTTTGTGCACACTGGACGAGTAAAAAAAAGTGATGAGATGACATCCTGTCAGAGAGAGAGATAGAGCGTTGTGTTTGCTGTTTCTTTGTTTAAGCCTGATGTTCATTTTCTCACCTGCACTTCATCCATCGGATCTGTCTCTGCTTTGGTTTGTATTTGTTTATTTTTTTTTTACATATGAATAATAATAATAATAATAATATTAATAATAATTAACCATTATCACATTGTGCGTGCACTTAAAACATGTCTTACGACAGACTTTCTGCTTTCGGGCAAACTGCATGAGAAAGTACTAATTCAGTGGGACGGGTGAAACATATCCTGCTTTCGCTGAACTACATTGTTTCCTATTGTTTGTAATATAAAACTAGTCTAGACAGCTGTATTGTTTTCTGTTCGACGATTCGTTTTGTATGTATAAGATCTTGTTAAGGGGGCGTGTCTTCAGATGTCGCGTGTAAATACGTTGCTGATGGCGGGGAAAACAAATGTGGCGGGGTTCTCCAAGATGTAAAAAAAAAAAAAAAAAAATATGTACATAAGATTCATTTTCTAATAAAGGCGCTTTCTGCCACTTTATACGAACCATCACTGCGTGACTGGGTGATTTTATGTGCGGCACAACCGCGGGTGTGGGAGGAGCAGGCGATGATTGACAGCTCAGGTGAGTTTAAACGCTAACAATTGGTAAATGCTGCATCCACTAATGATTGTGCTCGGGAGCTCTCTTGCTTGTGTGTGAGACAGTAATGAGGGTAGAGACACAGGGTGCCTGGGTGGGCACGTGGGCGGGCACGTGGGCGGGCACGTGGGCGGGCACGTGGGTGGGTACGCGGTTGAGTTAGAGTTTCTCTGAACCATAAATGAATTTAAAATGATTAAATGTGATGACTAATTGAGATTTTAATTTAAACAATTCATGTTTGTTTCATGTTGTGTTTCCTACATATTCCATTAATGAATATGCAATTTAGGGGCGGAGTCCTGGCACTTTTTTTAAAACAGTTATTGAAAAGGAAAAATTTTATTTAAAAAAAATAAAAAGTGTAGGTAAATAATAATAATAATAATAATAATAATAATGATTATGATGATTATTATTATTTTATACATTTTATATAATGTTGTTATATTTAATTGTTAGGTCTTATAGTTAATTTTTTATTATTTTTTTTATGAAGAAAGGAAAAAACTGAAGACAACCTACAGTAAATCTATGGATTGTTGTGGAAATTCCTGCTTGATTGGATTAAATTAACAGATTTTAATATTAATAAATATTTAGAAAGAACATTGGAAGCAATTATTGGAACTCTTTACATTTTTTTTATTACAGAAGCTCCTCACTTTACTTTGCATGTAAAGTTTTTTTTTTTAGTTTTAACTATTCCCTTTTAAATAATAATGTTTATATACAAGTTTAATTAGCAAATATTTATATGTTAATGTTATTATAATTATAATACACTATTAGAAACGATGATAAAAAAAAAAAAAAAAAAGAATCTTAAATGATGTTGGTTTTTTTTATCCTAGCTCTCCTCAGTCTCATCGCCAGGGCTCATCATCGCTGCTTTTCTTTTTCATTTCTCTCTGTTTTTTGGCACCGTCAAACAATCGTTTATTCTCCTAATGTTCCTGTCCGTGGATCTCTGAGCCAGCGTTGGCAATTTAAGGGAAATCAGTAGTGATTTAAAGCTATCTCTCTCTCTCTCTCTCTCTCTCTCTCTCTCTCTCTGTTTCACTCAAGGTTATTGTTCTCTAAAGAACTTGCTCAATTTGTTAGTTGGTTTTCAGTATATATCACTTTCCATCTAGAAGTTTAGGTCCCTGAATTACTCGACCTTAAATCACGGCTGCTTTAGTTGCATACATTTGCAGAATGACTCATCATCATCATCATCATCATCATCATCATCACCATCTCAGAGTATCATGGTAGGTATAAATCATACCTGTTTGCCCTTATCCTGTGCTGTTCATCCCTGCGAGAAATTATGGCTTAACGTTTTTAAGTTAGACGGGATGGTGGGCAAAGTAAATGAATCACCTGAAAATGATTCAGTGATTCACCATGTCTAAAAAAAACACATGAGACACATGAAAGTAAATGAACTGATGGTGTCATTTGTGGGAGGTTTTTAAAAATAAAGTCTCAATATAAATGAATAATGAGATAATAAACAAGTCATAAGCAGAACTAAGTACTTTATTAGTCTGGTACATCCGTATCTCTCTGAACTTGTTCATATCTATTCGCTCAGACGCTTAGATACGCTTGTGCTATCCTGCTAATGACACTAATTCCCTGCCAAACTACTTTTTTTTTTTTTTTTGAGTGCCATTTTAAAAGACAAATGTGCTATGAGACTTGTTGCTTAGTGGTTTTGTCACTGCCTCTACCTCAGGACTCCGAGGTTGCTTGTTTGAATCCAGTCTGTCCCTGCGTGGATACAGTAGGTGTTGGTTGGGAGAGCAGGAGGTGTGTAAATGGTGCTTACAGTCTTTTCTTCATAATGCAAAACACTAGTCAAACCCCTCTCTTCAAGCTGCATAATCCTTTTCCCATCATGCTCCGTTCCCGGTGGGGCAGCTGCCCGAAATTACACCCACCTTGGCCTTCAGCCTTCCCACACTTCTTGTCCTGCCATCGTTTCCTGAACCATCAAGCTCATCTCTGGCTGGGGTTTGAACCGGCAACCCAGAAGCAAGTGCTCATCGACATGAGCTACAGGAACTCATGCAAGCATTTTACATGCATGAGGGTTCAAACCCACAGCCCAAAGGTGAATGCTCACACACATGAGCTATAGGAGCCTCCTCTAGTTGTCGCTTCTATAGAGCTTTTTACCGTCCTTCATGAAACCCTGAGCTACAGATAAAGTAAAATGCTGGATTTGAACCCACAGCCTCTCAGGTCAAAGGTGGGGGCTCACCCCCATGAAGAGTAGGAACTTGCTCTTTCTGTTCTATAGAGCTTTTTTCACCTTCATACATGTAACAGTGAACTACAGCTCAAATGAAGCATTAGGTTCATCACATGAGATAACAGATCTCGAGCTTAGTCAGTCTTTCGTAGAGCTTTTCACCTTCAGATACAATACAGGTATGTAACCCTGGACTAGAGCTAGAAGTGAACTACACAGACATCACATACTGTACCAGAACCCATGACACTGATCATTACAAGATTGAGTGGCATCTACTGGACATTTGTCCCACATTTTTTTTATTTGCATTAAAGGCAATTCGCTAGCTTTTAAAGAACTCTGACTCATCTAGACCACCATGCCTGCGGCTCAACCCAACCATGCCCAGGATCCATGAATCCAAACACCTCACCACAGAAGAACACAGGCAGCCTTAGGATACCGTTAATGAGTTCTATTACCAGCTGAACCTTATGAAACAGAGACAAGATATTTGGTATTTTTCTGGCACTCAGGCTTCATCTCAGTCAGACCAAGCATTCACGTCGATGTTACTTTGACACGTACCACAAGGTACACCAGGTGCACAAGGTGTGGTGTTCCCTAATGGCAGCGGTCCCTTTCAGCAGAGTAATGCATCCTGACACACTGCAGACTTTGTTCAGTTCAATTCCAACCTCTCCAGATCTTCGAGTCGAATCTGATCGAGCGTCAACACAAGTCCGATCCATGGAGGCTCCAGCTCACACTTGCAGGAATTAAAGGATCTGCTACTGACGGCTTGGTGCCAGATACCACACACACAAACCATCAGAGGTCTAGTGGAGTACCAGTCCTCGACACATCATAGGGGCTGAAGAGGGAAGTACGCTTAAAAAAACTTCTTTAAATAAAAAACAACGCAAAAAAGTAATTCAAGAAAATAAATGTATGCATTTTATTTTTATGTTTTTCAGGCATGGAATATTATAAATATAGCTGCATGAAACAATGATCAGGCCCAAGCACCTGCACCATCACCAGAAGACTGCATGTGCCTGCATTTACATGAAACATGCATTTAAATGGGAAATAACAATATCATTATGACATAAAATATTATATAGCTTTATAATAATATAACTACGGAAGTTATTAGCCAGTTTTGTCAAACGTTTAAAACCTCAACACGGCTGAACTGTTTGAGATATCAAAAATCCCTTTGCAATTTTGCATCATCAATGTCTTGAGATCATGTGGGCCAGGTTTGGTTGTGATGGTTTAAATCTCCTAGGAGGAGTATATCAAGTTCTATTGGGTGCATTTTGCACACAATTCAAAATAACTGACGTTTGTTGAACATGCATGGGGAAAGTTGTTCAGCTCAATGAGCTTTAAATGTGTACAGAGTTTTACATTTACAGTATACGTGCAAGTGTGATTGAGCTACGCGGCAACAGCCCCTGGGATGCCACTGAGGCGTCGTAAGGGCAGCAGATTCCAACCTGTGTGCTGATTTTCTTCACTTTCTATGCAAGTTAAGACCTCTGAAAATCGCCGAATGCTGGAAAAAAATCCTAAGAAGAAAAATTGGGTCCTTCACATGACATCATCACTTTTAGAGCATCAGCACTATCAGAGCTATGATAGTGCAAATGCCATAGTGCTTGAGTCCTAACAAAGTAAAAAAAAACTTCAGAACTCCACTAAACAGTTTCATCAAAGGGAATAATTTTAATGTGTGTATCCAATAACCGGAGAACATCTCTCCACCTTTATTCTCAGCTCATAGCAGTAGACGATTCCTGCGCTGTGAGAGGTCGCACCTTGAAAATGTAACCCTGAAAATGTAACCCTGATCTACAGCTAAAGCACCTTCAATCCAGAAGGAGCACTCAACCAAACACAAGAGCTACAGGATCTCATCCAAGGTTGCTGTTTTATAGAGGTTTCACCTTTACATATGTAACCTTGGACTACAGTTAAAGTAAAATACACAAACTTGAACCAGTGAAGTCACGCTGAGGAACTCTGGACACTAACCTCCACACTGCTGCAGGACTGAGCGGTGCTGATGCTTTCTGGGAAGTGTTTGAGACATTTTATAAATGAAACATAAGTGGTGCACAGAGCACCAGGTCTAGAACCCATCCCAACCACCTCCATGTGCAGGAGCTGTGACTCGAACCAAACACGTCACCATGGAGGAGTGCTGGTGGAGCAAGGTCAAGGTGTCGCCATGGCCTCCAAATACCTCAGCTCTCAATCCCATCATGCGTCTCTGGGACAAAGTCAAACCGTGGTGTGTGTGTGAGAGAGAGAGAGAGAGAGAGAGAGAGAGAGATTTCTTCATGTGTTCCCCTGCATGCATGTCATGGGAAGAATTATTTTTGGGTCAGGATTATGGATCATCTCAGCTGAGTATGTTGGAAAAGATTCACTTCAGTATAACTTTTTGGGGGGGTTTCTAGGGCAGAGTCTGAATTCCACACACACACACACACACACACACACACACACACACACACACACACACACACACACTGGGTTTAAGTTTAGAGCCATTCCTAAACAAACCAAGCTAGAGCAGAGCTAAATATGTTGCAAGTCAAGCAAAATGATTTCTTAAATGGCGCACCATTCATTTATTTGGGGAACACACCACACACACACACACACGAGATTCAACACTGAGAGGCAACATGATAAGGCACATCAGGCCCTAATAATAATAATAATAATAATAATAATAAAGGCTTTGTACATATTACCAGGCTGAAGTGACTTAAATCTATAGTGAAACATAGAGTGAATTGCAAAAATATTTTTTTGAACATTTCCACATTTTGTCACTTTATAGCCACAAACGTGAATGTAATTTATTTGGATTTTATTTGATAGACCACCACAAAGTGGGACATGACTGTGAAGTGGAAGGAAAATGGTGAATGATTTTAAAAAATGTCAGCCTTCAGTTTCCTAATTAGTAAGTACAGTCCACCTGTGTGTAATTTAATCTCAGTTTACAATAAATACAGCTGTTCTGTGAAGCCCTCAGAGGTTTGTTAGAGAACATCAGTGAATAAACAGCATAATGAAGCCCAAGGAACACACCAGACAGGTCAGGGATAAGAAGTTGTGGAGAAGTTTAAAGCAGGATTAAGTTATAAAAAAAAAAAAAATCTCAAGGAACACTGTTCACTCCATCACCCGAAAAAGGAGAGAGTACGGCACGACTGCAAACCTACCAAGACATGGACGTCCACCTAAACTGACAGGCCTGGCGAGGAGCGCATTAATCAGAGAGGCAGCCAAGAGGCCCATGGTAACTCTGGAGGAGCTGCAGAGATCCACAGCTCAGGTTGGAGAATCTGTCCACAGGACAACTATTACTGTAGATGTGGACTCCACAAATCTGACCTTTATGGAAGAGTGGAAAGAAGAAAGCCATTGGTGAAAGGAAGCCATAAGAAGTCCCGGTTGCAGTTCTGGCTTTTGTCCTGCTCCTCGACTTCAGAAATACAGCTGCCTAACCGCTGGCTGTCCTCTAGAGCAAAAGCCTAAGCAGAATTTTGCCCAAAATTCACTGTTTGAAATAAATGCATGATCACCTAAACTCATGACGTGTGTTTTAGCCCTTATGGTGCGAGCAAAGACGTATCGATGTTTGCATATGTTCCATTTCAGAGGACAGACGAGTCACTTGGAGTTATGAATGTGAACCGTCATGACATTGGTTTGTAAAGTGAATGTAGGCAAAAAAAAAAACTTTGAGGAGAAATTGTAATGTACGAAACAGAAGGCTCCAGCGCTGAGGAGGTTAACTACTCGTGACCAACCAGATGAGGTCATGGAGCCACTATTACTCTATTAGACCATTACGCTTATACAGTAGTACTGTACCTCAGCATATGAACGCCCCACCATAAGAGGGTTGCAATAAATTTGCCTCGGCATGTGAAGCATTTTCAGCATATAAGCGAACAAACCGAGTCGAAGCAAGTTTACATATTTAGGGCCCAAGCACATTAGGTGCGCGGGACCCTCTTGTTTCCCTAAGGATTTTTTTTCCCACCCTTTTGGACTTAACATGCTAAAAAACTCATGAAAATTTCCAGACAGGTTGGGATCTGCTGCCATTCAGATGCCTGAGAGTCGCGTGGCCCCCAGGGGCCCCCACACGAGATTTTGCTGCATAGCTCATACAGACTTTCACGTAGGCACATGAAACTCAGTACACATTTAGAGCTCATTGAACTGAACAACTTTCGCACTGCATGTCCTTGGCGAAACTCAACAGGAGGCCAGTTATTTTGGGTCGTTCGCAAAAAACCCACCCGATGGATTTTGATATACTCCTCCTAGGGAATTTATACGATCGTCACCAAACCAGGCCGATGTGATCTAAAGACATTGAGGATACAAAATTGCGGAGGGATTTTTGATATCTCAAACTGATCAGCCGTGATAATGTCTTAAACTTACACTGAAAAATTATTAATAATTAATACACCCACATTACAAATGTTTACACTCACACACACACACACACACACACACACACACACACACACACACACACTCATACACCATACACAATAAGCATACACACAAGCACAAACACACTTATATCACAATGTTAACAGTGATATATACACAGACGCATACATGCACGTACAGTATACATAAGAAGACAAGAAAAAAAAGGGGCCGCTTTCAGTTTGGTTGGAAATTGGTAATATTGGTAATATTTTTGGGTGGCTGGAACGGATTACACTATGTAACAAATTTTCACTTTTGTTCTGTTCCTGGGTTGAACGTGTGTTTTCCTAACCCGTTAGGTCTAGAACAGAAAGGAAATCGCTGTTATTCCAGAAAAACTTTGCTTCTGTGACCGGGACAGGGAAATTTTGAAAATCGCGTGTTTTCGAGAAAATTCTCGATTCGCTTTCAATGCCTTCGAGCTTCCTCCTAGAATATTCCTGAACTGCTAGAGTTGTCCAGATGTTTCTACAATTCTCCTGAACGCTCTAGAACGTTCAAGAAACTTCCAGAACTTTCGAGAAACTCTCAGAACTTTCCAGAACGTTCTCGAACGTTCCAAAAGTAGCTATACAAGTATAAAAGCACAGGATGTCTCGAACCAAGATTCCAATTGGTGTTATTGCTGACTGAAAGGATAACGACTCGTAGTTGAAGAGAAGTTATTTATTTGATATGGCATCAGGAGGTTGTTTGCATCCAGCCGATTCATTCTGCTACGTGTGCGGACAATTCATAAAGACAAGAGCGAAAAAGTATTCCGTGGAAGCAAGTCGTATAATGTGTGAGGCCTACAAGGCAGACTCCGGCGTGCCGGTCGGGGACCAAGACTTGACAAGCAGTCAGCAGCATTTAAATACCTCCGAGATCTTTTTCCGAAGCTGTCCGAGGCTAAGGTCAGGGCTGGTATCTTCGTCGGACCACAGATCAAGAAGATCATAGAATGTGAGGATTTGGCAAAGCTGTTGAACAGGCCGGAGAGAGCGGCTTGGAGCGGTTTCGTTGCAGTTGTTCGTGGCTTCCTAGGTAATCACGAAGCTGAAAACTATGTGGAGTTGGTGCAGACTCTCATGAAGAATGACGCCAAAATGGGATGCAGAATGTCTCTGAAAGTCCATATCCTTGATTCGCATCTCGACAAATTCAAGGAGAACATGGGCGCTTCCTCTGAGGAGCAAGGCGAGCGCTTTCACCCAAAAGATGTATTGGACTTTGAACGTCGTTACCAAGGACAGTATAACGGAAACATGATGGGGGACGACATTTGGGGGCGACGTCGAGAAAGTGATTCACAGTACAATCGTAAATCTAGAAAATCTATGCATTTCTGAACCTTGTTGCGTGGTTTCCGACTGTGTTTGTCTATTCCTTGTGCGATTTTTGTTTTTACCTGATCATAATGACAAAAATGAAAAAAAATAAAATAAAATCGTTTATTTTCACACACAAAA
>QNUK01000679.1:272500-325746 GCA_013621035.1 Clarias magur
TGGGTTCCCTGTCGAGTCCGGTTCCTCTCGAGGTTTCCTCCTATTGCCTTGTCTCAGGGAGTTTTTTTTTCTTGCCACCGTCACTCTCTGCTTGCTCATCAGGGACAATCTGATCATTTGCATTTTTCACATTTCACCCAAATTTCCATCATTTTGCTTTGATTGTGTAAAAGCTGCTTTGCGACACTGACAATCGTACCATAAAAGTACCATACAAATCGAATTTAAGTGTTACAGTGTAGAAAGAAAGAAATATCAGGAAAAACCGTGGAGTTAGTTTTCAAACACAGAAAAATTGCACATTTAAAAAAATAAATAAATACAATAAACAAATCCCACTGAAGTTACCCAATGTGCTTCTTCACCTGCTTAATGCTTAATGTATGGTAAGTCCAGACAACATGCAAAAATTGCAACATGAAAATAACAACATGGATGGATGGAAAAAAATTAATTTTTTTAATAGGAATAAAAAATAAAAAAAAAGTCTTGGAAACAGTCCTTTGAAACGTCCATGTATTTCAGTGAGTGCACTATTAAGGGTTAAAAAGGGAAACGTGTTTTGGGCCGTGTGTCAATGTGAGGTCAAAATTTGGCAAGAAAAGTCACTTAATTGAGTTGAGTTTGGCTTTTATGTCTACACACTTTACTGCACAGTGAAATTCTCTATTCTTCTCATATTCTTATTCGTAGGCTGGGGGCAGAGCGCAGGGTCAGACGGGGTTATAAGGGCCTTCCGATCGGAAGCTCGGCGCCTTCACGTCCCGAGCCTCCGCCGCACGGTGGTGCCCGGTCTGTCTGATATCAAAAGTAAAAAAGAACAATAATTGAACTCAGGTTAAATATGTTAACATGATATTTCAATACATTCCTGCGACAGTGTACGGCTGTAGGAATAAGCCTTCATCCATATTTATGCAGATTAATATCGTCTGCCATTAAGGGCTTGTTTAGATTTGTACAGGAATATATTACCGTGAACAGATTTGACATTCTGTAGCGTTGGCTTTTATTTTTGCCTGAAGGCATTTCAGCATTTCAGGCAGTGTAGCTGCTCCACGTAGAAGCGAGCGAACAGTGCACGCAGCGCCGTGAGACAAACCCGAACGCCGAGCCGGTGCGCGTTCCGTTACCCAAGAGGGTCCTCGTTAAACATCTGGGCCGGCAGCGTTATGCAGGTATGAAGCAGCAACATCTGTTCCTGCATACGTTCATTATCATACACTTTCCTCTGCACTTCAGTCACGGCGCAATTTAACCAGCACGCTTCTCATACATCGGAAATGGAAGAAGAAGAAAAAACGTCATTTAATAAACAGAGCCGCCTGCTTTTAAATTAAAGCAGAAATTCCAGCAACAACCGCAATCTAGTATGTCACCGCGTTTTTGCTGAAGCTCCATCGAAAAAAAACTGAGAACAAGCGACGCCTGAGGACGTCTCTCAGCTCTACGAGACCTCGCAGATTCCTTCATGTGTTTATTTATATATTCATAATGAAAACAACAACAACAACGATGTAAGTGTTCTTATGACATACGCACTCGTGATGTGAATCCAGTGATGGAGGTGTGGTTAGATTTCATGCAAATGAAGCTGTAAGGAAAACCACACCCCCTAACCTTAGTTTAAAGGTAACATTTATAACGTTTGTAACTTTTCCATTATATCATGCAATTGAAGTCGTTAAAAAACAAAAACACAAAAACAAAACAAAAAACACACCCTCTGACCTTAGCTTTGAAGGGAACATTAACTTTCATAACTTTTTCCATTACTGTATGCAAATCAAGTGACAAGATAAACCACACCCCCTTAAAACCTTAGCCTTAACAGTAACATTGACTTTTGTAACTTTTCCATAATTTTATGCAAATAAAATCATAAGATAGGCCACACCCCCTTAGCTTTGGCTTCAAAGGTAACATTAACGTCTTTTGTAACTTTCTTATTCTTTCGAATTTCCAAGACGTTTGTTGATTGTCACCTTGAACCTCATTTATCGAGTTCAGTACAAAGAAATGTATTTGTAATTCGTTTGGAAGAGCGTTTACGCCATAAATGTCTGAGATAAATGTTTCTATGCCATGTCTGAGTTTACCATCAGATCCTCAAACTGTCAAAATGTTACTGCGATTTTACACACTTATGAACTTCACTTCAGCTTAAGACACACCCTCCATGAATTTCCACGAATAAGTCAGCTTCTATGTAGCCGCAAAGTAATGGCACCCCAGACGAGAAGCTACGTGTGTAGCTCTTATGAGGTACTAATTTCACGACCGTTCAGTCGTCATTCTGTCAATTTGAACTCCTATGGAGATGAAATGAGTTTTGGGGGCGTGGCTAATGCTGCAACTGTACTGGGAAATCGTTCGTAAATCTGTGAAAGTGAAAGTAGAGTAAGAAAGTCATTCAGTCTGGTGAAAAACATTTACACACAAGTTTACTAAACAATTTGTAAATGGGACACACACACACACACACACACGCACACACCCATGCTGCACACAGAGCTAATAAGCATAAGAAAGCAATAGCTACAGTCTGATTGTGTTAATGTAGTGGAGTAATTACATTTCGGTTGCTGCAGTAATTTACACTCGGAGCGAACAGAATTATGGCTTTATTTCATTTTTTTTTTTTAAAAAGAAAGAAAGAAATGACAGAATCTGTTTAAAGTTAAAATACAAGCGTATCCTGTTTACACCCGATGCTACAGCATTTATATATATATATATATATTTATATATTTATATTTACACTGTATATACCACACCCAAGCTGAACCATGCCGTCTGATTGGTGTTCATTAATTACCTCTAATATAGATTCATATTATATAAAAATGATATAATAAACAAGTTATAGAGATTTTTTCTTTTTCTTTCTTTTTTTTTTTTTGAATAGAGATTTCTATAAGACTGAATAGTCCACATCCTGCCACTCGTCTGCCGTCTGTCTCAATGTCACGCTCGGCTCAGATATGGGGATACGTGTATTAGCGTATTAGCCTGCAGTCACTTTAGATTCGGCGTGACCGTGCTCTCTGTGCCTGGCTCGTCCCCCTAATGAATAACGGCTTTAATTTGATAAGTCGCACATTAAAGCAGGATTTATGACTGACGCCGTGTGTTATTCCTCAGGTTTTGCCAGGCGGAATTAATTGTCCCTATAAAAGTGACAGAAAGGAAACAGCAGGAAAATCTTTGCGATTAAAAACATTACTGATTAAAGGAAACTCTATGTATGCCGCGTTCCCCCCTTGTAATCGTATTTCCCGGAAACCCTGAGAAGAGGCATCTTCATGATCACCGGTTCAACCTCCGTCTTGTCCTGGAACCATTTCGGCTACTCTGACCAGGACGAAGTGATCAGTGAGGACGGGGGGGGGGAACGTTGTTGACGCCACATCATTTATAATTCTTTAAGAATAAGTAGCACGGCGGCTTAGCACTGTCACCTTGTACCAGCAGGTTCCTGGTTCGATTCCTGCCTCGTGGTCTGTGTGCATGGAGTCTGCATGTTCTCCGCACACTTGATGGGTTTCCTCTGTGTTCTCTGGTTTCCTCCGGCAGTCCAAAGACATGCAGATTAGGCGAACTGCCGTTCACAAATGGCCTGGAGCGTGTGAAAGAGCATGTGTGTGTGTACGCTGTGATGGACCGTCACCCAATCCAGGGTATACCCCAGCTCGTGCCTCAAGTCTCCTGGGATGGGCTCCAGGCCTCCGCGACCCTGTTTACTGGAGAACGGGGTAGAGGTGGTGAGTGAGTGAGTGATGATGTCTTAAAGAAGGTGTACAGAAACTAATTCACTTTTCTCATTAGCCACATTTTTAAAAGGAGAAGAAAGAAGATACTGTTTGTTATTTAATAGACTGGCTCTGAATCTCATTTCATTCATATAGAGTGTGTGTTAAGGGGCACCAGGATAATTAGAAATGTGTGTGTAGGTGTGCCGAATTTTCTGCTTAAACTGGCATGAAAGTTGAATGGACGAGCCAGTAATCTGATATGAAGTGTGTGTGTGTGTGTGTGTGTGTGTGTGTGTGTGTGTGTATATGCAATAACTATTGGGGGATTAAATTGCATTCAAATGAAGTCACAAAAAGAGCTGAATTGAATTCAAGTGCGTAAAATAGATTTTTGCTGGAATACAAAGAGCCACTGAGCTGATATACTGCATGACGCATTCGAAAAACAAAGGAGAGAGAGAGAGAGAGAGAGAGAGGAATGTTAGGTATTATATCTGATACTACACACACATTTTCATCTTTTTAAATGAAACGACAACGTCTGATCATGTTCACAACTGCATGGTGTCATCTCTGGTCTCCAGTTATGAGTTTTCACAGAAGTCAGTTTAGGCACATACAGTATCACAAATTTATTTATTTATTTTTTTGCCTCTTTCCTTGTCAGTTAAAGGGCATCTATTATGCATAACTGACTGTTTAGTCACATCTCCAGTGTGTGTGCGAACAGAATATCTGATGAAAAAAAATATGCCTTTTTGCCCTTTTTTTCCATGTCTGTATATATATATTTTATTTATTTATTTATTTTTAAATCCATTTCAATTTTCCCCCTGATGTGACTTCATACTGTATAAGACGAGCCCCTCCCCCAGGTTTTTGTTCAATTCTGATGTTCTCTGGAGAGGCGTGGCTCAGCAGGAGCTCATTTCCATAGACACTGAGACTGCACATTCACAATCGTACAGATGAAATAAAGGGCATTTGAGGTATAAATAAATAAATGAATAAATAAATAAATAAAAGCATCACCGAGGGGTGTTTCAGCAGGGCCATTAACACACACGTCCGGGGAGCTCTGAGACCAACGTCAACTTATTTAAGAAATAGTTGAATATCGAACCTTTAAGGTGGAGAAACTTAAAAGGTTTACATGTACACATTCAAAACTTTTTAGCGTTACAGAGAATTTTCTAGAATGGCCATCTTTTGGTTCAACCTAAACCTTTATTTTGTGGCTACAGAATTCAAAACACTACACGCAAAGATTCTATAATGTACAATAAATATTGATTTAACAATATTCTTTTTATAATTCAAACTTTTTATAATTAAAACGTATTAATGAGGAGCTCTTTGTTGTTTTTCGATATGAAATCAATTCATGGTGATGATTTTAGCGATCTTTGATTGACTCTAAAAATAACACACGAATGGTGGCAAAAATAAAGCTTGCATGATATGCACTACATATACAGTATATTCCAGTGGCGGCCGGTCAATACGGTCAATACGGCACCCCCCCCCCCCCCCCCCCCCCCCCTTAAAGTGAGGCAGAGGAGAATGCTCCTTTAACATGTAATTATTTAACATAATAATTATTTATTTTAATAATGAAATAAAGTCAGTTAGTCACAATATTCCGCTGTATTTCTTAATATAATTTATTTGCAATTTAAAAAACTCTAAACTGCATTACGTTCATTTGTGTTGGCGTACGCGGGGCGCCGGACAAACGAGTGTCTATGTAGACGCGTACAGTTTTGAAAAGCATGTGACCAGAGGCTGAGCTCTGATTGGATTTTGTCAAATCAACCTTGGGGCGGAGCTCTGTGCGCCCTGACCCCTCCCACTTTTGTTCTTAGCGAATCAATATTGTTTTTACACATTTGGGCTCATGTGATTGGACCAGCGCTTCTCATGGCGAGCGGAGCTGCTGACTGGATGTGATGTGAGTCAGGACTTTATTTTATACCAGTAGTAACGATGCGCTGTCACCTGATGAACGCCTATTTACAGGCCCGGATTAAAAGTTTCATTTTTATTTTGTTTATTAATAAAAAATGTTTTTTGCACCAGCCGCCACTGATATATTCACCGCAAAATGAGATAAATGCCAGTTTTCCGAATTTTTGCGGTTTATTGTCTGCAGGCGCAAAAACATTCTATAAGAAATATTTTTTTGTGGAAATGATTACAATTTCTTTCTTTTTTTTTTTTTCTCACGATCACCAGAAAACACTGTAGTTAAAAAGGTTTTGTGTGCAAGACTTTTCTCCTTGCTCCAATTTGGTGTCCGTGACTACACAGTCAAAGTCCAGAGTCCACAGTGTTTTTGAGTTACAACTCGACCAACGCTATTATTAACTGTATATTAAAATGTTCACAAACACAACTGCAGGCTGATATGTACAGTATATGATATGGAAGAATGAATGTAGGAGGTGGAATTACTGTATAGCGTCTTGCAAAATCAAAAAACATGACAGAGGTGACACTGGGCGAAAGACGTCATGCGGCCACGACTTACTAGGGTGTGGGAATGTGATGTTGTGGCCATGACTGAGGTGTGGGATTGAAATACTTTGTTGTGGCCATGATTTAAGCACATAAGGTAATGAGACCATTCATGCCCCAGATGTGACAGGATGACTGTTGTTCTGGAGTTGTTGCTGTGTGTCGGTGAGTAAATAATGCTACGATACGTTATTAAATCTATACTAACAGTTATAAACTAAACCGATTTAAATTTGTCCATAGTTTACAAAAGGCCAATTGTCTCCTCACAATGCACAACATACACTAGTATCTCGTGGCCACGCATTATATTACTGTATCTTGTTCACACGCCTTTAATAAGTTGTGGCCACGGAATATTTTATCCCCCAACATCACCAGCTCCATACAAAATTCATTCAGATTTAAATACAACAGTTTGGATCTAGAAATTTGGGTTTTGCCTATTAACGTTCTTGAGACTTAGAAAAAAAAAACCTGCCCAATAATTTCTAACAACTTGTATTTCTTAAAGAAACTGCTAAAATTGAGATATTTGATTTAATATCAAATAAAACTGTTCAAATTGTAATTTTTTTTCTTTTTCCGGTATAGTTCCGTTACAGATGGCATTAAATATGCCATATTGAGCGCGGTAATATCACAGTCCAATAACCAATCAGAATCCAGAATTCAGCTGTCTGCATGACCAAAAGAGCTGTAGATCAGAGGGCTCACCTCGTCGTCACGTCTCGCTAAATGTAATTCTGGAGAATAATGTATCAGGATTAATAATAAGTGCTGCTTTGGGGCCTGTGCTCATCAATTTCTCTTCCTTAATAAGATCTCAGGTACGTCTGGAGAGCGATGAAGTGAGCAGCACCTATCTTTGCCAAACAGCGAATATGACTTGTATAATTCCCTACGAAGATCATTAATGTTTTGTTAATGACATCAGGGTTGGTGGTTTCAGTGCCATCTTTGGTCTCATTCAGCTTAACTGTTGCCCCGGATTCATTTTCCTCATGGCCTCGGAGCAGTAATTGACTCCTTCTGTTCCCTCGATGAGAACGCGAGATCGCGAGATTGTGTCTGGGTTCATGAATGGAAAATGTCGCATCAGTAAAGACTGAGAACGAAACTCAGCTCGTGCTGCAGTAGAGTACAGCTGTGGGTTGGGGATTAGTGCGAGACAAAATGGCGTGCAGTGTTCGGGGAGTGTAACCAGCCCCGGTTTATGCAGGATTCTTCTGGAAGCTCGCCAATGAGCTGTACTGTGTAGGAGTTCCTGCAATGGGCAAAGGAGACTAAGAAATCATACTCAAGTAAAAATACTGCGATTCAGAAATGTGAAAGACAAAAATACAGCGGTACCTCGGCATACAAATTCAATCTGATCAGGAGGCGAGTTCTTAAGGTGAGATTTCGTATTGCGAAACAGACTGTCCCACAAGAAATAATGTAAATAGAGATAATCTGTTCCAGCCTCCCAAAAATATTACCAATATTACCAATTACCAACACTGTAATCGTGTTTTTGCATATAAAAACAATCAAAGCATTTAGAGAAGACATGTAAATGAAGTAAAATATGGAACACAGTCCTGGGATCCTTGGATTGCGAGCATAATTAGTTCTGGAAGCATGTTTGTAAATCAAATCACTTGTATATCAAAGCGAATTTTCCCATAAGAAATAATGGAAACTTAGATGATTTGTTCCACAACCCAAAAATGTTAATAATTAGTTATAAAATATAAAGTAAAAATAAAACAAATGAACCTGCATTTTACCATTGGAAAGAATCGTGGCTTTATTGATTGAGCCAAGAGGGAGGAGGGGGGCTGCAGTGGGGGGCTGCAATTTATTGATAGAGACTCACACAAGCGCACACACACACACACACACACACACACACCACTTTACCGACAGAGACTCTCACTCACACAAATGCACACACACACACACACACACACACACACACATATGCACACAAAAGAAAAAATTCTTTACACGCACACATGTGGTCACAGTGTTATAGTAAACAGTACATGCGCAAATGGATGTTGATCATGCGAGTGACGCACGTGCACTGAGACCGAGCGTGGGAAACGATTACCCACAATCCTGCTCGTATTTCAAGACCTTGCTCGTAATACTTGCAGACCAAGGTACTCGCAATCCAAGGTTCCACTGTAAATAAACATTAAAACTCACTTAATCTTCATTTACGATTCCTCTCGGCCCCGGCTGCTTTAAAAACCAAACTGATAGCGGCACCTTTTCTTCTTGATATCGTCCTTGATAACATCCTTGGGACCCGTGGTGCTACATCTTCACGAAAACTTGCACAATAGGCAAAAAAAAAAAAATAAAAATAAAAATCGCTTTGCTTGGCTTTCTCCTGAATTGACGATCGGTTGATGTTTGTGAAAATCCCAGAAGATCTGCAGTTTCTCAGCTTTAACAGTCATGTATCCCGATCCGCATGGTTATATCCCTGAGCTCATGCCATGTGAGCGGCTGATTGGCCGGCTGAAGCTTTCCTAATTCAGCGGTGTGTATTTAAATATATTGAAATCCTGGCAAAGAATATCAGGACTGAGTGTTGAGTGTTGTCCAGCTGCAACTACGTGTCAGGAACTGGTGTAGACATGGAATAACTGGATTTTAATGAGGGTAATTTGTTTTTTTGTTTTTTTTATGTTCGATATTTGTCATGAACGCAGCAGGATGTAGGACGCGAGTCAGATCTTTAATAACAATCCAACGCTTCGGGCGTA
The DNA here is from genome assembly GCA_013621035.1 of Clarias magur. Taxonomy (NCBI): domain Eukaryota; kingdom Metazoa; phylum Chordata; class Actinopteri; order Siluriformes; family Clariidae; genus Clarias; species Clarias magur. The sequence goes on from QNUK01000679.1 coordinate 281,535, forward strand.
AACAGCCACGGTCTGAGAGAGGAAAATGGGTCAAAACAGGGAGAATACTCAGAATTGCAAATTGAAAGAATTCACCCAAGCTTACAGGAAACAGGAAATAGAACTGTGCTAGAACTGGATCAACGGTGGAATTAGGAGCGATAATTTGTCCACGCATGTTATTAAATATTACAAAGGACAACATTTAATAAGTTTCACACTTTTCATGCATTTTTTCAGCAGTCGACCCCAACGTCCTCAAAACTCGACTTTGCGATCTGAGCATGATGCTCGCTCCCTGGAGATTTACACACACCCAGCGCTGGCGAGCAGCTTCACTTCCTCCATGCCATGGATCATATAATTTTATAAACCAGCTGGAGTTATCAGGTAATAAGCAGCTAAATGAAGGTCATCATTGCTGTCAAAGGGGAGGGTTCGTCTGAGGGTTCGTCTGTGATGAAGTTTACACCGACATCTGACATTCTTTAATGCCTTGAATTAAAATCATATCCTGCCCAGCTTTATATTGTACCAAGTGCTTAATTAATTACCTGATTATAATTACATACATAATTTTTTTACATGAGGCCTGCCAGCATTAAGGGTATTTACTAACAAATTTTGAATCACTGATGCAGTAACTAAACACGAGCGAAAAATGAAACTGGCTTTTGATAGCCTGAAATGAGTTGAACCAAAGCACCGACACTGGAGACTCCTTCCGTAAGCATAATCTCCTTATAGAACCCCTTTACGTCAGAAATGAACATATACTTACAAATAAGTAATTAACTCATAAATTCCACGCAGTTTAACAAAAGAAATAAATATTTATCTCACAATGTATAGTGTCAAGGATTATGATGAATGAAAAAATCTACAAAAAAATACACTCACCTAAAGGATTATTAGGAACACCTGTTCAATTTCACATTAATGCAATTATCTAATCAACCAATCACATGGCTTCAATTGCTTCAGTGCATTTAGGGGCGTGGTCCTGGTCAAGACAATCTCCTGAACTCCAAACTGAATGTCAGAATGGGAAAGAAAGGTGATTTAAGCGGTTTTGGGCGTGGCATGGTTGTTGGTGCCAGACGGGCCGGTCTGAGTATTTCACAATCTGCTCAGTTACTGGGATTTTCACAACCAACCATTTCTAGGGTTTACAAAGAACGGTGTGAAAAGGGAAAAACATCCAGTACGCGGCAGTCCTGTGGGTGAAAATGCCTCGTTGATGCTGGAGGTCAGAGGAGAATGGGCCGACTGATGCAAGCTGATAGAAGAGCAACTTTGACTGAAATAACGACTCGTTACAACCGAGGTCTGCAGCAAAGCGTTTGTGAAGCCACAACACGCACAACCTTGAGGAGGATTGGGCTACAACAGCAGAAGACCCCACCGGGTGCCACTCATCTCCACTACAAATAGGAAAAAGAGGCTACAATTTGCACGAGCTCACCAACATTGGACAGTTGAAGACTGAAAAAATGTTGCCTGGTCTGATCCGTCTGGATTTCTGTTGAGGCATTCAAATGGTAGAGTCAGAATTTGGCGTAAACAGAATGAGAACATGGATCCATCATGCCTTGTTACCACTGTGCAAGCTGGTGGTGGTGGTGTAATGGTGTGGGGGGTCTTTAGAATTAAGGCAGTTCTGAAGGCAAAAGGGGGTCAAACACTGTATTAGTATGGTGTTCCTAATAATCCTTTAGGTGATGTTCTAAAAATAAAGGACTATAATAAATAATTCAAAAAATTTTGGCGACAAGGCAAAAAGCTTAAAGATAAAAAAGTCTTGATATTGTGATCATGATGATTTTTTGAATATTGGAGCCTACAAAGCCCCCAAACTGACCTGTTTTATATAATAATAATAATAATAATAATAATTTAAAACCCACTATTCTACAAAAGAATTCTGGTGTACTCTCTAATTATAGGTTTTCTTTTCATTTGTTAGTTTGTTTAATTAACATTTTTTAATGACTTATTAAAAGATTTTTTCATGATTTAAAAATGATTTTTAGATTTTTATTATTTTTTTTAAATGATATAATGTTTTTACACTATAATTTTTTTTATTTGAATGATTATTAATTCAGTTAAATTTTATTTGTATAGCGCTTTACATTTGTCATTGTCGCAAAGCAGCTTTACATAGTCAAAAGAAAATTTTGTAAGTTTGTATGAAATATGAAATGTACAGTACTGTGTGAATCAAAATAATTTTATTTTGTTATTTAGCACAATTTATGGTGTAAAATCAGAGTGTGGAAAAGTTGTAATTTTGAATAAATTAAAGAAATTACTGAAGTTAGCTTGATAACGTTATGTTAACATATGATACATAAAGCATTAGATAAAACCTAAAACAAATCTCCATACGTTTATGTTATTCTACAAAGCCATTTTTTATGAGGCGCCGTATCGGGCTTAAATCAAACCTCACTCATGCACACACACACATATGAAACAGTCACACATCTATATATACTACTAACTGCTCACACAACTACATATGAAATGCGCGCGCACATACACCTATGAGACGCGCGCACATATACACAAAGTCTCCGTGCGCGCACACACACACACACTCACACCTATGAGACGCGCACAAACAAGGGACTTCCTATCAGTCATTACAATATTATTTATAATTATTTTCGAGGACAACACCATATAAACAGGACACAATAATTTAATTTTAACTTAATTAAGAAATATTTAGTAGTATTTAGTATCTGTATAAATAAATAAATAAACAAATCTCCGTACATCTTGTAAATTAATCGAATAATTTATTCATAAGTTATAAAAGTTTGAAAACTTTATATATTTTAGTGTCAGTTTTTTTCAAAAAATATTCTATATTTACTGTCCGTAGCGTGAAATTTCCACAGCAGCAGGGACGGGTATCCAAGGTGCTTATGTTACTATGGTAACGCATGTAGGAAGTGACGTTGCAGGATGTTCCGAATGGCGGGAATTTTGTAGAATGAAGTTCCCTTAACAGACATTCCCCCACATGGAGTAGGGTGTAGAGTGTAGGGAGTAGGGTGTAGGGAGTAGGCTGTAGGGAGTAGGGAGGATGGTGTAGGGAGTAGGGAGTATGGTGTAGGGTGTAGGGAGTATGGTGTAGGGTGTATGGTGTAGGGAGTAGGGAGTATGGTGTAGGGTGTAGGGAGTATGGTGTAGGGTGTAGGGAGTAGGGAGTAGGGAGTAAGGTGTAGGGAGTAGGGAGTATGGTGTAGGGAGTAGGGAGTAGGGAGTAGGGTGTAGGGAGTAAGGTGTAGGGAGTAGGGAGTATGGTGTAGGGTGTAGGGAGTAGGGTGTAGGGAGTAAGGTGTAGGGAGTAGGGAGTAGGGTGTAGGGTATAGGGAGTAGGGTGTAGGGAGTATGGTGTAGGGAGTAGGGAGTATGGTGTAGGGTGTAGGGAGTAGGGTGTAGGGAGTAAGGTGTAGGGAGTAGGGAGTAGGGTGTAGGGTATAGGGAGTAGGGTGTAGGGAGTAAGGTGTAGGGAGTAGGGAGTAGGGTGTAGGGTATAGGGAGTAGGGTGTAGGGAGTATGGTGTAGGGAGTAGGGTGTAGGGTAGTTGTGATTAGTTGTAGCATTTTTAAATACACCGTTACTGGACAGTTTAGAAGACAGCGAGTGGTTTATTTTAATATCAACACAAAAGGATCCGACATATTAGCCACAGATTCCGCGCTTCAATTTTCTTTTTGCTAAACATCACCTGCGTTTTGTGCCGCTGCAATATTCAGACATTCTGTGGACAGTTCTAGTGAATCTGCCTTGTGATTGAGCAGTGATGATCATTATACTACCAATCATGGAGTATGAAGCGACACTTCCGTCTACACTGAAATGCCTTCCGGTTACACTGAGAATTTCATAGGTGTGTGTGCGCGTGCATCTCATAGGTGTGTGTGCGTGGAGAGTTTGCATATATGTGCGTGCGTCTCATAGGTGTGTGTGTGCGCGCATTTCATATGTACAGTAGTTGTGTGAGCAGTTAGTAGTATATATAGATGTGTGACCGTTTCATATGTGTGTATGCAAGTGTTTCCTGTGTGTGTGCATTTGGAGTGAAGTTTGATTTAAGCCCTATACGGCGCCTCATCATTTTTTTAATGAATTTTTCACCACCTGTTTAAGTTTTTTGAATGATATGATTATTAAATATATAATAATTGAAGTCCACATGGAAAGTTGCTGGATAATGAACTTAGCGTGTTTTAAGTTAATAAACGTTAACAGCACCTGCGATTTCGTGCTCAGATTTTCAGTTGGATTTTACAGGTTGTGTGTTTAAGATTTTTTTTCGATTCGCTGGAAAAAAAAAATGCATGCATAAAACCCCTAACGTCTGGGCTTCACTTCCTCCTCCAGGGTAACAAATCATCCTGTTCAGAACAACCAGATGCTCAGGTTCAGGTCTCGCCTTAAAATGAATCAATATCATTTTTTAGTCCAAGCATTGGCGGGCACAGAAACGAGTAATGAAATATATTCCCAGATCCATATGACTCGTTCGCTGCGGTACACCGCGCGTCTCATCAGCAAACAGATTGATCGCGGCCGCTGCGATGGAGGCGTGGAGGTCATCAGACCGCCGTCTACACGAGGTGATCTGCTTCTTTCACTCCCTGGTACGTTTGGCAGCAGACTAATCACAGGTAATTATTCAGCCGGAGAACCTATTGATCAGTGCGCTGATTGGATTTGAGGAAACGGGCCACATTCCATGAAATGCATCGAGTAATTAGGAACGTATCTGATACCTTTTTAGATGTGATATGGCCTGCGGAAATCCGCTAGATTCTGTAAAGCTGTTCGTTCTCTCAATGAAATCTGCAGTTAAAAACAAATGTCACTGTTCTGATATCATACACACAGAAATGTGTCGTGAATAATAAATATACTGTACGTGTTTAAACATTTCCCAGAAGAAAAAGCACGCCAGATGTGAGAAAAGGGTTGAAAAGGTAGAAGTCAACACAGAACATCTCAAAAAAATTCAGAAAGTGAAAAGGTGAAGCGTCACCGAAGCTGGTCCAGGAGCTCAGACCCTTAACTACGTCCCCCCCGAAAGAGTTCGATGAGACCCAGGAGGTGGCTGGAAAATAAATAAATAAATAAATAAATAAATAAAAGAAGTATCATGTAATAACTCGTGCTGTCAATTGATTTAATCGTTAAAAAAAAAAAATGAATCTAGTTAATCACAGTCAGTCATTCATCATGTTTAATCACAAATTTAAAATCGCGCTGTGATTATGGGAAGCCATTGGGGTCAAACTTCGGCCATATGATTCACTGAATTCATTGGATTTGTTAATATTGACAGCCCTAATAATAGCGCGTACAGATTTTCGCGATTACCAACAGCAATCTAAAAACAGCTCCACACAATCCAAGTTAACTAACTAACTTACGTTAGCAAATGCACTTCGTTTCAACTCGATTCGCCATTCGCAGTTGATTAAACAGTGATGTCCCTGATTGATTGATGTTAGTGTCGTCACTCAAAAAAAAGCGCGCATGTACTTGGTTTAGTTTTGAACGATGTGAAAGGAATCAGAGTTAAGCTTGTGGTCACGGCTAACCAGGTTGGAGCCGGGCGTGTGTTTTGACTCAGGAATGAGCGAGCGAGCGAGCGATCAGAGAGATTGCAGGCGTTTCTGCTAACGCAGGCACGTCATTAGCGTAACCGCATTACAAATGCTGCTTCATCCGCAAAGTGGCTCTCTGTTTGCCGTTCGCTTCGGCTGGATGGTGCAATCCCGCATCCTCGCCTCCGCTATCTCCCGTCCTCTTCTCCTCCGAAAATAATTGAGGATGCAGCGTATCGTTCTCGGTTTTTATTTATTTATTTATTTATTTATTTTCAAGCAGCGGAGGTTGTTTTACTCTGACCAGGAAGACACATTAGTGTTTCTGCCCATCTCTTATCAGAGCTCAGCAGCTGCAGGAGGAGAAAAAAATATGTTCCAGATGAGTAAAGACACAAACATCTGAGCGCCTTGAAAAAAGAAAAGAAAAGAAAAGAAATTTTAAAAAAGTAGATCCAGTTTTGTACCTTTCTGCTTTTTAAAAATGAAATTCCAAACCTAATGACTTTAAAAAGTTTAACGTCAGAACACTTCCCAGCTCCTGTCGAGGAACCGTACGCCTGAGCTGCTTTCTGCCTTTAAAAATCACATCAATGTGAATTTTCATATGTATAGAGCACAAGTTTAGCTTTTTTGGGCGTGGCCTTGAGGGAAGAGCTACTACGAATAGTCTAGAGTGGCGCAGTGATAAAGTGCTCAGCCTATCGTTCATTCAGGGTGATGCTGTGGCCTCCCGCAGCCGGGGATCTAGTGAGAGCTGATTGGCCGAGCTTTCTCAGCGGGGTGGGATGGGAGGCACTCCGTCACGTCGATCGGGCCTCTACGTCTAATCATAGGCGTCTGTGAGCTCATGCAAGAGGAAGGAGGAAATAGCGCTGTCCGCCGAGTGCGTGAGCGAAGAGGTCGAAAAGATGCGGCCGGCTGGCGTCACGTGGTGACTGGCAGGAGTAGCCTTAATGTCTATACATGTCTTGGCCATTAAAGTAAAAAAAAAAGAAAAATATACCTCTAATACCCGCTACTGACTGCTGTGAGTTTGTGTGTGTTAGACGCAATTTTCTTTTGTTAAATTTGCCGTGTTTAAGTTATTCTTGAAACTTTCAATCTTTGTTAATGCATGTTTTGGGTTCTAAAATAAAACTTATGTTAAAAAGTACGGCCTCAAAGTTTTCATTGGCTGTCGGTGTATCTTTGTTTTAAAAAACAAAAAAAAACAAAAAAAAAAAAACAATAAATCAACTTTAAAAATGAAAAATTATTAAACATCAGTGTTTTCTACCATTCTGCATTTTTTTTATTAAAATGTAAAATGAATCACATTTATATATTCTAAATATAATATATAAACATATAATATTATAAAATAAACAATTGCATTTTACTTGACAATAACATTTAAATTAAATACAATATTAATTAAAATAAAAAAAAAATTAAAAGTTAAAGTAAAATTTCTTCAAGTGAAGATAACTTGAAACCAGGACATGAAAATATGTTACAAATTACACAATAATATAATAATAATAATAATAATAATAATAATAATAATATACAAAATTATAAAAGATTACTATTTAATACTTTAAAAAAGTTATTACTATTATATATATATATATATATATATATATATATATATATATATATATATATATATAATAAGTATGTTTTTGTTTTATATATATATAAAATTTTATATATATATAAAATTTAGTTTTTTATTTTGTTTGCTTGTTTTGAGAATAATAAAAAGACAATGTGAGACAAATGTGGGTTTTTATGTAAAAACATTTGAAGGAAAAACTCTTGATGCATGATTGCATTTTTTTTTCCATTCTCATAAAACTTGATAAGGTTTTAAAAACTCAACTTTTTTTACTGAGCTTGTTAGACGTTTGCTGAATTGTACAACATTTAAAATTCTTATGAAAGAAGTTTGTAATTATTTGTAAATGAAAATGGGCAAAAAAAAGTTTGTATCTTGTTTTGTTTTTTTTATTACACAAAACACACACACACACACACACACACACACACACACACACACACACACACACACACACACACACAAAAGTTAAACCGCTAAAGTGTTGTGGTGTAAGAGGAATAAAACCCATGCACTGTTGATTATTTTACTCCAGTGTCTTGGAGTGTTTTATTCCTCTTTCACTCATCATGTCCTTAAGCATGCAGACGGGCAGCGTTTAGTGCTCTCGAATTATGATGATGCACAGCTTTTGGTAGCTACAGTACATGTGTAGGCTAAGTAGTGTATTGTACAAAAAAAAATGAAGGTGTCTTGTTTCTGTTTTCCTCATCACATTCTCGTTCAGGATGCGAGCTCGTTGCCTGGCGCCGGCTCAGCTCTGCTATCAGGCTCCGGCGCATGATTTATGGAGGGAGTGTTTAAAATGTACGGTGCATTATTGCTGCGGAGGAGTGCACCAACGCCACGTTTAATTAGCTTTCGCTTCAAAATGGAGCTGCTGCGTACAGAGAGGCACAGAGAGGAAGAAAAGGAAATAATGATAGCTGTGTGGCAGCGACTGGAAGCAAGACAAGTCATAACGCAAGTCTGTGAAGGCTAAATCATTTCCTCGAACTCAGAGTGCGCAATCACACCAGAATGCTTCTTTGCACAATTCAAAAGGAAAATAATCAACAACATATTTTGGTGCAGCAGAGTTACTGTTACCGCTGTAACACAAAGTCATGAGGAGTTTTATTCCTCTTACACGTCATCAATCACATCAGCGTTTCCATAGAAAACATCTTGTTCGGGCCTCCGAGTGGCGCAGTGGTTAAAGCGCTCGCCCTATCATCCGGAGATCGCGAGTTCGAATCCCGGGTGGTGCTGTAACCTCTCGCAGCCGGAGGTCTAGAGAGAGCTGATTGGCCGAGCTCTCTCAGAGGGGAGGGGTGAGAGGTACTTAGTGCTCCGACATTAATCACGGCTCTACAGCCAGTCAGGGGCGTCTGTGAGCTCGCGCAGCGGAGGGAGCGGATAGCGCTGTCCTCCGAGTGTGTTACGCCAACGGTGCGCGAGCGAGCAGTTCGAAAAGATGCGGTCGGCTGGCGTCACGTGGTTCGGAGGAAACACGTGATAGTCTTCGGCCCTCCCGGCTGAGTGGTAGTAGTAGCCTTAATGTGGGAGCCCCCTAGTGACGGGGAGGAATTGGACACGACTAAATTACGGGAGAAAATCGGGGAAAAAAGAAAAAGAAAACATCTCGTTCGCAGGGACTTGCCCAACAGATTTAATCATCGAATTGTTATGGAAGGACTCTCCAGTTTCAGTGATTTTTAATGGGAAGGTAAAGCTGTAACAAATTCAAATTTTTCAAATTCAAATTCAAATGCTTATACGACCGTGACCTTAAATATTTTTACAAATGAAAACTATAAAACAAGATTCCAGCAAAGTTTCAAAAAAAAAAAAAAAAAAATAATAAAATATATATATATATATATATATATATATATACTTAAACTTATGGTACGGTATGTTTAGATTTTTCTTTTTCTTTTTCTTCTTTTTTTTAATCTTGTTAACTTTAACACTTAAAAGCCAGAGCATTTTTTCTCCGCTTCCAGAATGTGCAATATATACATAAAATGTCTTGTATCGTTTTTTTTTTTTTTTTTTTTCAGCACAACCTAGGCTAATATTATTATGAAATTAATAAAATAAGTATTTGAACTAAACAAAGTGACATTGTGTAGGCAAATAATTATCCAAGAGACGTTGTTTGTGCTTGTTTCTGTGATGAAAAAATGTAATATATAAGCATTTTGTGCATTGTCCATTTTTGCGACGTCATTCCTGTATTCTGGTAGCCGTAACATTTCTGCATTTTAAAAGTGATGATATCTTTGGTTTTGCATGAGCTCTCTGAACACACTCAAACAACACACAGTTTGATGTCAACACACACCAGCAGGACTTCCCGGTAAGGATTTAAAAAAATATTTTTTTTTATTGGTCATTGATCAATGTTGCGCTTCTAGCACGGATCCGTGCGACTTGAGATTTAAGGATTAAAAGAGGGCGAACAAAGGGCTGATGAGAAATAACGCTTCATAGCTGCCATGCTATAACAGGCTAATAACATTAAAAGTAATTATAAATACATTTAAAAAAAAACATAAAAAGTTGTTCTTTATTAAATAAATAAAATAAAAAACATTTAATCAAATTGCCGTGGTGTAAAAGTAATAAAACACTTCTGTATGGTGACAGTAAAACCTCTTCATCACCAGCCAGTCTTTCATTATTTTCCCATAACAGCATGACGCAGAGTGTTTTACTTTAAACCAGGAAGAAATATTCATCCTCATGTTACATTCAATTTGGATTGAAGGTGGTTTGTAAATTCAATCTTTAGGTTTTAGTGAAATCGTGAAAAGTTACGCCAGGTTTGAAGCGCCGAGAAGATTTTTCAGGTCAAAGCTCGTCTGGGGAAATGAAAATCTGGGACTCCGAAAAACATGACTGGGTTTTTAAACATAAGCTGATTTGAATCCGATGTTTTCTCCTTTGCACTCCTGTAAATAAGGCTAATCGTTTATTTTAACCGTTTATAATAAATCAATCACACAGCCATTCCCGAAAGTAAAGCAAGCGTGGAAAAAAAAAAAAAGGCACTTTTGAGAGCTGGAAGGCTGAGAATCTTTTATTCAGAAGCGGCGTCCGTGTATCATGTTAATATTGATGTCGAAATCTTAATGGGTACAAAGACACGGATTTGCTTTTAGCAGACATTTTATTCGGTGTGTGTGTGTGTGTGTGTGTGTGTGTTTTTTTCAGGTCATTGCCACGACACAAAAGAGGAAGAAGACAGAAATATACGGCTTTGGCTGGGCTTAATGCTCGTAACTTAATTTAATACACTGAACAAATGATCAAACCTTTCGGCGAGGCTTTTTAGGGCGACTTCACTATACTGAAGGAGAAGAAGAAGCAGATATTCCGAGCAGGAATAAAGCACAGCGTCCGACTGACAGAGAAGAGATAACCAATTTCTCCTTCACATGATGAGGTCTCGGAGCTGATGAGTTTCCGCCTCCCACAGTTTACTGTAGACACAAGTCCCAAATTGCAGAGTGTGCAGTCCATCTTCCTCTAATATTTCAGAGAAAAGCTCCGGACTTTAGCCTCCTGTGCCTGGTGGGGACGGCTAATGCTTTTATATTGTGGTTTAGTTTCAGGTTTGTGGGCCGTAATTCAGCTCAGCGGACCAGAAGTGGAAGAAAGAAAAACAGGAACTCACAAGTCGGACAGACAAATCTCCCACTGCTACCTTTTTATTTATTTTTTTTTCTATGATGCATTACGCAATGATTCAAACGGTACTGCGGTATACTGTGTCGTTTAATATATTATTCTGTATATACAGTACACACTGTACAAAGAATTTGAAGGGAGCGCTAACTTTAAGATAAATAAATTAATTAATTAATTTCAGGCAACTGTCTATTTGAACCTTTTACTTGCTGAAAATGACAGTTTTATATTCATGCATACATTTAAAGTTCTAATAAGTTATTGTTCCCAGAGCAACAGCTCAGATACTGATTATTATATGATTATCACTGTTATTATTATATCGCAGATGACTATGTAAATGAATCAAAACTTGGAAAAAGGGGGAAGAAAAAAAAAAAAGGAAGGAGGTTAAAGGCAAGGATGAAGGATTTTCCATCAATGGATTACATGAAATACCAAAACAATCCCAGGTTGTTATTTAGGACAATGGCTAGACTAGCAAAACCTAGCCATTGTACTAAAAAGATTTCTGCACAGACTATTCCATCACAGTTTAGTAGTGAAGAAATGAATGTCTTCACTGAAAAAAATCGATTGTATCAGGAAGAAAATAATGGATGTTCAACCTCTGACAGCACCTCGTAATCCAGTCCAGAATGCGCTTTCTTACAGGAAAACAATATAGTAAAAGTAAAGTCTTTATCTTGCCACATATACATTACAGAACCGTGAAATTCCTTCTTTGCATATCCCAGCGTAACTGGGGTCATAGTGCAGGGTCAGCAATGGTACGGCACCCCTGGAGCAGATAGGGTTAAGGGCCAGCTGAGCTGGGAATCGATCTTCCAATCAGTAACTCACTGCCTTAGCCCTCTGAGCCCTGTAGACTTCCCTGTATCTTAGAAGAATTTCGATCAGGCTTCAGGCCCCATCATAGTACAGAAACTGCTAGTTAAAAATCACAAATGACTTGTTCTTAACTTCAGACCAAGGCTGCACCTCAATACTCGTATTGATCTTGATCTTAGTGCTGCATTTGACACTATAGATCATAATATTCATATAGATCGGGTACAAAATCACATCGGTATTCAGGGACAGGCATTAAAATGGTTTAGATCCTACCTGTCTGATTGATACCATTTTGCAGATCTGAATGGGAACTGTCCGGTGTAATGCCAGTAAAATATGGGGTACCACAAGGATCAGTTTTAGGACCTCTGCTGTTCTTCATGTACATACTTTCCATTGTTATGCTGAGGATGCCCAGTTATACATCTCATCAAAACTAGATGAAATATTAACTGAGTGTGTCCAAGATATAAAAGACTGGATGACTGGATGACTGGTCAAATAAGACAGAAAACGAAAACCGAAAGAAAAAAAAAGGTGTAAGTAAGTGAAAAATAACACAACTTGGTTTTTTTTCTTTCGGTTTTCGTTTTCTGTCTTATCTGACCAGTCATCCAGTTTTTTTCACAATTGAGCTTGCATTTAGAAGGATGTACTGTTACTACCAGCTTGACAGTTAAAGACCTGGGCGTATTATTAGACAGCAACTTGTCCCTTAAAAATCATATTTCCAATATTACAAAAATAACCTTTTTCCACCCTAGAAATATTGCTAAGCTTAGGAACATTCTATCCATAAACAAGCTACAGTTAGTCCAAGATCAAGAAAATATGATCATATAACCCCAATACTATCATCCCTGCACTGGCTACCTGTTAAGTTTAGAATCCATTACAAATTAGCAATACTCACGTACAAGGCTCTAAATGGTTTGGTATCTAGCCAGTCTTCTGACACGTTACAATCAGAGAGTTTTCATATTTCGCTGCAAAACTTTGGAATAGCCTTCCAGACAGTGTTTGGGGCTCAGACACTGTCTCCCAGTGTAAAAGCAAACTTAAGACACATCATCATCTAGAGCTGCTAATAAATGAACATCCAGAGAAGGACCAGCTCCAGCTGGATTCTGATTCATGATGGTTTGGAGCTACACTCTATAAAAACTGGTCCTGGTCAAGACAATCTCCTGAACTCCAAACTGAATGTCAGAAAGGGAAAGAAAGGTGATTTAAGCGGTTTTGGGCGTGGCATGGTTGTTGGTGCCAGACGGGCCGGTCTGAGTATTTCACAATCTGCTCAGTTACTGGGATTTTCACGCACAACCATTTCTAGGGTTTACAAAGAACGGTGTGAAAAGGGAAAAACATCCAGTACGCGACAGTCCTGTGGGTGAAAATGCCTCGTTGATGCTAGAGGTCAGAGGAGAATGGGCCGACTGATTCAAGCTGATAGAAGAGCAACTTTGACTGAAATATCCACTCGTTACAACCGAGGTCTGCAGCAAAGCATTTGTGAAGCCACAACACGCACAACCTTGAGGCGGATGGGCTACAACAGCAGAAGACCCCACCGGGTACCACACATCTCCACTAAAAATAGGAAAAAGAGGCTACAATTTGCACGAGCTCACCAAAACTGGACAGTTGAAGACTGGAAAAATGTTGCCTGGTCTGATGCGTCTGGATTTCTGTTGAGACATTCAAATGGTAGAGTCAGAATTTGGCGTAAACAGAATGAGAACATGGATCCATCATGCCTTGTTTCCACTGTGCAGGCTGCTGCTGCTGGTGATGGTGTAATGGTGTGGGGGGTCTTTTCTTGGCGCACTTTAGGCCCCTTAGTGCCAATTGGGCATCGTTTAAATGCCACGGCCTACCTGAGTATTGTTTCTGACCATGTCCATCCCTTTATGACCACCATGTATCCATCCTCTGATGGCTACTTCCAGCAGGATAATGCACCATGTCACAAAGCTCAAATCATTTCAGATTGGTTTCTTGAACATGACAATGAGTTCACTGTACTAAAATGGCCCCCACAGTCACCAGATCTCAACCCAATAGATAATCTTTGGGACGTGGTGGAACGGGAGCTTTGTGCCCTGGATGTGCATCCCACAAATCTCCATCAACTGCAAGATGCTCTCCTATCAATATGGGCCAACGTTTCTAAAGAATGCCTTCAGCACCTTGTTGAATCGATGCCACGTAGAATTAAGGCGAAGTTGTGAAGGCGAAAGGGGGTCAAACACCGGATTAGTATCCTGTTCCTAATAATCCTTTAGGTGAGTGTGCATCAGGCCAGAAAACAGAAAGTGTGAACAGGAAGTTCTGTAACATTATCACACGCCAGAGCTCACCGTTTCCTCATGATTAAAACTCGTTAATTTCACCATACACGTGACGTACACGCTGACAACATGTGGGCAGAAAGGTGGGCGACTTTGTCACCCCTCTAAAGATACCGGTGACAATGTTAATTATCTCTGAATTACACAGAAACGGATGCGGGGAGCTGATACGTCCTCCTCTGCAGATTATCTGAAACATCAGACCCTGTTAAATTAGGGGAAGGTGAAGGAAAAGCTTTTGGAATTGATTTTTTTTTGTGAAAACATTCATCAGAAAAAGAGTCAGATGTTAGTAACAGGTTTTATTTTATTTCATCTGAGAGTAAGAGCTGATAACAGAATTCAATAATGTACCTGAAGCAAGGAAGGATGGGAACTCATTACACACACGTGTACACATACTGAACTGACTAATATCATGAGTTAAGGGAAAACAAAAGCCACCCGAGACCAAACACCAGAACTGGGTACAGAGCGGCTTCGTGTGTGACGTTCAGCTTGATGCCGCCACCAGCACGCTTCACACTCAGGACAGAGTTCTCGATCAGAAGCACGGGGGTTTCCACTGAACTTCATTCTCAGAGAAACTTTTCTACATGAGTCACTTGCCTCTAGTCAGGCTTCATAAGGACCTGATTTAATGTGGCTCGTCGCTCTTCCATAAAGCCCTGGAGCGTCCAGGCCGCGGTCCAGAGAGCGAACAGAAGAGCGTACGTACTCTACAGAAAACGATAGACAAGATTTATTTATTTATTTATTTATTTATTTATTTATTGGATTTTTTCCCCCCTGATTTTTCTCCCTAATTTAGTCAAGGTTCCACTATATATATGTTAATAAATTGGGTTTATTATTAACATTTATTATGTAATAATACACAATTCTCTTCATTAGGAATTTACAACAAATAAAATTTTTTGGTCCGATATACAGTACATAAATCTCATTCTTGCTCATTTTATTTACATATAACTTGCAAATAAGAATCACATAAAGTTTATTAGTTTGGTTATGCTAAAAATATGTAATCCGAATGGATAGAAATTTCATTTGCAATCAAAATGCATACATTTTAGTTGTTAGTTCTAATACTTTTTTGAGTGTTGCAACAATGTTGAAAAAAAAAAATGAGACTATGATGAGACTCTTAGCTTAGTAAAAAATTGGACCGGTGTAAACGTTTTTAAAGAAAGCCGTACGTCCGAGAATGATGATCCTGGTCAAGGTGGCTCAGGGCACAATGCAGTCGTCCCAGTGAGCATGCGCGGAGTGTAAACGCCTGATCCTTAAAAAGCCAAGTCACCAACTTGACTTGACGAGATGCGTCTGTCTGTGTGAACTGTACACACAGTTATATCATTAACCCACACCACTTGCACGTTACAGGAACCCAGCTGGGAGTTATCGCCCCCCCCCCCCCCCCCCTGTACAGTCCTGACCTCGCTCCAGGACATTTCCACAAGGAGTTCCTGAGAGGCCGCTGTTCCAGATGTGAAGTAGGCGGAAAACGTTCTATCTTGATGGTAACCATGCACTAGTGAAACGCTGTGATAAGTGCATTAGTGTAGCAGAATTAAAGGGCGTTTTTAGTCCCAGAACTGTGCTCTGTTATTCAGTGCAATCAAAAGTCCTGCTTTGACCTGAACGCCCCTAGGCGCTTCTGGCCTCGGCTGATGCAGACAGCTGTTCTCTGAGGACGCGTGACTGCAGTCGCTTGATAGATCAGGATTGGAAGTTTCCAGCCTCCTGACACACAGTCTGAGTGCAGATCAAATCCCTGCTCTCCGTTATCACCCAGATGAGGATGGGATCCCTGCTGAGTCCGGTTCCTCTCAAGGTTTCTTCCTGTTACCATCTCAGGGAGTTTTTCCTTCAACACCGTCGCCCTCGACTTGTTCATCAGGGACCATCTGATCATTCTGACTCACACACACTCTCTCACATTTCATACAAACCTCCATCATTTTGATTGTGTAAAGCTGCTTTGCAACAATAACAGTTGTTAGAAGTGCGATGCACATAAAACTTTATTGAAATAACAGCCAAAAAATTTGTGTCAGTCTTGTATTTCCAGATCAGGAAAGGTGTTTCACTTTTCCGCACTCCATCCGTGACGTGATCGGAGAACGGATGCAGATGGTGACGTGACCTGATTGTTATAAATACCGCAGGGTTTAAAAGCTGATTGAATCTCTGTAGGGCACGGAGGGGACGATGGTGCAGAGATATAACTTTAACCAGCTGTCACTGTGTCCGAGGCGGAAAATCAATCTCTGTGAAATACGTGGAGGAATACAGATAGCGACGATCTGTTTCTCATCTTCGTTCGCCTTCAGACGGGGAAAACAACAACCAGGTGCAGGTCTTCAGATGAACCATAAAGACGCGGGACAGGTGAGGACCAGGAGAGTTTTTTTTTTTGTCCGTCTGAAAAGAAGACGCAGCGTTGAGAGCTGAGGAGGTTTTGCTTAAAGATTTATTTATTTTTATTAGTTTTTTTATTCAAAGCACAGTGCATGTGTCTTCCTGACAGACCCGTGCTTAAACCTCTGGTCGTTCTGAGCCATTAATATTACGGGGGGAAAAAATGTATAGAAATGCAAATAATCATGCATTAATATCTTATACGTTATTATTTCAATCTTACATAAAAACAGCAATAGTTTAGTGCTTCCCTTGGTTCTGACCAACATTATACCAATAAAATAAAATAGTGTTTAGACTTAACTCTGTGAAAATGATTGGTGCAATTGATTTTATTTTAATTTTGTTTATTTTTTTTCCATTAAGATTTACAATAAACAAATTGATTTATTAATTTATTTATGACTTTTTTTGGGGGGGGGATATGGAACTGATGTGCACTCCACACGTACACGTACACATTTCTCTGGAATGTAACGATAAATCATTTAAACAGGCGAATAAAATAATTCACAAAGGTTTCAAAAGGAACAAAAGAATAAAATCTATAACAAAAAAAAAAAAAAATAGATTGCGTCTTAAATGACAAACTCAGCGGCAGATTTTAAAAAATTGGAACAGTAATATGAGAACAGGGAGGAAGAAGAAGTAAGATTACACACTTTTCATATTATACTCACCAGCCACTTCATCAGGTGCCCCTGTTCAGCTGCTCGTTAAGGCAAATACCTAATTAATGCCAATCACATGGCAGCAATCTATTGTAGGTATTTAGGCAAGACTTTCGGTGTCACATGGTTGCTGGCGTCACATGGGCTGGTCTGAGATCGAAATTTTCATGCACATCTCATGACAACCAAGGTGTTCATTATGTGGACAAAAGTATTTGGCATTGTATCAAAATAAATGTCGCTCCCCCTTTCGTAGCTGTAACGGCTCTCACTCCTCTTGGAAGGCCGTCCACAAGGTGTTGGAGTGTTTCTGTGGGAATTCATGTCCAGTCATTCCGTAGCGCGTCTATGAGCTCAGGCACTGGTGTTGGATGAGAAGGTCTGGCTCACAATCTCCCTTTTATTTCATCTCAAAGGCGCTCGATGGGGTTGAGGTCAGGGCTCTGTGTTCGGGCCGCTCGAGTTCTTCCACACCGAACTCATTAAACCGTGTGTTTACAGTCTAGTCCTTGCTTTGTGCACTGGGGTGGAGTCATGATGGAAGAGAAAAAGGCCTTCACCAAACTATTGCCACAGAGTTGCATTGATGCATAGCATCGTCTGAAATGTCTTGGGATGCTGAAGCATTTCGATCGTCCTTCACTGGGGATAAGGGACCTGATTGAAAATCTTGGATTCATTAATTAATTGACAATACTTTTGTCCACATAGTGTAGGTCGAACAGTATCTCTGAGCATGTAGAACCTTGAAGCAGATGACCACACCAGGTGCCACTGAGTCTACAATTCATAAGTTCTCACCAAAACTGGACAGTAGTAGATTGGAAAAACATCACCTGGTCTGAGGAGTCTTGATTTCTGCTGTGGCATTCAGATGGTCGGGTCAGAATTTGGTTAAACATCATGAAAGCATGGATCCTGGCTTGTATCAGCGGTTCAGACTGGTGGTGGTGGTGTAATGGTGTGGGGGTTGATACTGTTTCTTGGCACACTTTGGGCCATTCAGGACCAATCGAGCATGGTTTAAACACCACAGCCTAGCAGTGTACTGTTGCTGAGTGTGTCCATGCCTTTATGAGCACAGGATAACGTTACAAAGCTAAAATAATCTGGTTTCTTCAGCGTGACGATGTAAACGTACTGAACTCAAACTACCGCCACCAGATCTCAATCCAGTAGAGCACCTTTGGGACGTGGTGGAACGAGAGACTCGCATCGTGGACGTGCAGCCGACAAATCTGCAGCGTCTGCGCAATGCTCTCATGTCAATATGGAACAACATCCCTACGGAGTGTTCCCAGTGTTTCCCGTCTTACATTAAAGCAGTTCCGAAGGCGAAACTCAGAACTAGCCATGTGTACCTAAGGAAGTGGACAGTGAGTGTGTGTAGTCTACAAAGGAAAACTAAATGTCAGAGGTAAAAGTCTCCATTATTTATTCTGAGCTGGTGAAAAATGTTAATTGCCTTCAAAGTGACAAGTTTCTGTGTTACTATAGTAACGATAACATATTAGAACGACTTCATTAGTGCAACAATAAACCTAATGTCAGAGCCGCGGTTATGGGAAATTAATCAACACCTTCGATTCTGACCAATCGGAATCCAGCGTTCAGCATGAGATAATTAACAGCATCTCCACTTGGACAAGGTTTGGGTTTGATCTCATGCTTGTTCTTGATATTTTGGGGAAAATCTGATTCAGGAGCCAAACAAATCTGTAAAACCTTTCGGACATTGTGGTCGTGCATGTTTCGTTTCATTTATCCATCAGGGTACTCGCGGCATTTCAGCACATCGAATCACCTCTATAAGACGCTAAGACGGCTTTCATTAATTCATTCATTTATTTTGCGTGGGGAAGACTGGACCAACAGATGCACATTTCCAGGTTGCTCAGAATCTGAATCCCGGTCAGAAGAACTCGACGTGTGTGTCATCTGATCACTCAGGCTTCAATGCCTCGGCTTCAATTCCCCGCAGAAACGCGGCTCATCGAACAAATACGATGCTCGGGTCGTGCTAATAACGTCATTCAGGGATAAGAGCTGCTAAGTGATGAGCAATGGAGAAGATGCAGCTGGCGTTACTCGAGCAGAAGCTCCGTCTCTTCTCCCGACCTCTCAGTGTCATTCTGCATCGCCGAGGGTAACGCAGATGACACCGCTCAACAGCAAAACGTCCCTCCTGCCGCACATCTAAGAGCGCGCGTGTGTGTGTATGTATTTTAGCCTTAATGAATAATTTGAATAACATGTAACAATGTTCACAATCTAATGATCATAACTCTACCATAAAGCAAAAGCATTTGAGAAAGCACTTCTCTTGTTCTAGTGATGTGCAGGAAATTTGTATAATGCAACTAAATATGGAGGCATTTCACATTACAGCGTTACCTCGGCATACGATTTACTGTAAATCTGTTTCAGAGGCGAGTTCTTATTGCGAAAGTTCGTGTTGCGAAACGCATTTTCCCATAGGACACAATGTAAATCCGAATAATCCGTTCCAGCCGCCCGAAAATATCACCGATGTTACCAATTTCCAACACTATGATCATATTTTTGCACATAAAAACAATTAAAACATTTAGAGAAGACATGTACTGTAAATGAAGTACAATATGAAATAAATAGACATTAAATCTCACTTAACCTTCATTTATGATTCCTGCTTCAAAAACCAACCTGAAAGCGGCTCCCTTTTCTTCTTGCTACCGTCCTTGCTAACATTCTTGGGACCCGCCGTGCTACGTCTTTACTAAATCTTTGTGTGTGTTTCAGCCTCTACTCTGGTTTCTTCTCATGCCCCGGTGTGTCAGTGAGCTGCATCTGGAACATCTGCCTCATGTTAACAGTCAGTCCTGCCCCAGGCTCAGAGGAGGAAAAATATATATATAATCACTGTGTTTGAACCTACAAAAAGCTTTTTTTTTTCCTTTTTTTTTTTCAAAATGAGATACAGAAACTAAAAGAAATATGCATGAAGGGGTGTTTTTAAAGCGCGACATACAAGATGGCATCAACAAGACCTGAGCGCAATCAGGAAGCATCCGACCACAGGATGGAGGTGAAGAGATAAAACTCGTATTTAAACACAATGCACAGGATAAACCTTCATTGGACACGACTAAATTAGGGGAGAAAATCGGGGAAAAATCCAAAAAACAAAAACAAAAAAAAGACGGTTTCTTTTCCCGTGGATAAGAAGGAGTTGGGAAACTTTCTTTAAAATGGGCTTTAACTCAAACCCATGAGAGTTACTCAAGCAAAAGTACTTTTTTAGACATCCTTTTAAGTAGAGCACAAAATAAAAGTTAAGTCTTTTGAGAATCTGAGCGAAATATACAGCATGGGATGTTTTTTGGGGAACTTAAACAGATGGTGATGAAGAAGAAAAAAAACTGGCTTCCGTTACACATGCATGGTAACGAGACACCCAAAGTCAGTCCTCGAGCGCTCCCGCTGCCGCGAGCCTGACAGCGACGGAGCTTTGCTCCCGCGCAGGTTTATTTCGCATCTGTTCAGGCGACGCTGCAGCACGGAATAACGTCAGCGAGATACGAGGAAGAAGAGAAGAAGAAGAAGTGAGGTTCAGAACTCTGTAGTGTTTTCAGAAAGCTCAGGTGGAAACCTCTCGGGTGTGTAATTCCGGATTGATGCGGTATTGATGGGACACGCGGGCTGAGGAAAATGAGGCCGAGAGGTTACAGCAGCGGATATTTCGGTCCAATAACGGCGCAGGAGACCCGTTGATGGGATTCAGATTGCCGTCAGGCACGAACGCATTTCACAACCGTTTAGGAAGGAAAGAAAAAATAAAAAGTGTTTGCGAAAAATAATAAAAAGTGTCTACGCGATTAGGCGTGATTCGGCTCTTGAAAGCCTTCTTAAAAATATTTAATCTGGGAACACGCGCACTTCATTTCAATACAATACAATATCATTTTTGGAGTTCAGGAGTTTTTAATCAATATTTATTATCACAATTATCAAATCCACACTAATACCAGACGCAAACCGAGGATGCGCTAACGCGATTTCTTAATGAATAATTTGAATAACATGGTTAAACATGTAACAATGTTCACAATCTAATGATCATAAGGCTACCGTAAAGCAAAAGCATTTGAGAAAGCACTTTTCTTGTTCTAGTGATGTGCAGGAAATTTGTATAATGCAACTTCCTGTTAAATATGGAGGCATTCCACATTACAGCGTTCCCTCGGCGTACGATTTACTGTAAATCTGTTTCAGACGCGAGTTCTTATTGCGAAAGTTCGTATTGCGAGACGCATTTTCCCATAGGACATAATGTAAATCCGAATAATCCGTTCCAGCCGCCCGAAAATATTACCGATGTTGCCAATTTCCAACACTATGATCATATTTTTGCTTTAACAAAAATAATAAGAACATTTAGAGAAGACATGTAAATGAAGTAAAATATTTCATCAATAGACATTAAATCTCACTCAACCTTCATTTATGATTCCTCTCGGCACCGGCTGCTTTAAAAACCGACCTGAAAAAGCCGCTCGCTTTTCTTCTTGCTACCGTCCTTGATAACGTTCATGGGACCCGCAGTGCTGCGTCTTTAATAAATCCTTCGCAAAATGCAAAAAAAAAAAAATAATAATAAATTTTATATGTAAATCCATTTCACTTGGCTTTCTAGTGACGCAAACAAGTTTTGAGCGGCAAATCTGCCTCTGAAAATTTCTTGCTAAATCCAAACACGTCAGGCGAGGCACCACCGTGCTCATGTCATCTGTATGATTCAACTTCCTGTTCAATATAGAGACATTTCCAAATATACTTTTCTTGTAAAGTCCCAGTGCGTCTGTTGGATCGAGCGACTGTGAGGTGGCTGATTAACACAGAATCATGCGTTCATAAAAATTGAATAAAACACAAAAGGCTTTATTTTATAATTAGTCCGCTGATTCCGTACGATTGTGAGATTAGCGATAGCGTGATAGTGAATTCAGGCAGAATATCATCACACTCCAGCAAACATACGTTAATGTAACGAGATCTCTGATTTCACTCTTCAGCCCTTTCATGCTTGGAGATGTTGAACGGGAATTGTGTAAAATGTGTGTGTTATAGCTGAGGAGTGTGTTTGTGTGGGCGGCTGGTTTAATCACATCAGCTCTCTCTCTCTCTCTCTTCCTCACAGCACAGGAGGATGAATAAGCACAGACCTGAGGAGGTCCTTTAATTGGACTAAACTCAAGTTCGTGGATTAAAGCGCTTCCCCTGCTGGAGGTGTAAAATTCTGCGCTCAGGTGGTGAAAGAGCTGAAAACATGACGATGATGATTACACCTGGAAACGTTTCTACGTATAGTTTAGGATTTACAGTATGTAAGGGAACATTTCTTTTTTTAACGTTTACTGAAGGGGTTTTCAGCGTCAGCGCTTAGATTTCAGAGACACACAGTCACGCCCCATATTTCATCGTTTTGCTTCCAAAGCTCAGACTTTCCTGAATCGTAATGTAGTCTCGGGGAATTATTTTTTATTTTTGTTGTTGTTGTTGTTGTTGTTGTTCCTGTGACTCATTCGACAATAAAAACACATCTAACTGAAGTCCTGATCCAGTGAGAAACGGGTGCAGATGATGACAAGATGATCAGGAGGTGATGAGTTCACTGCTGATGCTGAATGCTGAGTGTTCGGAACAGACGAGAGGGGAAATGAGGTCGCTGCCGAGGGTTTTTGAAAGGTCTTTTGAAAAGTTGGAACATTTTCGGCACGTCGCAGTCTCTCGCAGTAATGCATGTGTTCCAGTTTCTTTCATTTAATCCACATCATTTAATTTCACTCAACATGAACAAATGATGTAGTGTTTAGCACTGTCGCCTTGCACCTCCAGGGTCCGGGTTCGATTCCCGTCTCTGTGTGTGTGTGTGTGTGTGTGTGGAGTTTGCATGTTCTCCTCCCACAGTCCAAAGACCTGCAGATTAGATTACTTGGAGTCCCCATACTGCCAGTAGTGTGTGAATGAGTGTGTGTGTGTGTGTGTGTGTGTGTGTGTGTGTGTCCTGTGATGGATTGGCACCCTGTCCAGAGTGTACCCCGCCTTGTGACTGACAGGATCCTTCTGACTACAGGATAAAGCGGTACAGACGATGAGTGAGTAAGTGATGAAGAAATGAAGGAGGGGGGGGGGTCAAGACTTTTGCACCGCACTACATCTGACCTGTAGATTTTCAGTCACAGAGTGAGAGAGTTTAGGCTTCAGTCTTTGTCACGCTGCAGATGAACACACCTTCTTCGTCTTCACCTTTCCAGACCTCCTCCATACTCATCCTCGTCCTCGTCACTACAGGACCTCCGCTTGTTCCCACTGTGGAGAGGATTGTCCCCCTCGTCCCCGCGTCCCCTCGACGCCTCCCTCCTGCTTACTGGGTGTTTTCAGGTCGCATAAGAGTTTCTGAAGTTTGCGAGTTCTGTCCTTCTCAAGCTCTCCTTGTTCTTGTCAAATGCTTTTAGTTTAATGTTTGTTCCTGGTTAATTTATTCCCAACCCGAGCGCTAAACCGAGCATACTGATCACGGCAAACAAGACGAGGGGAAGAAGACGACTCTGACCTTCGCAACAGATGCCAAAGAAACTCGAGACTCTGCAGAAAGTCGCCTTCGCTTCCTCTCTCTCTCTCTCTGGCTCATACACACACACACACACACACACACACACACACACACACACACTTATAAAGACACTAGCACACACACATGGCACTGGCATATTCCTTATCTGTGTGTTTCATGGTGACAGTGTCGACTGTGCCCTTTACCCAGCCGCTCTGAAGGCTCGTTACAGCGCTGCTGTGTTTCTAAAGAGAAAAGCCGCAGACGCCAGACTCACACAACAAACAGCGCTGTCCTTTTCACACCTACTGGAAGAACCGCAGGAGTGATGCTGCTGCATCTGAAAATACTTGCCTCATCCACACACACACACACACACACACACACACACACACACACACACACACAGATCGTTTAGCAACTGGATCCAAACATGTTCAATTATTTTCTTCCACTCGCCCCTCACACTGTCACTGATAATAAAACTTTTTTTCGGGGGAATAATAGACCATTCTGGAACATTCTATAACCATAAAGAAATAAAAAAGTATGACATAAATAAAATTGTACCTGATTGCCACGACATAAAAGGAATAAACACACCAGGATATGCACTTACTGTGTATACACACACACACACACACACATATATATAATAATAATCAACATCACTAGGATACAATGAGGTCCAATTTCTTTAGTGATGTCATAAAACAAGGCGCTAAGCCGCCGCTCTCCTGAGCGCATCGCACTCGCTTAGCTAAATATCAATAGCCTGGTGACGGATGCTTAGCGCGCTCATCCAGCCCGGTGATGAGAGGATGCTGACTTTGCTCCGCTGTCGAGCGCCCTTGGTGAGCGAAGGGGGCCGTTAATTAGCGCATCTGACCTCCGCCGCATCGCACTCGAGACCGCGGGTCAGACGCGAGCTCTCGCACGAGCTAATTACACCACGAATGGGCTTACAGCAGCCGCGTTCGCCAGTGCACGCCTGAATCCCTACAAACAAAAAATGACTGATGCTCGGGGTTTAATTGGGATCTTTTTTTTTTTCTTCTTCTTCTTCTTCTTCCCGAGTGATCAGGATGTTATACAAAAGCTCTGTACGGCGAGAGGATTAAAGCAAACCCGCACTGATCTGCATTTAAATCTGATCATATCCGTTTGCTAGCGTAAGCAAAAGCGCCTAGCTAGCTCGCGGCGCTTAAACGCAAGCCGTATTTCAGGATTGAAGCGCATCAGTGCGGTTTTATTGAGTGATAAATCTTCCCTTTCACGGATCACGCCAGGCTCGCTGCCATCTGCTCTTTAAGTTTCGAGATGAAGCGCATCTTTTAGCCGGAAATCTATCACGGTCTCAGCGCTCCAGTGTGGATTCTCATCCCGTTTAATATCATTACAGGTGAACACCGCAGCAAAAAGGCGTTTATGTTGTACACAGAGAAAATATTAAATAATCATTTCCTAAACAATCATTTACTTATTAAAATTATACTATTTCTGTAACCATGGTCTCAGAGCTCCCCCGAGTGTGTACTGTATATATATGTGTGTGTGTGTGTGTGTGTGTGTGTGTGTGTGTGTGTGTGTTAATGCCCCAGCTGCACTACCACTCAGTGTGTTTTCTTCTACTATTGGTCCTAATTAAATTTTTTATTCTATACATATAATACAGAAACTGTTTGTGCCAAAGAAGCTCCTTCTGAAGTTTATGCAACATGGAAGTGATAAATCTCGCTTCCCTAAACATTTTAAATTGCCAACTTCAGCTATTTTGTAGAGATGATTTTATACTATACATGCCCCCAATTATTTTTTTTTTCAGTGTTATACTGTCTCGCTTTAAACAATAATCATTCAAAATGTAAATCATTCGTATTTCTTTATGTAAAGAATAACAATATACTAAATGATACTAAAATTGGTGCATGTGACTTGTGAAAATTGTTGCTTAAATTGAAGCATTCCATGCAAAAAAAAAGAAAAAAAATCTGTAGTGTCTGCAAAAAAAAAAAAAAAAAAATCATGTTGCGTAATCTTAACAGTTTAGCATTTTAGAGTAAAACACTTTTTCAGCTTGATGTGTCTTCATGTGAAATCTAAACCGGTCAGCGAGTGACAGTTAAGACCGTTGAAAGATTTGAATTTAAAAAAGTTCCGAACACTAAAACATGAAAGGGTGCGAAACTGTGGTACTTAGCAAACGTGTTTCTTTTTACCTGATAAAAAAATATAAATGTGTTTTGCATATTGACAAAACAATTAAGCATGGATCAGGAGATAGATAGAAAGATTAAGTTTTATGATGTTATATGGTGTTTTAGGATCCTGTCTGAAAATTCACTTTTCCACCCAAATGAGACTTTTTACCGCTGATGCCGTGTCCCCTAAATCTGAACATTCGCGTTACAAACTTGTGATGTGAACGGGCCTTCACGTGTGTTCAGTGCAGTGCAGTGCAGTGCACCCAGGATTTCCAGAAGCGAGTGTAAAATCAGCGGCGATGATGAAGCTGGAACTGCTAAGAAACGCCGCGCTATAGCGGTGGAGACAGAAGTGAAACAATTGAGAGGACGGCGCGAGGTGAAGAGATGGCAGACGATTCTAAAGAACAAGGACGAGATCATGGAACAGGTGAAGTCTGCTGTCGGCAATAATATCAAAGAAGTGTGGGTTTGTTTGAGTGTGTGTGTGTGTGTGTGTGTGTGTGTGCTAGCTGTTGTACTGCACGGCACTTTTCAAGTTATTGTAAGATTGAAATGTTTTCTTTTTTTTTGGTTATTATTAAAGTTATATAAACGTATTACAGTACAGCACGGCATGAGGTCACATTAGTGCCGAAAATTGGAACCTTTCCTCAGAACCTTCTGAAGAATCCGCTCGGCCCGGATTTCTCCTTACTTACGGAAAAGACCGACAACTTCCCTCTCCTTTTCCTAAAGTGCTGCGCAGACAGTTTAAAGACTGACTCATCGCGTCCCGATGCTAAAAATAAACCCCTGCAGCTCAGAGGAGCACTTATTTTACGTCGGTTCCACTGAAAGGGCCGACCCTCCACTCCACGCCAACGCCGTATCCCACGTCTCCGATGATGCCCGGAACGTTGGAGCACATTTTACTCCTAACAAGCCCTCAGGGAGAGAAACAAGAGCAAGCATTGATTAAGAGAACGCTGCCGCAACTCGGGGTTGTTGTATCGCATTCAATAAAACATACAGGGAATCGGGTCTGGCAGCCGTGCACCTCCTAAGCGGTCAGATGCTGAATCAGCACACTCGCTACTGGCTCTCCGAGACTTTGTCTCTCTGTTAGCAGGAGAGAGAGAGAGATATGTGTGGACATGTACAGGATTGCTGTCACATATTACGTATTACATTTCTCCTGTTACATATTACTCACTGTAATGTACATTTATACCGCTGCACTTGTGAGTTCTTCATTCTGATTGGTCACGATGAGGTCATGAGGATATCATCATATGTCTCATGCATCATTCTGTGTATACGTTTGTAAAGTAATGCAGCTTTAAGAAACAGTTTTTTCCCTTTACAACCTTGTAATTATCTGTTTTATGGAACCGTGACAAAACGATGACAGTCAGATACAAAACATATGTTCCTATTATTAGTTATTCATTTAAATTCATTTTGGGTCATGAGACATCATTTATCAAAAAAAAAAAATAATAATATATATATATATATGGAAAGTTTTTAATTTCCAATTCTATAATTAAGTTTAAAACTCCTATAAAATATTCCTGAATGTGCATCTTCATTTAAAAGCAGAATTAATAAAACAACATTGAGATGGTGAATGGCTGATTTAGGAGGTTATTAAAAGAATTATCTGACTGGACAGGAATTTCGTTTGGAACTAGTCACATTGTAATAAATACCATAATGGGACGTCATGACCTTCAGTAGAACTTTGTGCGCTATTATGGGACGTTGTACATTTGAATAGAATGCCGTACACTGTAATTTGAAATGAAAATTTTACACTGTGATGGAATGTTCTTCTCCGTACTGGAACGTCGTACACTGTAATGGAACATCATATGATATAATGAAACATTGTTCACTGTAATGGATCTTCGTACACTGTAGTGGAGGGGTGGACACTGTAATGAACTGTAGAACACTGGTAGAAAATCATTTGCTATAATCGAATTATGGAGTGTAATGGAGACTCTGTACTGTAATTGAAAGGTGGACTGTAATTAAATGTCGTATCCTATAACGGAGCATTGTACACTGTAATGGAACAAGGTGTGCTGTAATGGAACTTTCTGAGCTGTACTGGAACGACATGAGTTGTATTTAAGCTGTAATGGAACATTATGATTATCATGTAATCATGAGCTCTTATAGAACATCTCCAGTCATGTGCTGGAATAGAACATTGTGTGCTGTGTACTATAATGGAATGTGATGTCCTATAATAGAACATAATTTGCTGTAATGGAACATCATGACTGTAATGGAACGTCATGCCCTGTAATGGAACGTCATGTCCTGTAATGGAACGTCATGTCCTGTAATGGAATGTGATGTCCTGTAATAGAACATAATTTGCTGTAATGGAACATCATGACTGTAATGGAACATCATGACTGTAATGGAACGTCATGTCCTGTAATGGAACGTCATGTCCTGTAATGGAACGTCATGCGCTGTAATGGAACGTCATGCGCTGTAATGGAACATCATGACTGTAATGGAACGTCATGTCCTGTAATGGAACGTCATGTCCTGTAATGGAACGTCATGCGCTGTAATGGAACGTCATGCGCTGTATTAGAACATCCTGCGCTGTAACGGAACGTCATGTCCTGTAATGGAACGTCATGTGCTGTACTGGAACTTCATGTCCTGTAACGGAACGTCATGTGCTGTAACGGAACGTCATGTGCTGTAACGGAACGTCATGTGCTGTAACGGAACGTCATGTCCTGTAACGGAACGTCATGTGCTGCAACGGAACGTCATGTCCTGTAACGGAACGTCATGTGCTGTAACGGGAACGTCATGTCCTGTAACGGGAATGTCATGTCCTGTACTGGAACGTCATGTGCTGTAATGGAACGTCATGTCCTGTAATGGAACGTCATGTCCTGTAATGGAACGTCATGTCCTGTACTGGAACGTCATGCGCTGTATTGGAACGTCCTGCGCTGTAATGGAACGTCATGTCCTGTAATGGAACGTCATGCGCTGTAATGGAACGTCATGTCCTGTAATGGAACGTCATGCGCTGTAATGGAACGTCATGTCCTGTAATGGAACGTCATGCGCTGTAATGGAACGTCATGCGCTGTAATGGAACGTCATGTCCTGTAATGGAACGTCATGCGCTGTAATGGAACGTCATGCGCTGTATTAGAACGTTCTGCGCTGTAATGGAACGTCATGTCCTGTAATGGAACGTCATGTCCTGTAATGGAATGTGATGTCCTGTAATGGAATGTGATGTCCTATAATAGAACATAATTTGCTGTAATGGAACATCATGACTGTAATCGAACATCATGACTGTAATGGAACGTCATGTCCTCTAATGGAACGTCATGTCCTGTAATGGAATGTGATGTCCTATAATAGAACATAATTTGCTGTAATGGAACATCATGACTGTAATGGAACATCATGACTGTAATGGAACGTCATGTCCTCTAATGGAACGTCATGTCCTGTAATGGAATGTGATGTCCTATAATAGAACATAATTTGCTGTAATGGAACATCATGACTGTAATGGAACATCATGACTGTAATGGAACGTCATGTCCTGAAACGGAACGTCATGTCCTGTAACGGAACGTCATGTGCTGTAACGGAACGTCATGTCCTGTAACGGAACGTCATGTGCTGTAACGGGAACGTCATGTCCTGTACTGGAACGTCATGTGCTGTAATGGAACGTCATGTCCTGTAATGGAACGTCATGCGCTGTAATGGAACGTCATGTCCTGTACTGGAACGTCATGTGCTGTAATGGAACGTCATGTCCTGTAATGGAACGTCATGCGCTGTAATGGAACGTCATGCGCTGTATTGGAATGTCCTGCGCTGTAATGGAACGTCATGCGCTGTAATGGAACGTCATGCGCTGTAATGGAACGTCATGCGCTGTAATGGAACGTCATGCGCTGTATTAGAACGTCCTGCGCTGTAATGGAACGTCATGTCCTGTAATGGAACGTCATGTCCTGTAATGGAACGTCATGCGCTGTAATGGAACGTCATGTCCTGTAATGGAACGTCATGCGCTGTAATGGAACGTCATGCGCTGTTTTAGAACGTCCTGCGCTGTAATGGAACGTCATGTCCTGTAATGGAACGTCATGTGCTATAAGAAGCTCATCTGTTTTTTTTTTTCCCTGTCCTATCTTACACAGGTGTAGGGAGTGTTCCAAATCACTTAAGGCCCTGTGCGTTGTCTTCTGGCAGATAACGTTGGGGGCTACCAGACATTGCTGTGATTAGCCGTGAGCAGCGAGTGTCATCTGACAGGCGATGCTAATGGAGCATGAAGAAAGGGTTTGAATGAGATGACACGACTCGGGTCTCCGTCTAACATCGCGACAGTCCCGAGGCCGACTTCAGTGGCAGGACTCCATATTTCTGCATTTAGAGGCTCAATTAGCAAACATGTGACTGACAGCAACATCAACGAGTTTGCCCGCGGCAAGACGGCAGAGATTAAAGACGTCACACTGGCGAGATTAAAAGAGAAAGAAGGTTTGTTCCGCCTCAACATTTCTGTCACGCAGTAGGGCTTTACATCGCTCGGAGAATGGAGCTGCATCAGACAGAAGTTTTGATTGTACTTGCACAAGGTCAGGACCTGCTGAGGTCCGGTCACGAAGGTGCAATTTCAAGCCTTCACCTTCCATCAAAACCACCACTGAGAGAGACAAACTCCTGAAAGACTTTCAGAGTGCTGCAGTGTGCCTGAATTATCTTTTTCTATAAACGTCTACGTGCACGTGATAAAATTAGACTCAGCAGTTACTATTATTAACTGTTTTTACAACACTTTAGATGTTTCTTTCCAAAACAATCAGGCTATACGTGATAGCTTTTTTGCAGAGAACGAATTACTTTTAAATGACTCAGATCACTAAGAGTCTCTGAAATGCCTCCTGAACTCCATCAGAAAACTCCAAATCAGGCCCCATTGTGCTTCCCGACCTTCCCGTGCCCTCCCTATATAAAAATATATAATAAAAATCAGCAGTGTTCCTTGGCTGGATAAGAGATTCACAGAGCTACAGTGGATTAAAGAGAGGTTTGTTTCAGATACAGATTGCTGTGAATATGATGTAACGTAATGAGACGGCTTTGTAAAAGTTTATCAAGAAGCTCCTCATGAATACACCATCTCAGGAGAGCCAGCGTCTCATGTTGACGGCCTCATGCTCACGCACGGCTAATGAATACTGAGGCAACAAATCGTGACCTTTATTATCGTGGACCAAATAAATCCTCAGGGAACCTTCATACAAAACATTCACGCTAGTTAATTGCTGGTTCTGACCTTCTGGTTTACTAGTTTGATAGTTTTGTTTATGTGATGTGTATGTGTACTTTATTATACTATACTTTATCATTACAATATATATATAGACATTGCTGTCATTGTTGTCGCTACGTTGTCACAGCAAGTTCTCACAGCGCCCTCTACAGGCTCGTGCTATGGCCATGGTAGGTCCATGATCGCGTTAAGTGCGTATCTGGTGCTTGCCGCGTTTATGATGTGCACGCAGCGGGTCATCAATACTGGATCCAATTCCTGTTATCAGCTTACCGGATGCAGTGACGAGCGCGGTGCAATCTGATAGGTCCATGCAGCAGTGGAAAAAAACTGCGGTTGGATCTTTTTGGACCTGGTGAGCGTGTGATCATGTGGCTGGTGGGAAACTAGTGACACGTGACGGGATGTGGTGGTACAGTATGAATCGCAGATTTTCCCATCTTGGTCCTTTTCCCACTGTGTCCTTGGATATTATTAGTGGGAACTTCAGGAGTGTGGAATCATGGGAACGCGAGAGTGACGGGTAATTAATTCAGGAGGCAGATAGTTAAAAATGAATCCAGTCAACAGTCCTAATAGGTAGACAAATATATAAACGTAAATATGTCGGCTAATTGAATGAATCAGCGAGCTGGTGAGGTGGAAGAAGTGCTGGTATTATTAATCACACATCACACTCGTGCATTTCCTCTTAATCTCTGCCTCAGCATTGATATAATACAATTTACGTTTTAATGCATCCATGTTTTGTTCTTCAGTCATGCAGAGTGTTGAGACACATGAAGACACAGCTCCACGTTAGCGACAGGATTGAGTCGGACGTTTCTTGATGTCCTGACCTGCATCGATTTAAAAGTGCTGGACTCGCTCTCTGGGGGCGTCGTGCATCAAGCCGGACATGCCTCCCTCCGTCAGCTCCATCTCTCTCTCTCTCTCTCTCTCTCTCTTTCATTCGTTTACCTCGAGTCCAGAGTCACTGCGTCGCAATCTCAGGCCGTGAGGAATCCTAACAAGTCCTTTTGATTTTCTGCCAGCATTCCATCGAGCCCTGATGGCGAGATGATGAATCCGATGTCAGCGGCAATCCTTTCTCATTCCCTCGTGATAGTGGCGCGAGCCGTAGATCCACATTTTAACCCCGGACTTTACCTCCTCAAATCAAATTGAATTTAATTGAAAGTAAGCTGTGCTGTCTGTTCGCCCCAGGCTTTGATCCAGAGCTCGAGTTAATGACTGTACAGAATTTAGCCTGTTCTGCACAGCCCCTGTTTCGGAGCGAATTTGATCAACAGTGGATTATGTTAGAGATCTCAGTTGTGAAGGTATTTATATTCATAAAAGACATAAAAACTAAAAGAACATGTTTACGTCTTATGCAAAAGTTTGGGCACCCCCTGATAAATAACAGATTTTGGTGATTTTTTTAATTGAAAAGATGTTAACACAGCGACAACAATGACAGCAATGTCTACTAACAAGCCTAGCCGATCAGCCTAGCTAGCTAAGTTAGTAAGCCAAAAAAAAAATAAAAAACATTACAAGAAATATTTTTCCCAAATATTTATCCCAAGTCAACTGTCCAGGGTCTGGGTTCGATTCCCACCTCAGGTCTGTGCACGTTTTCTCCCTGTGCTTGGTGGGTTTCCTCCAGGTATTCCAGTTTCCTCCCACAGTCCAAAGACATGCAGATTAGGCTAACTGGCGTTCCCAAATTGCCCAAAGTGTGCGAATGAGCGCGTGTGTGAGCCCCGTGATGGATTGGCACCCTGTCCAGTCTGTACCCCGCCTCGTGCCCTGAGCCTCGTGGAAGCGGTTCCAGGTCCCTCGCGACCCTGTAAACAGGATAAAGCAGTATAGACAATGAGTAAATGTGATGCGTGAAATATTAGCCTGGCTGACGCAACGTACTGTACTGTAGCTAGAAGGCGCGAAGGTGTTTCAATTTCCCTCCGAAAATAATAAAACATATGATCATCGTCGTCGTCACAAGTCATTTCACTGTAAGTGATCATGGTGTTAAGAGTGGTGTTAAGTTATGTGATGAAAGATTTTTTTCATTGTTATTCCCTGGTTTCTGCGCTGCTTTCAAACAACAAAACGGCGCCTTCGCTCGCACGTCCGAACTGAGATTTGAGTGATTTTTTTTTTCTTTCTCAGAGCGAAGAAAACATGTTTACTTGTTTGTAGTCAAAGTCGAATCGCAGCTGTTAAACTCCATCAATATGAAACACATACAGTCGACACAGCTGGAGATGAGTTTGTAAAAAAAAAAAAAATGCTCGAGTATCCATTCAGTCCATGACTTCACGGTTTAGGGAGTTCGGGTCGGCCAAGCCGAAAGCTACGCCTCATAATCGGCTAATAAGTAATCGCAGGAAATGTCTACCTCCGTTTTATCTTTTTTTAAAAATGAAAAGAAAACGAGCAAGAAGAGCAAATGTGTTTCTCCTACCCGAGAAAAAGAAAAAACACAGCTAATTAATTTGTCTAAAAAGCCACCATCTGCAACAAACCTGCAGGCGAGAGGAGCAGCTGCTAAACACTGAAAGCAAAATGCATGAATACATAACCAAATAATGAAAGAAATGAAATAAATATCATTTTTTGAGCGCCGGAAGGAAACACAGAGTTTGTTTGGGGTTTATTTTAAGCTCGCGCTGCAGCAGAACATTTGGCTTTTTCTTTTCTTTTTTTTTCAGATACAATTCAGATCCTTTGTTCGCACACTTTTTATACTGTTTCTCCCTGTTTTATGTTTTTAAATATTGCTTACAGATTATTTTAGGTTTATATCATGATTCATGTTTCATCAACTCAGATAAAACACACAGCGGCCATGTAGTAACGCTACACTACCTAAAGGAAAACCACTACTGTTAGTCCCCTACGTATGAGCAAGGTCCGTTCCGAGAGCTCGTTCGTAAGTCGAATTTGTTTGTAAGTCCAAAGAACATCGTCGAATTCATGTTATGAGAATGATCGCCGTCTGTCATGTTTCCATCATGGCGCTTCTTAGCTTCAGCGCCGCTGTTTTCACGCTTGCTTCCGGACATCCTAAGCCTGTACTGTACTTGCAGAGGATGCACGACGCACACACATGACAATGTACGCCAGACATGTGATCTAACTTCGGCTATTGAACGTGCACGCAACCCGATTTAAACCCGATCAGGAGGCGGTTTGAAATGGGAAGAGAATCATTCCTGCAGAAGTGTCTCAGTCAGGACGCTCTTGAATTGCAATTTGAACATCACTCATGTCAATAACATGCGGACGCTCGAGTCCGTGCGATCACGTGGTACAGACATGGAGCTGTGGTTTGGAAAACAAGCCGGATGACAACGGAGGAAATCGGGATGGAAATGGAAGACGAGATGAAATGTTTAGCCCTCTTTGGGTTGCGATTTTCTGCTCTTGAAGTCGGCAGTGTTTGACATGCTATAGCGTTCCCACACCTCCCGCGAAACCAGCCGCGGCAGCTAATGCAGACGCCAGTCTGAACAGAGACAAATCTGATCCGATCACTTTTTTAAACACAGGGTTTAAATGTTCGACATTTCAAACAACTGCGATGCTACAGTAGGTTTCGATTAGCCTACACCTCTTTTTAGTAACTTAGTAACAGAAATACCTTGAGTACATCATTTAACTCGGTTTTTGCTTTCTTTTGCGATAAAAACAGAAACGGTGTGAATGCTAATCACTAATTTAGAAAGAAAAAAAGGGAAACTTCATAAACCTGGAGCGTAATAATCGAAGTTCCCTTTTTGTTTACTTCTAAAGAGAAATGCATCTCACTCACTCCTGTCCCATGATGCCTTTCAGGTTTTGAAGTACTGAACAATGACTCAAGTTGTTTTGTTTAGTGGTTTTTTTTTTTCTTTTTCTTCGAAAGCCATTTAATATCTGTATAAAGCGTTAGTCTTTAATGGAACAGAACGTTAGGTCAGGACATAAATATTCATATTTCACAGGCTTTAAATGAGTCCTGCGCGTGCGTGCGTGCGCGTGTGTGTGTGTGTGTGTTTGTGTGTGAAGGTTGTGGCTCTCTGAGCGTGCTGCAGATTTCAGGCAGTGTGTGTGTTCGCACAGACGCAGTCCCTCGAGGCCGCTCATTAAAACGTAAAACAGCCGGAAGAGACGGGCGGCGAATTCGTCTGCGTCCACAAATGACAAAAACAAGTAAAAAAAAAAAGAAAGAAAGAAAGAGACGGGTTGATTTGGAAACAATGAAATAGCTTTATGTTTTTTTTTTTTTTCGTTTGTTAGTTAAAAAGTTGTAGAATTTATTGCTGATGATGTAAACAGTGCTGCAGTCTGGGTTAAATCATGTTTTCTTCCTTTTAAGCTTCTTTCGCATGTTTCCTAGATTTGCTCGTGAACCTCCAGGATTGTGAGATGATGGGAGGAACGTCAGGACATTCGTCAGGGTTCAGGCAGGCTTGTCGAGGTTGTAGTAGAAATCATATACATCAAAAAGATCAGTTGTTGCAGCGGCCCGTCGGATTTGTAGATAGTTTGCGTAACTCTTTGTAACGGATCGTTCAAGAATATGATAAAGTCGTATGACCACAGACGGGCAAAGTAGAGCTTGAGTAAAAGATTCTGGAGCGTAAGTGAAGATATGTGAAATCTGTACTTAAGTACAGTAAAGAAGTAAATATACAGAGGTTCCTCGCACTCATTGCCTACAGCGCTTTCCCCTGTACACAAGGTCACAGCCTATCCCAGGAAACACAGGGCACGAGGCGGGGCACACCCTGGATGGAGAGCCAATCCATCAACACACTCACTCACACACTTACACACTCACTCACACACTAATCTGCATGTCTTTAGACTGTGGGGGGAAACCGGAGTACCTGGAGGAAACGCACCAAGCACGGGGAGAGAACATGCAAACTCCATGCACACAGATGTGGAAAGCAATGACCCCAGGTGGGAATCGAACCACAGTGCTAACCTAAAGCGGTACCTCGACATATGAATTTAATCCGTTCCGGAGGTGAAAGTTCATATTGCGAAACGCTTTCTCCCATAGGAAACAATGTAAATACAGATAATCCGTTCCTGCCAACCCGGGAAAGAATTTATGAAGGTCCAGCGTCATAAAAATCATATTTTTGCATATAAAAACGATCAAAGTAGTTAGGAATGACATGCAAATGAAATAAAACATGAAATAAATAGACATTAAACCTCACTTAGCCTTAATTTATGATCCCTCGTGGCACCGGCTGCTTTAAAAACCAAACTGAAATAACATTCTTAGGACCCATGGTGCTACTGTAGGTCTTCACTAAAACTTGCACGAAATACTACAACAACAAACAAAAAAAATTGTAAACTTGCTTTGCTTGTCGTTCCAGCAAGTTCTGAACGGCTCCCGGACACATGTGTATGATGTAATTACAAAGTCTTACAAACCTCCCTAAATTAGCATTGAGCAAGAACTTTCCACACTGTCTCAACAAGACAGAAACGCTGGCTGCACCCGAAGCAGATCACAGCGTCCGACACTCGTTCCGTCAGGTACTGCGGTACAGGCTGAAGAGCAGTCTAGCTAAGTCTTCTGAGCTTATTACTCGTGCAAGGCAAATACAGACACAATCCCAAAGACTCCGCTGACAGAAGATGAGGAGAAGAATCGCATGTTCAGATGTCAGGGCTGCCAAGGGAACTGGGAAGACAAGCGAAAAACAGACGGGAAATTTCATTATGTCTTCAGATAAAACAGAAAAAAAAGAAGAGTTTTACAAGTCTGACTCGCTCCAAAACACGAAACTGACGGCGTACGAGCAGACGGCTAGATCACTGCTGAGACGACGGTTCATTGTTCTGCGCATGGTGCTGGAAATCCTGGTGCTCATATTGTATAAAACATCGGACTGCGTCTCCTTTGTCCTGCGTTTGTTTTTCCTGCAGGCCAGCAGCTGAAGGCTTTGAAGGATTGATGGAGCGAGGACCAGGTACAGGTATGTATGGTCGATTAACAGAGATCTGAAAAAGTCTGGCCAGAGGGACAGAAGAAACAAGGCGTTATGAAAAGGAGGAATAGATTGCGGATACTTTCGTCTCTTTCTCAACACCCAGACAGTCTGGATGCCCACCGGAGGCTCACTGCTAAAGTACATCACCATCCATCCGTCCGTCCGTCCGTCCATCCGTCCATTATCTGTGATGGCCAAAACTAATAAGACAACATACATCATGCATTACGGTTCTCCCGGGGCACGAACAGGTGATGTCAGTAATTAGTTCGAGTCGATCTGGCCGGAGTATTGTGCTAATGAGGATCAGCTGGTTTACTTAATGGATGGGACCAATAAGCGGCTGGACGTTTACTTTCTGAACTGAGAGCGTGACACCCGAGTACTGCAGTCCCTCTTTTTGACTCTACACCCAGAATAAAGGACTTCATGCTAAATATTCATTGTTCTAGAACAACTTCACTGCATCAAATAGCAAAAAAAAAAAAATGTAAGAATGTCATTGAAACTATTCATTTCACATCTGTCTCAATACGTTTGGTCACTAGTGCAGGCATGAAGCCTATCCCAGGAAATTAAGAGCACAAGGCGGAATACGCTACATGGCATCTCAAGCACGCACACGCGCACACACACACACACACACACACACACACACACACACAGGCCTGGAGGTGAGAGATTCGAACCCCCAACTCTGGACTTGTGGGGTGATTGTAAGGCAATAATTATATATAATAATTATATTGACACACACACACACACACACACACACACACACTCGTTTACACACTACAGGCAATTTGAAGACACCAGATATCCTAATCTGCATGACTTTTGGATCATGTGAGGAAACCCACCAAGCACTACGCCACCACGCCGCCTCATTTCTTCAGTTTTGTGGCATTTCAGCTACTTAGCAGAGCAAAACCAGACGATGCATCTTCAGACAAACCTGGAAGAAACGATGCAGCCCAAGACTCCTCTGCAGGAGGCCGTACAGCAGGGCGTCGGTCACCAATCAGCTCAGCTTGT
Organism: Clarias magur; assembly: GCA_013621035.1. NCBI lineage: Eukaryota > Metazoa > Chordata > Actinopteri > Siluriformes > Clariidae > Clarias > Clarias magur. The sequence continues at coordinate 319,858 of QNUK01000679.1, forward strand.
TATCCTGTCGCCGTGGGAGCAGGACTCCATCGCCTCCATCAACTTATCCAAGATGAGGCACCACGCCAATACCAGTCCAGAAAGTCTTTATTTTGAACTATATCCCACTTTAGGTCATTTTTACACAAATAGAAATTGAATTGAATTCGTCTGCCAATAAAATTAAGCATTTAATGTAGTTTTTTTGTTTTTTTTTTAAGATAAGTAATAATCCGTCCAGGGAAAATCTATGAAAAGCAGATGGTTTAACCACTATGATAATTTATTTAAACAGGTTCTAGTCAACCTTAGTCAGTCATATTTGAACAAAAGCTATTCCAAAACCACGAGAATAACACAACGCCGCTGTCCCCTTCGACTTCTCTCGCCTGTGCAGTGTGTAACCGTAGAGCTCGGCTGGAGAACGCTGCATTACAGGGCCACTTCTTCACTCCATAAGAAGGAGAAAAACGGCACCATAGCAAGGTTTGTCTAAAGCTGCTGACTCTCATGCATTGACTGTGCGGCACACACAATCGCTCATCTTCATATGCTCTCACGCCACACTTGCAATTTCTCATGCTTTCATATTCAAAGCACTTGTCTGAGCAAAATCACTGAGCTTCAGCCTCGTCAGCTTTTATATTCAAGTCAAATCCCCTCCGTTCCTACAAGCATTAGCTCAACACCGAGGTTTAATGTGGCACCGGCCTGACGCTCCGCTCCTTTCTTCTCCCCAAGTAAAGAGAAATAATAATTGCGTAATCCGGTTGAGAGTAAGACACGTTTAGAGCGGTGTGAAAGCACCAATCATACGCAAAAGAAGGGATCATCTGTGTACACGCAGAACAATTTTCTATGGTTAGCAGTGCGTTATTGGCTACAGAGAACTAAAGGGAAAGTTACGACACCGTCAGCTATCCAAGAGCTGCAATAAAGATTTGGGTGGTGAGATCATGAGTGACTTCATCATTTTATATAAAGGTTAGTCCCCTTGCAGATACGGAATCACAGAGGTAGCTAATGTGTAGTGTACAAACGATAGACACCAGATATCGATATTTACAATCATATACAATATTATCCGTGTTTAAGTCAAAGTATAAAATGTGTAAAGTCTGGTGCATTGGGCGGGGATTGGGGGGGTGGTGGTGGGGCGGGAGAAATGAGTCGGTGTCAGTGAATCAGTCCGGGAGCTGTAAAGCTGTCATGATGGTGAATAATCATCATTTTAGAAAATCCTCAAACAAAACAGAGTTGACAGTCCAGTACACTACACAATGGTATTTCAAAGTGCTTTACATAAAAGAGAAGAAAATAATCCTAAAATGAAGCAGAAAATAATAGCAATAAAACTTTTTAAAGTATTTAAAATTTTATTTAAAATAAAAATAAAAAAACGGTTTGTAATGAAACTTTTTTTTTAAATCTAAATAAAGCAGTTAAAAATATAAGATAAACATAAAATAGTGCAGTCAGTTCGACGCATAAGACTCACCTTGTCAGACTTAAGAACAAATCCGACTTACAAACATGCTCCTGGAACGGAACTCATTCATAAATACCTGTAGTGACAACAAATATAAAACTGCTATGATTCGCTTACTGTCAGGGATAACCCCTAGAGGGCGCCCAGAGACTCTTTTGGTTTTCTGTGGGTTTTTTTTTTTTCTTTGTTGATAAACTTCATTTCCCAGGATGCACCTCGGTCAGGGAGCGCTCACCTGAACCGAGGTTGCTCATTAGTTCTGTTATAAAGGTTCCTGAGTTGAGTTGTGAATTTCCGGTTCAATTCATGTATTGTTTTGACTCCATGCTCTTTTGGTTTTTGCCCTTTGGTAACTCTTTAAGAGTTCAAAGATTATAGGCGGTTTATCTCTTAGTCCTGCTGTGTGATCCTTCTCAGTTTCATAGTGAAAGTTTTATTTGTGCATGTTTTGTTTCTTCATTAAACAGACTGAAGTATTCACCTCTGCAGCCATGCCTTTCCTTAAACCCACGCACAGCCACCGTGACACTTTTACCTTCACTCAGCTGAAGTCTCATTAACAAAAGCTTAATCCTAAAGCAGATACAACGAAGAAAAACACACAGGTAGTACATAGCGCTGTAGCTCAAAGCATTTAGGTACATAATGACAATGCAATTATTCTTTCTGTATTTTAATTAATCATGAGATAACTGGAGTTAAGTGTGTTCAGCTGCATACTGTAATGTTTAACTAAAAAACGAATTCTTTACATCTGGAACGCTGGTTCTCGTTAGCTTCCTGGTGTGTGAATATGGTAAACTAACAGAGCCGCTAACTAGCACAAATACACCGACTTTATCTTGATTAATGCACATGACTTCACAAGATAACAAGTTTAACACCGAATTAATTAATTTACAAAATAGTGCTGACGTCTATTTGATTTGTGATATAATTTAATTCCCACCTAAAATTAGATTTTGGTTTGTAGCTTAGTGCTACATGTAGCTCTGTTTAGCTAGCCTAGGCTACCTACAGTAGCAACCAACATACAGTGCTGTGCAAAAAGTCTTGGCACAAGCAAATAACAGCTGTAGAGCAATGATTTCTGAAATTACTATGAAAAAAAAAAAACAGTCATTCATAAAAACAAAGTTAATAATTGGAGTGACGATTCTTCGCTTAAACTATAGTCTCAGGTTCAGTCTGGGCAGTTTTATAAGGAAATGAGCTGCTTAGTTTTACTGAACGTCCTGCAGGACCAGCTACTGTACACTCCTCCTGAGGTCTCGGCCACACCTGCTTCTTCTTTTCCATCGATGCAAAACCCAGAAGCTTTCTTTTTGTTTTCGCCTGGAAATTGTTATTTCACGAAATATGTTGCTTTCTTCTTTGATCTTCATAATACTGTTTGCTATGTTTCTTTCTTTTTTTGGCCTACAGATATGTTTGGAAATCAGTAGGCCAAAATTTTTATTTATTTATTTATTTATTTTTATATTGACTCAATAACGCAGTAATAAAAGAAACATATTAAAAAAAAAAAAAAAAAACAGAGTGTCTAAGACTTTTGCACAGAATCATTTAAACCCAAATTTGACTCAACAAACATTACTTGTGCAAAAGTGAATAGTCTGTTCGCTCTTCAAACAAAACGATTCCCTGGGGTGCTTTGCATTTGCATTTTCTCCAAAACGTTTTCTTTGTTGCCCCCACGTCCTGCCTCACATTTAGTCCCGAAACGACCTGAAATATTCAGTTTCCTCTCAAAAGGTACGTCTGCCCATCACAGACAGGAATCACATTCCAGTCCAAGACCCCTTACGGTACCTCCAGGAGTCTCTACAGCCTCACAATCCCAAGCCGTCCAACCAACAGAGCAGTGTTTGACCCTCACCACAACCCACCCCCAGTCTGCACAGACCTAACCTGGGACATTTGGGGTGTTTTGTACACATCTATGCTTGAAACCTCCTCCTTCCTAAACACACCCATCACGCTGGACGCCGACCCCAAGCTTCCGAACTGCAGATGAGCCGCTTGTGCCGGTAGTGATATGTCAATACAGTTACACAGAGGTTGTTCAGAATGAAAAGGGATAAAAGCGTAGCACATCATCTGGTGATGGTGCTACATTTGTACTCGTCCCTGATAGCTTTTCCATGCTAACAATGGTCTCATGATGTCCCCTGTACAGGCCTGTAACCAGGACTGACGAGCCTCTGCAGCCACAGATACTCAAAACCAGGTTGATGTTAACAGGTGAGAAATTGTGATGGCTAGTAACTGATGGATGGATGGATGGATGGATGGATGGATGGACTTTTTTGGGGAGCTTGGGTCTCCAGCACGCTCGGTAAAACCTAACATCTGTTTTATTTCGAATGCTGCACACATCTGTATCGAACACTACCGCTTGTGTTCAAGCAAAGAGTTTCCATGCCAGATATCGACCGTTTATTGTTTACTATTACTTAGTACTGTAAATAAAACAGCTGTTCGGTTTTACTGAGCGTGCTGGAGAATATCGGTTCTTTCGGTAACTTCGGCACACTCGCTCCTTTCTATTTTCATGCAAAACCACAGGAGTCGACATTATTATTTTTATTTTATTTTCTTCCCATCTGAAAACTGGTCTGTCATGTAACGTGTCGCTTTCTTTACAGGCATGCAGATATTCTTCTGTAATGTTATTTATTCATTAATTGTAGTGTATCTTTGTAGGGAACGGTCTCGTACATAATAATGCAGACATAATAAACTTATATAACTAAATTTGTACTACAGATAATATGGTGATAATATTTGCACAGGACAGTAGTGTATATCCATCCATCCATCTAGGAACCTCTTGGAACCGTGGAGGCCAATGGTGATATATATATATATATAATCTGTGAAATATGTGTATATAATTTTGCTCTCATTCACACACACACACATACGCAGAGCTTTTATTCGTTCAGCATGAGGTTACGCTTGATTAATATCTTTTGCAGAGTATAATAAAATCCTGCGTTGCTCACTTAAAGTCCAGCTCTTGTTTTAATTTTTATTTTTTGTTGCTGTGTCTAAATCATGATTACAGCTCATCTCTCTCTCTCTCTCTCTCTCTCTCTCTCCATCTGCGCCTCCTCTGCTCTCCGGGGAGATTCCCTTTTTACATCTACGGAGAAGGATAACATCCAGCAGCAACCCTCAGCCCCATGCCTCATCAACTTTACCCCCCATTCACTCACACACACACACACACACACACACACACACACACACACACACTCATGCAGACACGCACAGCTCATGTCTATTTCTGGATGATGGCTGGAGTGTCAGGGGGGATCCGACGCACGTGGATGAAATGAGTATGAAAAATCATTTATTCCAAACGAATTTTTCCCCTAGAATTATATAACCGCACTACATAACACTACTGTTCATAAGAAGACATAATCCTTCCCGGCATTATTGACCTACATACACACCCCACTGCAGCAGGCACGAGTATCATGAATAGAGTAGTGCCAGTGTTTTCTTTTTGACGCGAGGATGTGTTACGTCACGCTCGGACATCGTAACACAGGAGTCGGTATAATGCTTAATAATGCGTAATGACACTTTCTATGAATGCTGTACGCATGATGAACGGCAACGTGATGTGTTTGTGTGACGTTATAACACATGCTCCGAGCATGACGCGCCTCGTTACAGTGTTGTTTTTATTAGGATTGTTTTCCTGTAACAGAACAGCGGTGAGTTTTGTAGGTTGTGGTTTTGCTGCGAGGACGTCCGGCGTGCAATGAAGACGCTCAAAAGAGCTGAACTGCATCACACTGCGATCTAATTACACACCGAGGGGGATTCAGGAGCACGGCGGAGAAGCTGAAGTCATGAGGGGTCATTAGAGACTGAGAGAGAGAGAGAGAGCGAGAGAGAGACAGAGAGAGAGAGAGAGAGAGAGAGAGACGGAGAGAGAGAGACAGTGAGAGACAGAGAGAGAGAGACAGCGAGAGAGAGAGACAGAGAGAGACGGAGAGAGAGACAGAGAGAGAGAGACAGAGAGACGGAGAGACAGAGAGAGAGAGTGTGAGAGAGAGAGAGACAGAGAGAGACAGAGAGAGATAGAGACAGAGAGAGACGGAGAGAGAGACGGAGAGAGAGAGAGAGAGAGACAGAGAGAGACAGAGAGAGAGAGAGAGACGGAGAGAGAGACAGAGAGAGATAGAGACAGAGAGAGACAGAGACAGAGAGAGACGGAGAGAGAGAGAGACAAAGAGAGACAGAGAGAGAGAGACAGAGAGAGAGAGAGAGAGAGAGAGAGAGAGAGAGAGAGAGAGAGAGAGAGAGAGAGACAGAGAGACAGAGAGAGAGAGACAGAGAGAGACGGAGAGACAGAGAGAGACGGAGAGAGAGAGACAGAGAGAGAGAGAGACAGAGAGAGA